>LPNX010965602.1:403114-442914 GCA_001517045.1 Pseudotsuga menziesii | reverse complement strand
TTCCTTGTTGAATAAATGTTAACTATTACAAAGGACCCTCCTCATATATAAAGAGATTTGAGAGGTTAGGGTTACGTGCAATCCCTTCGGTCAAAAGAGTCTTGACGATTTACAAGATACTTGTCACTTTTGCAGAAGTGGCCATTTTTCTAAGTCAAATCACTTCTAACTTCCTTCAAAAATTTATTTTTTCCCTATAGGAAAAAATTAATATTATTTTGCTCAAAAATTTACAATTCGAGAGAAAGAAATGGATTTGACAAAAGCTTTTGAAGATAAAATTTGGAGTTCCATGTCATCATTTGATTTGGGACATGTTCCCTCCATGGCACTTGTGATGGCTAATCAGCAATTGGATCGCACAAACTATGGAGCTCAAAGGCCACAAAACTGCTATCAATGGCTTCCAAGGTGGTTCAAGTCATGGCACTTGCATAGGGACATTCATCTATGCCTCAAAGAGAAAGTTGTTCTTACGAGTGTACCCCCAATCATTTATAAAAAATTGTCTCTAACTAGGTTCAAAATGGGCAAAATGCCTCTTAGCAAGAAATTTGTTCTGTCTAATCTACTTTTCACAAATTATCTAAAACTAAAATTTCCTAAGTTCATTATAAATAAATTACAAGTATAATTAACGCATTGCCTTTTGTTTGGTGAAAACCGAGCTAAAATTGAGTGGGATTTGGCCTCCAGAAGGTAAACAATAAAGGTTTTTCTAAGGGAGATGAAATCAAAATCTAAGGTCTTTATTTAAAATTTATGGGAGAAAACCTAAAGGAACTGTATAGTACTAATATTCACTTCTCCATATCAAACGGGTCTCTTTCAAAGTAAAAAAAAATCAACCTGGAAGGGGCCTAATTAAGACACTTTGCTAGCTGGATTATGGACCAAAAAACAGGGTTACTAGGATTTTCTAGAAATTTCTTGGTTGAATCTTTGAGTCGAACCCTGTATATTTTTTTCAACCTCAAAATACGAATGAGGGAGATATGGAAATTTTGGTTTAGGCATTTTTTCAAACACTTAGTGGACAAGTACTTGGTTGAGGACTTTTCTCAAAAAATTAGTAGATAGCCACCTACAACTCTTCCTTCTCTAAGTTCCTTTCAACATTTCAAAAGCTACCAGAAATGAAATCGGACCCATACACATGGAAAGAAAAACACCCCAAGGGAATCTACATTTTCATAAAAATACCAAAATCATGGGATTTGGTCTCGCAAAAAATGTTTTTGGAACCAAAATGGGGGTTCCAAGCCCATATGATATGGATACTTTCCTCCACGACATCTCAGTTGGGTAATTTATAAATAAAATTGGAATTCCTAATTATTTATTCAACAAGGGATGGAGAGGCCATGTGCCCTTATTGGTGAGTTAATGTAAAAAAAAGGAATCATAAGTCAATTCAATCTCAAAGGAGACAAAAATAATGTTTCCACCAAAGTCTAAATGAAAGGAAACTAGAAATGCAGTTTGGAAATGAGGGCGCGTTTATTACCAGGCACATTGTTGTAATGTTAGTTCCTCATTCTGGAAACCCCAAGTGAGTGTATCAGCCAATTTATTTTCCAAGTAAACTCCTGTACAATATGCAAAGAACGATTAATTGATTTGGTGAGAAAAGAGAAATGATTACAGCAAAATAAAAGGAACAATAAAATGAAAAAAAAAACAAGACATTGGTTTGGTGACAAAAGAGAAACGATTATAGCAAAAATACATCTTGCTTAGCCATATCGTCCCAAAATGGTTGATTGTAGAGGGACCCGAATGATTGTTTCAAACCAATTCAGATGAGGGAGTTCATTGTAGAGGGACCTGAATGATTGTTTCAAACCAAACCCTCCTCTGCCTCTGCAAACCCTGACCACTGCAAACCCTCCTCTGCGTAAACACACTTGACCTCCGGCAGCACCTTCGACGACCTCCTCTGCGTGACCTCCAGCAAACCTCCTCTGCGTGACCTTCGGCAAACCTCCTCGATGTGACCTCTGGATGTGGAGGTATATTGTGTCGACTCTGTCGTGAAATTATTGATTGGGTTCTTTGTTTCACGAAGAAATATTGTGTCCGTACGGTTGTGGTTTTATATTTTTTTTGTTGTTTTTTGCCCTAGTGTCAGAAATCCAACGAAATAGCCCTAGTGTCAAAAATCCTATGCCCTAGTGTCATAAATCCTACGCCCTAGTGTCGAAAATCCTACGCCCGAGTGTCAGAAATCCTACGCCCTAATGTCGGAATAGCCCTAGTGTCAGAAATCCTACGCCCTAGTGTCGAAAATTCGACGGTGCTAAAATCATTTAAAAAGCTCACTACTTTTCATCGTTACTATCCGACACATCCGTACGATACGTCGGATGTTGTCGGATTTCAGGTTCAAATCCTGTAGTGATCCGAATGCTCCTTTTCCAAAAAAGAATTGCATCTGATCAAAAACAATGTAGATTTTACATTCACCACTCTTTTTCCATACTATATCTTCAAACATAACATAAACATATTTGCTTGTACCCATCATCACAAACTTTCAATCAAAGTTTCTTGTCACTTTGATCATGATAAAATTCGATCTTCATAAAACAGATTGCCTATGTATGGAATATCAAATTCTAACCAACAAAAGGTTAACCACATCTTGTCAATCACCTTCCAACCTATATCTTGAAAAATAGTTGATCAAAGACCAGTGTAATTGTTGTACTTGACTTCATAATGTATGATCTCCTCTGCATAGTTCCTTGTCTCAGCACTATATCATGAAAGAGTTATCAAAAAATTGGTCTTCTCTCTGTAGATTTTAGTGAAGATAATAAAGGTTTAACAACATCATTCTAATCAACATTCAATGCCTCGAAGATCTTTGTATAACTTCATGTTGAATATGAGAAATTAACCATTCGCCCTTTCTCATTTTTGTTCCTTCTTTTGCTAACTTGTCTGCATCAAGATTCAATTCCTTGTACACATGTTGATAATTCACCTCTTTGAACCTTGCGCTAAGCTTTCAAATTCCTTCAAGAACCACTTGCAGATGTACATTTTGATTTTTATAAAAGTCTATCATCCAATTAACAACCAACATTGAGTCTCTGAATGTCTTTTTCCGAATCTATTTGAAGTAGAAGCCGTGAAGCACTCAACTCTTCATAGTTATTTTTTTCTGCACCCAATCCAGCTCTAAATGAAAATCTTTTGATTTCTAAAATGTAAATAAGTCCTCCTACTCCACTTAAACTTTTGTATCCCTGTGACACCCCATTAAAGAAATCGAAAGGGGTTGATCCATCAAACTCCATTGGCTTAATATTCATGGTCGCCTTCAACCTTTTTTCCTGAGGGAAGTGTCTTGGAGTACTTAATATCTACACAACAAATTGGAATGCCATAATTTTCATGTCCTGAAAAAGACTAGCATTTCTAGCAAGCCAAATTCTTCAACTTATGATAGCCATAAGGGCTCTACATTCCTCCTTTTCCCTTTTGTTACACCAATTGTGCATGCATTCTTCCACTGATCTTCCTTCCCAAACAATCACTCCCTTAATGTAGACACCATTGTCCCTCCAAACTTGTTTAGTAAAGCAATATTCCACTGCCAAATGATAATTACTTTCCTCAACTACCTTACATAAATAACAACTTTCAGGTCATACTATATTTATGTGTTGTAACCAATCATAGGTTAGAGATTTATTGGATAGAAAGAACCACATACATATTTTTATTTTAAAGGACATTGTATTTTCCAAATAACTTGCCACCACTTTTCACATTTAATGTTCAACCAATCCCAATCTTTGATCCCATATGGATGAGGTTTAAGCCGAAATCCCATATATTTCAAGCCTTCGTCAACATTAGTCACCTTAAATCCCATCTAAATACTGAATAGCCTCAAATCATCCTTCTTTATTCCTTCTATTGAAATTATAGACTTGCATTTACAACCATCCTTGTTGCTTTACAAAAAAATATTCAAAATATTTAACAACTTCTCTATTTTTATTCTCAAACCATCAGAACAAATTAAAATATCATCAACGAACAACAAATGTGTGAGACAAAAATTCCCCCCTGTACACGCCCCTTTAAAGCTTCATCTCCTCTTTGCTTCTATGATCGCTCTGCTTAGCCCTTCAGCCACATATATAAATAACAAAGGGGCTAAAGGGCACCCCTGTCTAACCCCTCGCTTAGGTCTAAAAAATGTGGAAGTTGCACCATTTATCAACACTATAAAGGATATTGATGTCAAACCTACCATTATACACCTTCTAAATGGGACACTAAAACCCACTTGAGATAGAATCATCCGCATAAAAATCCTATTTACACAATCATAGGCCATTGAAAGGTCACTCTTTACCACTACTGCCTTTTTCTTTTTAATCATTATTGAATGGAGCCCTTCTTGGGCTATGTTTGTAGCCTCATGAATCACTTTTCTTGATAAAAACCGAATTGTTCATTAGAAAATTTAGTTGATAATATTAATTTAATTATATTGGTTATTATCCTTACCTAAAGCCATCTAGACTGTCAACTTTATCCTTTTTAGAATAAGAGATATAAAAGTAGCATTGAAGGCCCTTGACATCCTTCCTTGCTTTCTAGAATCCTCAACCACTCTTAGTAGGTCTTCCTCTAATGTCTCTAGTATGCCCAAGAAGAACTCTATCAGCATCCCGGCAGGCCCTGGACTTTTATCTTTTTTGAAACTGTATAATGTCTTTGCTAACTCTTCCTATGTTACTTCTTTCATCAGATCCTCATTATTCTCCTCATTGACAAAGCTGGGATATAATTGGGTTAATGTCACTGCCTCAGCCAAAGAGACCTGTTATTCTTCTTTAAATATTTTCTCGAGGTGTACCACCCCCTCTCTTTCTAGATCTTCGAAGCTGGTTACTACTTCATTTTCCTCATTGTTTAATTTCCAAATTGTATTCATAAATTTCTTATGATTGGAGAAATTATAAAAATATTTTGTATTTTCATCTCCCTTGGTCTACCACAATGCCCTACTTTTCACCCTCCACTCTGGCTCTTTATTTTCCACTATCTTTCTTCCTTTTTGCTCCAGATCTGTCACTTCTTTTCTTGTGTCCACCTCTGCAAACCCAAGCCCCTCTGCCTCAGATAGTTTCTCCAATGTTGACTCTATTACTCTTAATTCCGTATCCTCACGCACTTTCTTGTTACGAACCCAACCAATATCCTTTTCTTTTGCGATCTTTAAATTGTTTAAAAATTGAATATCTACCGACTCCCGCAAGTTACTGTCAAAAGAGATCCATGAATTTTTTAGCAATTGAATACAATCCTCCTCTTCTAACCATAATGGATTAAGTTTATAGGGACTATAAGGTTTTACAAAATCTCCTGCCAAATCGATCACTACTAGATGATGATATGAATCACCTCTTGTACCGACCCGTTGTCGCGTTCGAATTGGATTCTCTAACAAACCCTTTGATACAAGAAAGAAATACAATCACTTTGCAATATCATATTTTCCCTCTCCTTTATTGGACCAAGAAGGTTTTATCTTTATTAGTTTGATATCACATAGCCCATTACTTTCCATTATTTTAAAAATTAAATCTATTTATAAATTTGCATGTGCATTTGATCCCCAAATCTCCGATAGACCGAGGGAAAATTTTAGGTCTCCTCCCAAATTATATTATTATGCTTGATTTAAGTTTTAGCCATCACTAGAATTGGTTTAGAATTCCACCTCCATTCTTTCTCTAGGATGTCGAAAGCATCCTTTCCATAATTGAATCTGAATGTCAGCCACCCTCTTGTCAGAATTATCAAGACAGGATTGTATCCCAAAATACCACCACATTCTTTGCCTACCCATTCTTTCAAGCTTCTTTCTCATGCTCTAAACCCCAAAACTCGACCTACCAGAAGAGTTTCCCCAATTTCTACAAATTCATTCATTTTAATATCTTGCCTTAAAGTCAAGGAAACCATTTTTTTCCCTCAAATTGATGGATTTCGTCCTCTCCCTTCTCACATAAACTTTGAGGAAGTCCACCCCCTGAAGTTCTACCCACCAGCCCCACCTGATTCTCCTTCTAAAACAATCAGGTTGTTATCCTTTTGTCGATGGTTCTCTCTTCTTTCTTCCGAGGATCTAATATTTGGAAGGATGATATTGTTTTATGGATCCTACTCTCTTCTTTCACCCAACAATATGATCTTAGGTAGATTGATAGGCTTTTCTTCTTTTTCTTGGCTTTGACCATTTCTTCCTCGTGAATCACTCTCATTAAGAGCCTCATTAAAATCCTTGTTATGACTCCCACCCTTAGAAATATGATTCCCTAAACGACTCGCACCCAACTTATACTCCTCCTTCTAATACGACCAAGTGTCCTTGTTATTTAGTCTAACGTCGTTCGATATCTCATGAGTACCCTCAGTCCTATTGATATCCCTTGAGCCAAATAATAGAGTTGAAAACCTTACTCTCTATGAAAGATGCACTCTTCCTCGAGAATGAGGTAAGATCGCTCTTGACCTTGGGAGATTCTAGTATCATTATTTAATATTTATGCACTTAATCCATACCTAAATATTTTCACCTTCTTAGTATAATTGAAAGAATAAGAGGATTGTTAACAAGGTGGAAAATGTTTGTGTAAAGCATATCCTAAGGTTTTTTAACAAAGACGTTGATAATGAAACCAATCTCACCTTGAATCTGTATGCTGGTGAATTAGTTCTCAATCGAAATGCAGTGGGTTATTATCGAATTCCTTAAGTGCATATGAAATTAAGGAACGTGCATACTAAAGTTGTGGTGGTGAATGATGACTCCTAAAAATGCAAGCCCTCAATAACCAAAGGCATGACAACAACACTTTTTCATAATCTTCATGCAAATTAAATGTAGTTTTCTTTTTATTACAGTTTATTCGAATATATTGTACATGAGATAGTGAAGTTAGTTGTATTTTGATATTCAATTGTCATAGTATAATCAAAATTACTCAAGTAACAATTTTTATAAGCCCTCCTTATAAGTGATTTTTTACTTTGACTCCGTGCCCTTTTGTAATTTTCTATCATTTAGTTTACCCACAACTTTTCAATATAATACATATCCCTCTAATTTTTTTTAATGTCAAAAAAACACTATATTAAAAATATATAATAATTATTATTTAGAATTTTAAGAATTTCTTCAATTTTATCGCTCCAAGAAACCTTTCATTCTGCAGGTCTGGTGGCTCAGCTTTCCAGCTTGGGCTCAACCCTTGCCTGTGCTTCAAAGGCTCGATCTGGTCAAATGAGTTGTTTGCTTCGATCTTGAAGCTCTCTCCTTCTGGAGCTGGGTTGTTTTTGTTGGTTTCTTTAGAGCAGTCTTGAATATGTTGATATCTTGATATCGGAGGAGGATTTTGTGCTTTGGTGGATCATGTGGAGTGCTTTTGAGTTTTTCCAGGCAGCCTTTGGCTTTGTCTGCATCGATCTACACTCTTTTGGTGTGGAGCAGGGTATTCTGATTTCAAGATTGTGATTCCTATTTTGGATCAGTCTTGACCCTATTGTTCTCGAAGGAGGTTTTGCTTAGCTGGATCACGCTAAGGCTGGTTGATAGTCCTTGAATTTCTATTTTGCAGGAAGCTTTGTATCCTTCTGTCATGGATGCTAGAGAGGGCTCCTCCCCTCCACCTGAAATCTCTGCATTCAGCAGTATGGTTGCAGCAAGTAGCAAAAGGAAACCCTCTCAAATTCAGCAAACTTTTGTCAAGAAACTTGACAATATTCCCTCGGTTGAACTCCCTGCAGAACAACCATGTCGTACAACCTTGAATATTGTTGATCGGGATCTCTTAGGCCAATTTACAGGTCTTTGGCCCTCTCCCAAGGCTATTGATGGGTGGGTTCAAAGAAATTGGAAACCCCTAATCTCAGCAGGTATTCGAAGCAATTTGATTGGCAAGGGATACTATGTTTTTCTCTTTGAAAACTTCAAAGACAGAGATTTAATCTTCTGAACGAACCTTATTTCATGGGCCCTCAAGGGCTTTATCTGAATAAGTGGAATCCAAACTTTGATCCAAATCAAGATCCCTTCTGTTGTTCCTATATGGGTCAAGCTGCCACATCTTCCTCTTCATTGTTGGAACTTAGAGTCTCTCCAAGCTATAGGCAACACTTTGGGAAAGTACATTGACAGGGATAAAAGAAGAGAACAATATATTTGTGCTCGAATTTGTGTCGAAGTGGAGCTAGAGGTAGGCCTTCCTGGAGTGATTAAGTTGTTAGTAGCAGGTTGGACTCATGTGCAAGAGCTTGATTACGAGCAATTTCCTTTTAAGTATAGACATTGTCATGAATATGGGCACTTTACCAAATCATGCAAGAAGAAAGCTGAGGAAGAATCGGTCAAAGAGAAGGGAGATCAATGGACTCAAGTCCAAAAAGCTAATTCAACAAAGCATGGTAATAATTCAAAGGGAAAAAAGCAAAATTGGGCTAGGGGAGTAATCCCAAACCAAAGGAAAATGCAGCAATAATGAAGGAAATAACAACACAAAACAACTTTGAAGTACTTAGTATTCCTGAAGAACAAGTGATCACAGCTCTCAAAGAGGGAGAACTTCCCAAATCACAAGTTCAGACTCTAGAAGAAAACAAAGACTTATCTGTGTCAACTCAAGTTTCTCCTGCTGATGGGCACTCTCCCACTTATGTTGAAATGGAAAAAAAAAGAAACCAATGGATACTACTGGTTCATCAGATGAATACTCTCTTGAGAGGTCCTCAAAAAAAGGACGCAAACCTCTTAAGCAAGTTAGGGAGGAAGAAGCGGAACAATTGAAGATGCAAGGAATCCAAGCAACAATCAAAATGTCAACAAGGACCACCAGGGCTAGACCTTCAAAAGGAGGCCCTCCTTCTTCTATAAAATAATGAACATCATCTCTTGGAATTGCAGAGGGCTCGAAAATTCTTCGAAGGTGGTAGCTGTAAAAGACCTCTCAAGAATGGCTTCTCTAGATGTACTTCTACTCCAAGAGACCAAAATTGAAGAAGATTGTCTTCTCTCCTTAATTAATAAGAAGTGGAAAATGAATGTGGGGATGGCAATGAGTGTCAGAGGCTCTTCTAGTGGAATTGCTACCCTATGGCCAGATCATCTATTCTCATTGGTCAAATCCCATGCAACGCAGCATTGGATTTTCACATAGTTGCGTCATTCTTCAAGTAAGACTTCTCTTGCCCTTTTTAACCTCTACGTTCCAGTTAATTATCAGGAAAAAAGAGAGTGTTGGACTTCTATGTCAGACTATATTTTTGTTAATTCTTTCTCCAATATATTCATGGCTGGAGATATGAATATCCTTCTGGACGTTAAAAACAAAAAAGGAGGCATTAGTGGGAAAGATCCAATGCTTCATTCAGTGGAAAATCTCATTCTAACGTGGGATTTTATGGATTTTAAACCAAAAAAAGGAAGATACACTTGGACAAATAATCAATATGGATCAACAAACATCTCTGCCATACTGGATCGATTTATTTTTCAGAGTTCATTTATGTCTGGGAAAAAAATCATTTCTTCCAGCATATTGGCCAAGCTCACTTCCGATCATAAGCTGATCAAACTGCATATTGAATATGAAGAAGATTTAGGTCCAATTCGCTTTCGATTTATCCCATTGTGCAAATATCAAGATGGTTTTATGAGTATTGTATCCACGACATGGGAAATTCCAGTGGTAGGATCGCAGAATTGTGTATGGGAGAGGAAACTCAAAAATACAAAAGCAGCGCTGAAGACCTGGGTTAAACTCTCAAATAAAAACCCAATCTATGAAAGGAAAGAGTCCCTAGAGATACAATTGGAAATGGAAGAATCAGAAATCAACCCTGCTATGTTGGAAAAAGAGCAAAGAGCTCAGTTCAATTCCTTTTGAACATTTAGGCATGAAGAAGAACATTGGAGGCTGAAGTCTAAAAATACTTGGCTGAAAGTTGTAGATAGGAACACCTCTTTTTTCCACAAATAGTGCAGAGGCAGAATATCCCAAAATCATATTTCGGAAATAACCTCTTTCTCGGGTGAATCTGTTAAAGGAATTTCTCAAATAAGACAAGTGGTTGAAGCTCATTTTCAGAATCGTTTTAGGGAAGATGGAAACTCTGATGCTGATCTAACTTCTGATTTCTTGTCTAGCATTCCCTGCTTTGTGAATGAGGAAGAAAATATTGAGTTGTTGAAGCCTTCTACAGAGCAAGAAATCATTGACATTATTTGGGCCATGGAGCCGGATAAAACCCCATGCCCTGATGGATTTTCCTTCCATTTTTATCGAGTGTGTTGGAAAGCAATTAGGGTTGATCTTCTCCAGATGATAAAAGCATTCCAATTAAAATCCAAAATTGGTGGATGCACAAATTCCATATTCCTTGCTCTAATTCCAAAAGAAGTCAATCCTTCATCTTTTGATCGATTCAGACCTATATCTCTCTGTAATGCATCTTATAAAATTTTCTCTAAACTCTTAGCTAACAGGATCAAACCTCTGCTTTAGAAGCTGATTTCGCCTCTACAAGGTGGGTTTGTAAAGGGGAGGCATATTTTGGACAATGTAATCCAAGTACTGGAAGCCTTACATTCCAACTTTCAACAGAAGGAGAAGGGCATGTTAATCAAAATCGACATGGCAAATGCATTTGACGGGGTAAAGCTTTCATTTCTTTACTTAGTTCTTCATTCTTTTGGCTTTAGCCCAGCCTTTATAAATTTGATAAAAGCATGTACTGATAAACCTTGGATAGCGCCACTAGTAAATGGCAAACCTACAAATTTCTTTCAAGCAACCTGAGGTCTTCGTTAGGGATGCCCTCTTTCACCGTTTCTGAACATTCTTATGGATGATTCTTTAAGTTGAAAGTTAACCGTAGGGAAAAATGATGGGATCATTTTGGGCATAACATCAGCAGTTGGAGTAGAATCTATTAATCATGCCCTCTTTTCGAATGATACTCTGCTTTTGGGAAGGGCTTCCTTAAATCTTGCAAGAGATTTTTTAGACATTATGAATAACTTCTGTATTATTTTAGGGGCACTTATTAACATCCGCAAGAGTGTCGTGTATTGCTAGAATGCAGATCAATCAACAGTGTCAAATATTTCACAGATTTTGGGTTTTGAAGGATTTGCTTCTTGGGACAACGTTAAATACTTAGGTCTTCCAATAACCATGGGGAAAAACATTCCTTCCCTCTGGTTGGAAATCATTGGCAAGATAAAAGCTAAGATAGTTTTGTGGGGTGGCCTTTGGCTTACAAAGGCAGGGAAGCTCATTTTGATAAAGACAATTCTATCAGCCCTTCCTATTTACCAATCTTCTCTTCTTCTGGCTCCAAAATAAATTATGGATCAGATATCCAAGATGCTCAGATATTTTCTCTGGAGAGGTGGGAAAAAAAAACAGAATCGTATGCATTTGGTTAATTGGGAAAATGTAAAAAAACCAGTTCTTGAAGGTGGTCTGCAAATCAGAGACTTAGGACTATCTAACCTAGCTTTGGGAGGTAAATTGCTTTGGCAGTTGTTTTTTAATAAAAAAAATCATGTTAGTCAAATATTCAGGAAAAAACATCTTCACGGATGTTCTCTCAGATATATTCAATTGGAAAATACTCCAAAAGGATATATTATTTGGAATTTGTGCAGAAGTTGTCTGGAATTTTTTAATAAACATCTCTATTGAATTCCCGGTAACGGTAGACGAACTTATCTATGGGAGGATAAAATTGTTGGAAATGCTCCATTAAATGCTCATGCATCTAACAACGAGCTTCAAATCTGGTTAGTGAATAAAGGAATTTTAAAATTATCATACATCATTTTGTGGGACTATGATGGAAACTAGGATGCGTGGACATTCCCCAAAGTGCAAGAACGTGATCCTCTACTTCTTGCTCAACGGGATTTGTTGGTGGAAAAATTGGTTGGTATGTCTCCCGTTCACCTTTCCTGTAAAGATTGGTGGGGATGGGGTCTAGTTGGAGTATATACAACTGCCATTGGATACAAAACCTTACAGATTTCAACGCAAAATTCCTTGCTGCCCTCCTCTGGCATACTCGACGCAGCTTGCTGGAAATTGGTTTGAAATCTCCTAGCATTCCAAAGGTGAATTTTTTTACATGGACTATTATGCATCATAAAATTTTAACCGAAGATAATTTGACAAAAAGAGGTTTCTTGGGTCCTTATAGATGTTGTTTCTGTCACCAAGTTGTTGAGACTTCAGAACATATCTTTCTAGGATGTGCTTTTGCTCAGAAAGTATGGTCTCAATTCATGCGTGGGTTATCTTATTCTTTAAACTCTGACCCTGTTATTCTCTTCAAAAACTGGCAAACAAGGTATCATGGTTCTCTCTCAATCAGTCATGAATGGAGGCAAATTTGGCAAGCCATGCCAAAATTCATATGGTGGAAAATCTGGATGGAAAGAAATGATACGATCTTTAACAACAAATTTTCGACACCTGAAATTGTAGCTTTAAAAGCCAAGGCGTTTCTATTGGAGGTAGTTGGAAATCCTCAAATTGATGAAATTAAATTAGAAGCTGAGTATAAATGGTTGGGATTGGTGGACGAGGATAAAGTTCAGTTGGATTTGTGCAAGCGAGTAACTAAACCAATATGGTAGATTAGAATTGCAGAAAAGGAATTTTCAGAATGGTGGCAAATGAAAAATAAAGTTTCAATCTTCTTCGATGGAGCGTCAAAAGGAAATCCGGGGAAAGCTGGAGTAGGGGGATTGATCTTCTATCCAGGAAAAAGGCTAGAAACAAGATTCAATTGGGGAGTAGGACATCTTACAAACAATCAAGCATAATTATATGCACTCCTAAAATCTTGTCAACTTGCAAAGGCAGCAGGACATAATAACATTCAAATATTTGGAGACTCTAAAATCATCATAAAAGTTTTAAATTCTACTACAGATTTCAACAATCTCAACTTGAATGTGACCATGCAAAGGCTGCATTACATATTGATACACTGTAATTCAGTAATCTCTTATCACATTCTTCATGATTTGAATAAGCTGGTTGACTTTAAAGCAAATCTAGCATGCCTACTTCCTCTAGGAATGCTAAGCTTAAATGATGACCCTTGTTCGATGAATCCCATTCCTTAATTGGGAAAGAGACTTTTGAATTTGAGAAACTGAGTTTTGGATCAGATGTAATTGGGTGAAGGCCTAAGCAATTCTTTAGCAATAAAAAAAAAATTAATCGTTTTGGTTAAAATAATAATAATAATAATAATAAATTAATTAGAAATTTTAATTAGGCAATTGATATTATAATAATATGTTATCTAAATAAACAATTAATATTATTATGTCTCTTATGAGGGGATATATATAAATCATGTCTGTACAATGTAATATTTGGAATTTTTCCATAGTTGTTGATAGTTGTTAATATATGTATTTTTAAAACTTGAATTTTTTATTTTTTGATTGGGAAAAAGTAGCTGACATCGTCCTCGGTTTTCCCCTCCCAGGACCCGACGACGAGGTGATCTCAACATTGGATGTGGTGGTAAGATTTTCCTTCCTTTATCCGTTATTGCATTAAATTTTATTCGCTATTGCATTACTCCAGCACGACGGTGAATCATGTTTCCATCGAAAATATCGTTCAACTGTTAAAGCTAAGCATCCATATTGCACAACCCAAGGCTTGGTTGATCCTAAAATTATGGCGTCATTTTTTAAGCTATCATCTCTTTCAGGTAGTCGGCAATACTACATTTTTATTTAAGAAATTTCTAGAGAACTTCTTACCGATCTGAACCACCATCAAAATTTATTGTTCGATACGAACTTAATTTCTCTACTAATATCTAATTTGACTATGATTTCCATTACCGAGAAAGAGAGAACCAACTTTTATATGACACGTAGAGTGACATTAAGTCTTCTTAGGCCAGACCAGGCCAAGCAGTCCACAATTTTGAGTCATTTAACCATCGTTTTTGATAAGAAAATATAATGCATATACAAAGAAAGATTTTAAAGGGCATTCTCCCTTTGTTTCACACGCTCCATTGCAGGTATTTGTGGGTATTTATCTTCATTCATTGCCATGAAAATCTGCATTCGAACTATCAAACCAAACTTCAATAAATTACCTGTTGAAAAATGATTTATGGGAATTAAACATGAATTCCAGAAGAGGCCACAATGGCTCCCTAGACATTCATTCATTCTTCACAACAATCAAGAGAACAAGCTGGGTGGCTCATTCGTCCTGGAAGGGTTAAATTCAAAAGATTTTGATGTCAAAAATCTGGCATTGCTCAACCTGAGACCCTTGCGATGGTTTCACTCTCCAAATTAGAACATTCATAAAATTTGAGTACCAATATCTTTACTTGGTTAGCACTCCAGGCAGAATACCTTCTCACAGGTATAGTTGGTGGTTCAACATTTTATTATTTAAGTATTTTCTTTACTACATAGTTAGTTTTCCTTTCCACATTCAAAAGATTGCTTATTTTGGCATGCTAACACATATATAATTTTCTTGTTGTTGATTTGCAAGTTATTCAAGCAAGGAGACTACTTCTTGGTCGCTTATATGTGTCATATTGTCATTACCATACTCATCCTAGGAATTCATTTTGTTTCAACCATTCTAAGTGCCCCCTGCTGAAGTTGGGATTGTTTTCCTTTGCATGCGCTTCCAAAACCCCGGGGAAAATGGTTCGTTGCAAAGACTCATGGCGCCTATTCAAGTACTATGCTCTAGGTTCTCAGTTGGTCATTCAAAGGCCTCGACAGTGTTATTGTTTTTGTTTTGTTTTGTATCTACAACCCCTGGGGCTCCGGATCAAGCATTGTCTAGATTCCTAGCAACTAATTGCCGCAGTCGTCCTTCTGGAGGAAACATATTTCTATAGGGCTGATAGTATGTTGTAATAATTCATTTTTTTGTGATCGATCCTTTACTTTATTTACCTTTGGCCTAAGTGTCAAAATGCAAAGACAGGGTTTGAATGAAGGTTTCTACAATAAATTACATTTTTATATTCTAGTTCTTATTTATGTTCATGTTCATCTATTGTCCTGCTGTTAATTTCACGCCTTAAACCAAAATCTCATGGCGTGATGTGTATTAAAGGAAATCTCTGCCTTCGACCCTCTCATCCTATGACCATTTAGAATAAACCACATCACATGCCTAGAAAGTAGGTGAAAAATTAACCCTAACGCTCCATCCTAATTCAATCTTGTATTGTTGGCGATTGCAACAGATTGAAAGTCCTAGCGAGGACGAGGTACTAAATAGATAGATAGTTCGATCCTCCCATGGGAGCATGGTTTGCTTTGGGCAATGAAACTGAAATGTTTATCACAATAATAAAATTAGTTGTCAAACAAATCTAAGTTATCTCATGAAGATTTGATGGTCCAATTTTAACTTTTAAACTATTATTATTTAGCTTTATATCAAGTGCAAAAAAGCAACTCCTTCAACAAGTGTTTCCATTCCAAAAACTTCTCTTCATAGCTAGCCACAAAGTTGGTGGCAATGTCAGAGACATTGCCATCATGTGGCTCTTGTTATACATTATAAAGAAACCATTACCACAATAACAATAGAAATTGACATTCAATACCGCCTCAATGGAAAATGGTGATCGACTGGACGCTCCAAGAAGATTCAAGCCCTCGTGAAGCTCTCATCTCTTCGTTGCTGGGATCGGTGTACAATCGTGCTCAGACGATGGTGTGCAACTGGATCTCTATTGTTCGGGTGTCGCTCTAGGTGGATTCTTCCCTCGTTGAATCGGTGGTGATTTTTATTAGCCTCGGTGCTATTCTTTGTTCTTTGATTTTGGATTGGGGAGTTTTATGCCCTTGATTTCTCTGTAGTATAAGTGCTCTGAGAGTCATGGATGATGGAGGGGGTTCCTCCCCTCTCCCCAAACTAACAGCTTTTAGGATACTGGTAGCAGCAACAAACAACAGGAAGCCCTCTCATAATCAGCAGACTTTTGTCAAGAAACTAGACAATATTCCCTCAGTAGATCTACTTGCGGAACAACCATGCTGAACAACTATGAATATGGAATATTAGGGTCTGATTGGCTAGTTTAGTGGTCTTTGGCCATATCCCAAGGCAATCGAAGGGTGGGTTCGAAGAAACTGGAAACCACTCATCTCATAAGGCATTCGAAGCAACTTGATAGGTAAAGGATATTATGTTTTTCTTTTTGAAAACTTAGAAGATAGAGATTTAATTTTTAGGAACAGGCCATATTTCATGGGTCCTCGAGGGATTTACCTGAATAAGTGGACTCCATATTTTATCCGAATCAAGATGTCCCTTCTGTTGTTCCTGTATGGGTTATACTGTCGCATCTTCCTCTCCATTGTTGGAACTCAAAGTCTCTTGAAGCTATAGGAAACACTTTGGGGAAGTATATTTATAGGGTTGAAAGAAGAGAACAATACGCTTATGCTGGAATATGTGTTGAAGTGGACCTGGAGGTAGGGGTTCCTGAAGCTATTAAGTTGACAGTAGCAGATTGGTCACATGTGCAGGAGCTTGATTATGAGCATTTTCCATTTAAGTGTCAACATTGTCATGGCTATGGGCATTTTGCCATATCATTCAAGAAGAAAGTTGATGAAGAATCTACCAAAGAAAAGGTAGAACAATGGACACAAGTCCAAAAACAAGTTCAGCAAAGAAAGGAAACAATTCAAAGGGAAAAAGAGTAGAAACAGCGTCAGGTAGTAATCCCACCGGAAAAAAAAACATGATATTGGAACAGCTATGAAGGAAGTAATAAATCAAAATAATTTCGAAGTTCTGAGCATCCCTAAAGAACAACCTTCAGTAACTGGAAAAACTATGAAGGAAGTAACATCCCAAAATAATTTCGATGTTTTGAGCATCCTTGAAGATCTACCTTTAGTTCTTGAAGAAGGAGAAGTTCCCTAAGCTTATGATCAGTCACGAGAAGAAAATAGAGCATTAGCTGAAACAAATCTTGGCTACCCTTTTGAGGGATACTCTCCAACATATGTAGAAATGGGAAAAAAAAAAACCATGGAAAACTCTAGCTCATCTGAAGAAGATTCAATTGATAGGTCCTCAAAAAAAGGACACAAATCTCTTAAGAAGATTCGGGAAGAAACATTTGAATGCCCGAAGATGCAAGGAAGCCAAGCTACAGTCGAGATGTCAATCGCCAAGAATGTCGAGGCTAGACCTTCAAAAGGAGGCCCTCTTCCTTATTCCAATCTTAAATAATGAACGTTGTCTCTTGGAATTGTAGAGCGCTTGGAAATTCATCGAAAGTGGAAGCTGTAAAAGATCTCATAAGAATGGATTCTCTAGATGTTCTTCTGCTCCAAGAGACAAAAATAGATGAGGACACCCTTCTGTCCTTAAGTAAAAAGTGTTGGAATAAAAATGTTGGGATGGCTGTGAGTGCTCGGGGTTCTGCGAGTGGAAATGCAACCTTGTGGAAAGATAACCTTTTCTCTCTGACAAACTCTCATGTAACGAAGCATTGGATTTCTTCCAAACTCCGAAATCTTCCAAGTATGATTTCTCTTGCTCTATTCAATCTCTACATACCTGTTAACTTCCAGGAGTAACGAGAATGTTGGAATTCTCTGAATGACTTTATTGCTGCAAATTATCTTTCAAATATTATGATTGCTGGTGATTTAAGTATCACGTTGGATTCTAAAGAGAAGAAAGGTGGAATCTGTGGGAGAGATCTCGTGCTCAAAACGGTGGAGAATTTCATTACATTTTCGGATTTGATTGATTTTAAACCTAAAAAGGGAATATTTACATGGATGAATAATCGAATTGGTGCAGCTAATATCTCTGCTAGGCTGGATTGTTTTCTAGTTCAAAGTTCTTTGCTGATGGAAAAAAAAGATTATTATCTCCTCTAGCATCTTGCTAAAGCTTACCTCGGACCATAAACCAGTTTTGTTCCAGCTAGAAGAGGAAGAGGATCTTGGTCCCATTCCCTTCAGGTTTAGCCCTCTGTGGATTGGCAGAGACGGGTTTATGAACATTTTTTCCACAGCGTTGGATCTTCCAATCTTTGGATTGTCAAACTTTGTGTGGGAGAGGACTCAAAAACACTAAAGCTGCGTTAAAGGAATGGGTTAAAATATCTCAGACAAATCCAATTAGTGAAAGAAAAGAGGCTTTGGAAAAACTGAAGGAAATCCAATTGGAAATGGAAGAATCAGAAATTACCTCTTCCATGTTGGAAAAAGAGCAACAAGCTCAGTTTAATTCCTTCTGTGCATTCAGACAAGAAGAAGAGTATTGGAGATTGAAGTCACGTAGAACTTGGTTGAAAGCAGGAGGTCGAAATACATCCTTTTTTCACAAATAGTACAGAGCTATACTTTCTCAAAATCATATCTCGGAAATTTCATCTTTGTCTGGTGTTACTATTAAAGGAATTTCCCAAATTAAACAAGTTGTTGAAGTACATTTTCAGAACCTGTACAAAGAAGATGGATTCATTAATTCTGATTTAAACTCTGAATTTTTTATTAATATTCCCTATTTGGTGAGGGATGAGGAAAATGAAGAGTTAATGAAGCCTTTTTCGGAGAAAGAGATCATAGATGTTATTTGGTCTATGGGGCCAGATAAAGCCCCAGGTCCTTATGGTTTCTCTTTTCATTTTTACAGAGTTTGTTGGACAATAATCAGGAAAGATTTACTTTGAATGATCAAAGCTTTCCAGTTAAAATCCAAAGTGGGTGGATGCACCAACTCCAGTTTCCTTGCACTTGTCCCTAAAGAAGTTAATCCTTCTTCTCTTGATCGATTTAGACATATTTCACTTTGTATTGCTTCTTATAAAATCTTCTCTAAACCTTGAGCAAACAGGCTCAAAACTATTCCTGGGAAGTTTATTTCATCTCTTCAAGGAGGGTTTGTAAAAGGGAGGCATATTTTGGACAATGTGATCCAAGTTCGGGAAGCCACAATCTAGTTTCTAAAGAAAGGAGAAGGGCATGCTAATTAAACTCGATATGGCAAATTCCTTTGACACGGTAAAGTTATCTTTTCTTTACTCAGTTTTCTGTTCTTTTGGTTTTAGCCCTACTTTCATAAATTTGACAAAATCTTGTATTGATAAGCCTTGGATAGTGCCACAAGTTAATGGTAAAACGACAAACTTCTTTCAAGTTTCTAGGGGTGTAATACTCCAAAATTTCATAAAAATTTAAAATTTTCGAATGACAATAAATGTTTACAATCGTCGCTTAAGAGGGACTTTTAACTGTTAATGATTAACATATTAAGGTCTAAACTAGAACTAAAACTAATTCCTTTATTAATTTCTGTATCTGCATACTTAATTATTTGCTTTCATAATTCAGCATTAAAGATTGATTTAGCAGGTGATGATCTGAAGTAACATGAGCTGAAACAACTGTTTGTTTACTATGTACTAAAGTTTGTTTTACTGTTTGTAAACATGAAGGAACATCAATTCATGTCTAAGGCTTACTTAGCTTTTTAGCTAATGCAGTGAAGTAATGCTTCTTGTACAGGTCTTTTTACAGGTAAGACATTTTGTAATCCAATTTCAGGATCGAGATTGATTATCTCAACTAGCATAAATAAAATGCTAGTATATTTCTTTAGTTTACAGCTTTGAGAAAAAACGAGGTATCGTCAATCTGTATCTTTTCCATATATTGAAATTGCTAAGTCGTTACTCAACGTTGAGGTCTAGTTGTTAACATTCTTAATCTTGATTTAAGAATATTAAGTTTACCTGTAAACTTTCTTCTTATTTATTTACCTATAATCTTAAGTACTTGGAAATCCAAGCACAAGATAGAAATAGATGTTTTCTTCCTAGCTTTAAATATAACTTATACATCATATATATTTTTTATTCTTTTTTATGTTAGATTGAAACAAACCCTGCATGCATTCTAGAGAATTATAAGTTCTGCAACTAGATCTTACCTTACAATGTTATTTGTTATCAAGACAATTTATATGTACTTGTATCAAGGTATAATCCTAAGCAATTATTTCATAAACTTAGGTATAAAAGAAATGACTATTATATATGAAACTATCACCTTCGTGCACAGTAAGTTCTATTAAAACCTAGGTGTTTACCAAGTGTAAGTGCAAACAACTCCAAGATAAGGTTATAAGTGAAGTAATATTGCTTTGATTTATGGGTGGAAAGTCATTACGTGGTCGTTGGTTAGTGGTTGGGGTTTTGACTTTAGTAAACTTCACTACAAAAGTCTCCAAAACCCTAAAATCTTGCATTTTACCCTATCTTTTACTGCTGTGGAGAGTGCCGCCAAGCTCATGGCCTCGTGGCCATTTATGCCATTGTTTCATCTCTGTGAGTGATCTAAACCACTTGTTAACCAAACTAAATCCCTGGTTTGATAGTTATGAGGTTACAGGACCTAAGCACATGGTTTAAATGTGGAAAACGTTGTCAGTAAAGAGCCTTGGTTTCATCGTGAGCCTTACTAATGCTTTAGATAAACTTGTCGAAGTTTTTAGCTTGTGCTTCCTCCTACCAGTTGCTAGGATAAGATATTTCCTTGGCCATAGTTACTTTGCAAACGAGATCTCTGCACGGCTGAGGATCAAAGTTCTCCAGGTAAATTGTTTTTATTATTTTTTCATTTTGTCGTAGGCTTTATTTCTTAATACTGGGTTTTCTTTCAAATAAATACTTAACATTTATATATTTTACAGTGCAGGATTTTCTACATGTGTTACTAGGAGTTGGGTGGCATAGAATGCTTCAGGAGAACGGTCTCCACACTTCACGACCCACCGGTAAGCCTCGGTTCTTGTCTAAGGTTCCTTATTGCGATTAAGTGTGGGGTTTGGATGATGTCATTCCACCAAGATGCGACTTCTTTGCTGTGGCTACATTGTATACTGTTTGTTTGGAAAGGTTGTGTGGCTGTGACTTGAATGTTTTGATGAAATTCTTGTAAATCCATTTAACCGTAAATTGATTTACAGTAAATACTTTTGGGACATGCCATTAGGCCGTGAATTCGTTGTGAACTGCTGCGTTTTATTTTAATATACTAGGGTTTTAATTCACATGCTTGTGTTTAAAGGATAATATTGATAGGCGTATGGCTCAACCATTGGGTTGTTAAGACTATTAACGGATAGAGATCATTTGGTTTTGAAAAGAACCTGCTTTTTTTTTGTTTTAATAAATTTTGCAGTCTTTTAACAATATTGGTCTTCGGATTTAAGGTGTTTATATTGATTAAATTTGTACTTTATTTAAATATTAATATAGGATTTTCTGAATAAGGGAGGAAAATTGCTTTGGCTGAGTTTGTTCTCGACGTTTCGAGCCACAGAGTAGGGCTCATCATCAGGAGGAAGTTTTTTGTGGCTAAAATAGTTCAAGAAATTAGCTTAGGATTTTCTGGTTAAGAAAGGATAGTAAAAGAAGTGAAATTCTTCTTGGTTGCAGGGTTCAACCCTGTGACTCGGACTAGATTGTTATTATCATAAATTAATTTTAAAATTAAGTTTTTAGGTTATTATCATAACTTTGTTTATTTTAATAGACTTCTACTCTGCTGTGTAAAATTGATTTGGAATACTTATTTGATTTTAATTTAACATTGTCTATGTGTAATTTATATTTAATATTGGGTATTTATAAAATGGATATTGTAATTGTAAAAATGAAGAATTTTGAGTAATGAGATTATGGGTAAGAAAAAGAAAGTTAGTTGACAGTTTTCCCTAATTTAGGGTTTGTATTTTTTTTATATGATTTAAAATCCTTGCAGTGTATTTGTTTAACTATAATGTATTTAATGCTTGATTTTTACTTACAGTAGTAATGAAATTACTTATGTATTTAATGCTTGATTTTTACTTACAGTAGTAATGAAATTACTTATGTGTTATTTGCCAAACCTAAATTATTACTATAACTTTATTTTAATGTTTATTAGTTACTCCTGCTCATGTTATTTTTGTTCCTATAATATTTAATAACTATGTATATTTATAATAAAAGAACACAGTTACACAAACTATGCACTGGTTTTTAAAAGACTTTCCTTTATGATAGTTCTTGTTTATCTTTTTAACAGATGTATTCTAACCAAGGAAACTTTTGAACACTCCTATAAGGAATCTGTAGAAAGTAAATAAACATTATCCTACATTCTTGATTTGATTTAGCCATCAGAATTTATCTCACCTACTGTACTAGAGTACTACCTTCTTAAAAATGTGGGAAAATACAGTTAGGTATTTTATTCATCAGTAAATTTGAAATTAACCCTAATCATTCATTCTAATCCATATATAATCCAGAATTCATCTATCTTTCAACAGTAAAAGATTTTCTCCAAGTAATTTTAATAATAGATGAAACAGACATATAAATATATTATTTCCTAAATTCATTCATTCTTGTTCCTAAGATTGTATAGAGAAATTAGAAATAACATGTAGAACCTGGAAATATAGCAGAGGAGACAACAACTTAAGGAGCCCGTTCCTCCCAACCAACTCCTGAAGATAGCTAAACTGCAAATCTTAGGACCACCGAGCCTGTCTACTGGTCCACCTGGTTGAAAGCACAGGGTGAGAGAACTGGTTTAGAAACCTCTGCAACTCCACAAAGTAATCAGTAGTAATATTTCTGCCTGTAGCAGTAAGAACTCAGCTCAAATCAACTCTGTTAGTTCATAAATTCAGCACTTTTCACTCAAACACTTATGCTTGTCCCCTCCATCGAATTTCTTATGCACTAATTTTACTCAGAAATTTCACAAGTAAAGAATGAGCAGCCTTAGTTGAATTCAATGGGAAGTTTTTATCAGCATGCCTAGGCCTTTTGGTCAATTTTCACTTAATGAGCTACCTGCTCTTGTTCCACTTTCTTGGGGAACATGACCACAAAAATAGGGAATTTGCCTCCTGCAACAGCTAGAAGTAGTTTGAGGATGCTTCCAAGTGTCAATGTTCTCTCAACCCAGCCTATTCCACCAAGTGGCTAGTAAAACACTCATTTAACAGCCTCCTTAAGCTATTGTCTCATCTTTCATTTATTAATTAATAAAATATTTAGCAATTAAATGCAATTATCGTTGACCCCACTTAGTCATTAGTTACAAACTTTATAATAAAATTAAAACATAATGTCTCCTAAAACATAAAATGTTTTTGCAATTTGGGGTATGTGACATACACACCCCCTTAAATATAACATCATCCTCGATGTTATTTTATTCATCGTCCTCAAGTTTCCCTGGAACAGAATTGGATATGTTGCCTGCATATGACTCTCCAATTCGCAAGTGGCTTCTTCTGGACTAAGGTGCTTCCATTACACCTTCACCTACCCAATGGTGCAATTCTGAAGCAAGATCTCCCTCCTTTCTAGGATACAATCCAGTTCCACCAGAAAATCTCCTTCGAGTTCCACCTACACATCATTCCAATTTATAACATGAGTAGCATCATGTACATATTTTTTTAATACAAAGATATGAAAAACATTATGAACCTTCAAATTTGGCGGTAAATCTAGTTGATATGCCACATGTCCCATTTTAGACAGTATTTCAAAAGGCCCACAATATCGGGGTGCCAAATTAGCACAACTTCCTAACTTCAAAGAACTCTTTTTAGGCCTTACCTTTCTAAAAACATGTTCACCCACCTGGAACTCCTTCTGAGTTCGTTTAAGTTCTGCTTGACTTTTCTGTCTGTCTTGCACAACTTTTAAGTTACCTTGCACCTGTTTTACAATTAACTCCATCTCCTTTAGTCGTTTAGGTCCTAGTACTAACCTGCCATCTGGGTTACTCCATGAGATGGGGGTATTGCACTTTCTACCATACAAAATTTCAAGTGGGTTGTATCTTGCTAAAGCTTGGTAGTGATTGTTATAAGCAAACTCCACCAAGTGTAAGTAATCTTCCCATTTACCTGTTGTTCTCTAACATACATTCTGAGCATATCTTCCAACACTTGATTCACCCTTTCAGTCTGTCCATCCATCTAGGGATGAAAAGAGGTATTGAAATTTAAAGTAGTATTCATGCCTTTAAATAAAGACTTCCAGAAATTACCCATAAACATAGGGTCTCTGTCTGAAATTATAACTTTCAGTATCCCATGTAAACAAAATATTTGTTTCATGAATATATCAGCAATATTAGCAGCCTTGTAGGTGGTCTTTATGGGTATAAAATAAGTTGCTTTAATAAGTTTATCAACGAATACCATATCGAATCATTAAGATTCTGATTTCTAGGTAGACCTGTAATAAAATCAAGACTGATTATTTCCCATTTCCAGCTAGGGAAGGGTAATGGCTGTAGTAAACCGGCTGGATGTTGGTGTTCATTCTTAACTTGTTCACATTCAAAACACTTGGCAATGTATTCTGCCAATTCATTCTTCATGTTTGGCCAAAAATAATCCTTCCGTAACATGGTTATAGTCTTCTGATCACCGGGATGCTCTGAGTAAGGAGTCTTACGAATTTCATTTAAAACCAGTAGCTTAATTTTAGGTACATTAGGTATATACAGCCTGTTTTTATATAGTATTAATCCTTTTTCATTTAGACTATACCCTGTACTTAAACTTTCAGTTAAATTTTATGTTACTTTTGCTTGTAATTTTTCATAATTTTCATCCAATTTTACTCCTTCCTCTAGCTATTCTTCTAAATTTGTTTTATAAGCGTTGATTGCTGCTACAAAATTTAGTCTTGCATTTCTACTTAGAGCATCAGCAACCTTATTTTATTTTCCCTTAATATGTTGGAGCTCGAAATCGTACTCGCTAAGGAAAGCTAGCCACCTAGCTTGCCTTGTGTTTAAGTTAGGTTGATCCAACAAATATTTTAATCATTTATTATCTGTCATTAACATAACTTTTATTCTGATTAAGTGATGGTGCCACATCTTCAAAGCATGTATGATGGTAGCCAACTCTAAATTGTAGATTGCGTAGTTTCTCATGAATTTTAAGCTTCCTAAACTCGTATGCAATTACGTATCCTTCTTGAGTTCAAACCCCACCTAGTCCATCGTTGCATGCATCAGTGCATATGACAAAGTCCTTATTAGGATCAACAATTCTTAAGATTGGTGCATTAGTTAATAATGTTTTTAACTTCTTAAAACTTTCTTCACACTTTTGATTCCATTCGAATTTCTTCCCTTTATTCTATAAAGAAGTGATGGGATTTGCGATTCATGAGAACCCCTCAATGAATCTTCGATAATAACCTGTAATCCCCATGAATGATCGCATGTCAGTCACGTCCTTTGGGAGTGGCCATTCTTCAATTGCTTTTATCTTTTCTGGATCAACTGAGATCCCTTCTTTAGTTACTACATGACCCAAGTACTGTATTTTATCCTTAGAGAAATCGCACTTACTAAATTTAGCATAAAGCTGATGTTCTCTCAACTCTTGTAAAACAATTTTTAAGTGCTCCTCGTGTTCTTCTTTAGACTTAGAATAGATTAGAATGTCATCAATGAATACCACTACGAATTTATCAAGATACTTATGCAATACATTATTCATTAAGCACATGAAGAAAGTCAGGGAATTAGTGAGCCCAAATGGCATGACAACAAACTCATAGTGACCATGTCTGGTCCTAAAAGCCGTTTTAAAAATGTCTTCATCTTTGATTCGAACTTGGTGATAACCAGATCGTAAATCAATCTTTGAAAATACAGTTGCTCCATGCAGCTGATCAAACAGATCATCTATGCGGGGCAATGGGTATCTATTCTTAATGGTCATTTTATTAAGTTGACGGTAGTCAATGCATAAGCGCAAAGTACCATCATTCTTTTTAATGAAAATAACAGGTGCTCCCCAAGGAGACACGTTGGGCCTTATATACTTTTTATCAATAAGTTCCTTTAACTGTGATTTTAATTCATTTAGTTCCAATATATTCATCTGATAAGGGGATTTTGAATTGGGCACTGCACCATGTACCAACTCAATAGTGAAGCCTAACTCCCTTTTCGGAGGCAGTCCTGGAATTTCTTCCAGAAATACACTCGAATACCCCCTCAGGATTAGAATATCTTCCAGTTTTAGTTTATCTTCATTATTAATATGTTCTTCATTAATTACAGTTACAACAAAGGCTTCACAACCCTTCCTAATATCTCTCTTTAATTGCAAAGTAGAGATTTGTATGATAGTTGTTTCCCTAGGAATTCCTGTTACAGTTACTGTTTCTCCTTCATTATTTACGCAAGTAAAAGTTTTATCAAAACAATTCAAAACTACTCTATGTTGTTTTAACCAGTCCATACCAATTAACATGTCATGAGAGCCTAAAGGAAGTACATTTAGCTTCACAGAGGTTTCCAACTGATCCATACTTACAGTACAATCTTTTACAAAACTAATCACTTTTCTTTTTGCTCCAGTAGCTAGTTGAACTAACCATGACTTTGCAAACTTTTCTACTGATAAATTGCATTTTTCTACTAAATCGGGAGAAATATAACTCAGGCTAGCCCCCGGGTCAATTAAAATAGAAATGGGTGTTTGATTCAGCTTACCTTCTACATCCACCATTGAAGTTTGATCATTAGTCTGCCTATTTTCCAATGCCGTGTTGATCCTGGGGATCGCCCTTGCTAAGTCACCAACAGTCATCTCCTCCTGGACCGTATGAATGTTGTCGACGGTCTTCTTTCTGTTAGGGCAAACTAATGCATAATGAGTTCCGTTACAATCCCAACACTTTACTAGTTATTTACGTTCATTATTCTTAATGTAGTCGCTGTGATTATTAGCAGGTTCTTTCTTTGTAGGGCCATTAGGGTTTGACTGTGAATTACCTTTATTTCCTTGGAAATTCTTATTAGGAAAATTACGTGTGTTATTATTCCTAAAATTGCAGTTAGATATGAAACCCTTCTTCTTCTGTTCAAAATTATTAGACCTCTTAGCCCTCCTGTTTGGCATACTTTCCCTTTTTCGATTGTGCTCATAGCAAAAAAATTCCTTTCGCATCTAAAGGGTTTTTGGATTATCATATTCAATTCTGTCTTTAATGTGAAAAGGTAAACAACTTAGAAACCGCTGCACCTTAGGCCTCTCTTCCACAATGTAAGGCACGTAACGTAGTAAACTTAAAATTTTACTGTTTAATTTTTTCATGTTCATAGAATTCCTTAGCTCGCTCTTCATAGTACTGTTCCGACAGAAACTTATTTTTAGAGTATTTCTTAAAGGTACTCCAGTTAATGTTATTTTCCTTAATACCTTTTACTCGTTTTAAATCTTGCCACTAGATATCTGCCTTTCCAATTAAGTTGTAAATGGACATCCTTGTTTTTAGCTGGTTATAGTTATTATAGATTTGGAAATACTTCTTCATTCCAGACAGTCATGATTCAGCTTCCTCTCCTTTCTCAGTTTCACCATTGAAAGTTGGTGGTTTTATCTTCTTAAATTCTCCCAAAATTTCCTCATAAGGCTTAAATTTTCTTTTCCTAGAATGGTAATTATCTTCACTGCTATCACTAGTGTACTAGTAATTCTTCCTGTGTGAGTCACCATAAATTTCAGAGGACGAACTACTTTCAATTTTTGATTGTTTGGACTTTTTACTTTTATGTTGGTATGACGTGTTTTTGGATCCTATCTGTTTATCTTTTCCTTCACTCTGAAATTTTTCCATCAGTATCTGGTTCAGCTCCTCTTGAGCTTTTAGAATTCTTTCATTTTATTTTTTTAACTGTTTCCATTTCAGTTCTTAATTCTTTAATAGTTTGTAATAATTCTGAATAATTGTTAGTTATTTCTTCCTGAACTGGTTCTCTTCTAGAATTACTTTGTTCATTAAACGGGGACTCTTCATCTGCATATTCCTCGAGTCTTTCCATACGTGCAATTCTAGCTTAGAAAAATATTATGGTAATAACATTTCAAAAGAAAAATAATAATCAGTATGCATGCATCTTATTTACTGTTTGTCTATGCAGGTTGAGCCGCATTCAAGCCTAATGTCTAAAACTGGCTCTGATACCACATGTAATAGTCCAAAATTTCATAAAAATTTAAAATTTTCCTATGACAATAAATGTTTACAATCATCACTTAAGAGGGACATTTAATTGTTAACAGTTAACATATTAAGGTCTAAACTATAACTATAACTAATTCCTTTATTAATTTATGTATCTACATACTATTATTTGCTTTCATAATTCAGTATTAAAGATTGATTTAGCAGGTGATGATCTGAAGTAACATGAGCTGAAACAACTATTTGTTTACTATGTACTAAAGTTTGTTTTACTATTTGTAAACATGAAGGAACTTCAGTTCATGTCCGAGGCTTACTTAGCTTTTTAGCTAATGCAGTGAAGTGATGCTTCTTGTACAGGTCTTTTTACAGGTAAGACGTTTTGTAATCCAGTTTCAGGATCGAGATTAATTATCACAACTAGCATAAATAAAATGCTATTATATTTTTTTAGTTTACAACTTTGAGCAAAAAGGAGGTATCGTCAATCTGTATATTTTCCATATATTGAAATTGCTAAGTTGTTACTCAACGTTGAGGTCTAGTTGTTAACATTCTTAATCTTGATTTAAGAATATTAAGTTTGCCTGTAAAATTTCTTCTTATTTATTTACCTATAATCTTATGTACTTGGAAATCCAAGCACAAGATAGAAATAGATGTTTTCTTCCTAGCTTTAACTATAACTTATACATCATATATTTTTTTATTCTTTTTTATGTTAGATTGAAACAAACCCTACATACATTTTGGAGAATGATAAGTTCTGCAACTAGATCTTACCTTACAATGTTACTTGTTATCAAGACAGTTTATATGTACTTGTATCAAGGTATAATCCTAAGCAATTATTTCATAAACTTAGGTATAAAAGAAATGAGTATTATATATGAAACTATCATCTTCGTGCATAGTAAGTTCTATTAAAACCTAGGTATTTACCAAGTGTAAGTGCAAACGACTCCAAGATAAGGTTATAAGTGAAGTAATATTGCTTTGTTTTATGGGTGGAAATTCATTACCTAGAGAACAATTCTAAAACCAAAAACCTTTGCACATACTACTACCAATTACATGGTCTTCATTCTATAGTTATAGATCATATTTAAGCATAGATTATAACTATGATACCTTTTCAATTTATGCTATGCATCTTATGATAAAAAGAAATCTATCGATTTTCAAATGAGATTATAACAAAAGTTATGTATAACCTTTTATTTGCAGGCTGCACCAAGGGCTCTCGAAACTATAGAGCAAAACCGAAAATATCAAAATCATGAGGACTCCACGTGGTCGTTGATTAGTGGTTGGGGTTTTGAATTTGGTAAACTTCACTACAAAAGTCTCCAAAAACCTAAAATCTCGCATTTTACCCTATCTTTTACTGTTGTGGAGAGTGTCGCCAGGCTCATGGCCTCATGGCCATTTATGCCATTGTTTCATTTATGTGATGATCTAAACCAATTATTATCCAAACTGAATCCCTGGTTCGATAGCTATGAGGTTATAGGACCTAAGCACACGGTTTAAATGTGGAAAACGTTGTCACTAAAGAGCCTCGGTTTCATCGTGAACCTTACTGATGCTTTAGATAAACTTATCGAGGTTTTAGCTTGTGCTTCCTCCTGCCGGTAGCTAGGATAAGAGATTTCCTTGGCTATAGTTACTATGCAAACGATATCTATGCGTGGCCGAGGATCAAATTTCTCTAGGAAAATTCATTTTATTCTTTTTGCATTTTTTCGTAAGCTTTATTTCTTAATACTGGGTTTTCTTTCGAATAAAGATTTAACATTTCTCTATTTTATAGTGCAGGCTTTTCTACAGGTGTTACTAGCAGCTGGGTTGCATAGAATGCTTCGGGAGAAAGGTCTCCACGCTTCACGACCCATTGGTAAGCCTCGGTTCTTGTCTAAGGTTCCTTTTGCGATTAAGTGTGGGGTTTGGATTATGTTGTTCCACCAAGATGCGACTTCTTTGCTGCGTTTTATTTTAATATACTAGGGTTTTAATTCACATGCTTGTGTTTAAAGGATAATATTGATAGTCGTATGGCTCGACCATTGGGTTGTTAAGACTATTAACGAATAGACTGCTTCCATTGCACCTTCACCTGCCAAATGGTGTGATTCCAAAGTAGGATCTCCCTCCTTTCGAGGATACAATCTGGTTCCACCAAAAAATCTCCTTCGGGTTCCACCTGCACATCATTCCAATTTATAACATGAGTAGCATCATGTACATATTTTTTTAATACAGAGATATGAAAAACATTATGAACCTTCAAATTTGGCGGTAAATCTAGTTGATATGCCACCTGTCCCACTCTGGACAGTATTTCAAAAGGCCCACAATATCGGGGCGCCAACTTAGCACAACTTCCTAACTTCAAAGAACTCTTTTTAGGCCTTACCTTTATAAAAACATGTTCATCGGGCCTGGAACTCTTTCTGAGTTCATTTAAGATCTGCTTAACTTTTCCGTCTGTATTGCGCAACTTTTAAGTTACCTTGCACCTGTTTTACAATTAACTCCATCCCCTTTAGTAGTTCAGGTCCTAGTACTAACCTGTCGATTGGGTTACTCCATTAGATGGGGGTATTGCACTTTCTGCCATACAAAATTTCAAATGGGTTGTATCTTGTTGAAGCCTGGTAGTGATTTTTATAAGCAAACTCCACCAAGTGTAAGTAATCTTCCCATTTACCTTGTTGTTCTCTAACATACGTTTTGAGCATATATTCCAACACTTGATTCACCCTTTCAGTCTGTCCATCCATCTGGGGATGAAAAGAGGTACTGAAATTTAAAGTAGTATTCAGGCCTTTAAATAAAGACTTGTAGAAATCACCCATAAACTTAGGGTCTCTATCTGAAATTATAAATTTCGATATCCCATGTAAACGAAATATTTGTTTCATGAATAAATCAGCAATATTAGCAGCCTTGTAGGTGGTTGGGGTTTTGAATTTGGTAAAATTCACTACAAAAGTCTTCAAAACCCCTAAAATCTCGCATTTTACCCTATCTTTTATTGCTATGGAGAGTGCCACTAGGATCATGGCCTCGTGGCCATTTACGCCATTGTTTCATCTCTGTGAGTGATCTAAACCACTTATCAGCCAAACTAAATCTCTGGTTCGATAGCTATGAGGTTACAAGACCTAAGCACACAGTTTAAATGTGGAAAACGCTATCAGTAAAGAGCCTTGGTTTCATTGTGAGCTTTATTGATGCTTTAGATAAACTTATCGAGGTTTTTAGCTTGTGCTTCCTCCTGCTAGTTGCTAGGATAAGAGATTTCCTTGGCCATAGTTACTATGAAAACGAGATCTCTGGGCGGCCGAGGATCAAATTTCTCCAGGTAAATTTATTTTATTCTTTTTGCATTTTTCCGTAAGCTTTATTTCTTAATACTGGGTTTTCTTTTGAATAAAGACTTAGCATTTCTCTATTTTAAAGTGCAGGCTTTTCTACATGTGTTACTAGGAGCTGGGTGGCATAGAATGCTTTGGGAGAAAGGTCTCCACGCTTCACGACCCACCGGTAAGCCTTGGTTCTTGTCTGGTGTTCCTTCTATGATTAAATGTGGGTTTGGATGATGTTGTTCCACCGAGATGCGACTTCTTTGTTGTGGCTACATTGTACATTGTTTGTTTGGAAAGGCCGTGTGGCCGTGACTTGAATGTTTTGATGAAATTCTTGTAAATCCATTTGGTCGTAACTTGATTTACAGTAAATACTTTTGGGACAGGCTATTAGGTCGTGACTTCGTTGTGAACTGCTGCGTTTTTTTTAATATATTAGGGTTCTAATTCAGAGGCTTGTGTTTAAAGGATAATATTGATAGCCATATGGCTTGACCATTGGGTTGTTAAGACTGTTAACGGATAGAGATAATTTGGTTTTGAAAAGAACCTGTTTTTTTGTTTTAATAAATTTTGCAGTCTTTTAAGAATTATGGTCTTCGGATTTAAGGTGTTTATATTGATTAAATTTGTATTATATTTAAATATTAATATAGGATTTTCTAGTAAAGAAATGATAGTAAAAGAAGTGAAATTCTTCTTGGTTGCAGGGTTCGACCCTGTGACATGGACTAGATTGTTATTATCATAAATTAATTTTAAAATTAAATTTTTAGGTTATTATCATAACTCTGTTTATTTTAATAGACTTTGGATTACTTATTTGATTTTAATTTAACATTGTCTCTGTGTAATTTATATTTAATACTGGGCATTTATAAAATGGATATTGTAATTGTAAAAATGAAGAATTTTGATTAATGAGATGATGGGTAATACTGTAAAAACCCTATTCTGGAAAAGAGGAAGAAAAAGAAAGTTAGTTGACAGTTTTCCCTAATTTAGGGTTTGTATTTTTTTATATGATTTAAAATCTCTGTAGTGTATTTGTTCAACTATAATGTATCTAATGCTTGATTTTTACTTACAGTAGTAATGAAATTACTTATGTGTTATTTGCCAAACGTAAATGATTGCTATAACTTCATTTTGTTGTTTATTAGTTACTCATGTTTATGTTATTCTTTTGTTCCTATAATATTTAATAACTATGTATATTTATAATAAACTAAGCTTATAGCTAGTAATTAATTACTGTGTTAAAAAGAACACAGTTACACAAACTGTGTACTGGTTTTTAAAAGACCTTGCTTTATGATAGTTCTTGTTTATCTTTTTAACAGATGCTTTCTAACCAAGGAAACTTCTGAACATTCCTATAAGGAATCTGTAGAAAGTAAATAAACTTAATCCTACATTCTTGATTTGATTTATCCATCAGAATTTAATCTCACCTACTGTACTAGAGTACTACCTTCTTGAAGGTGTGGAAAAATACATTTAGGTATTTTATTCATCAGTAAATTTGAAATTAACCCTAATCATTCATTCTAATCCATATCCAATCCATAATTCATCTATCTTTCAACAGTAAAAGATTTTATCGAAGTAATTTTAATAACATATGAAACAGACATATAAATATATTATTTCCTAAATTCATTCATTCTTGTTCCTAAGTTCGCATAGATAAATTAGAAATAACATGTAGAACCTGGAAATATAGCAGAGGAGACAATAACTTAAGGAGCTCGTTCCTCCCAACCAACTCCTGAAGATAGTTGAACTGCAAATCTTAGGACCATCGAGCCTGTCTACTGGTCCACTTGGTTGAAAGCACTGGGTGAGAGAACTAGTTTAGAAACCTTTGCAACTCCACAGAGTAATCAATAGAAATCTTTATGCCTGTAGCAATAAGAACTCAGCTCAAATCAGCTGCACTAGTTCATAAATTCAACACTTTTCACTCAAACACTTCTGCTTGTCCCCTCCATCGAATTTCTTGTGCACTAATTTCACAAGTAAAGAATGAGCAGCCTCAGCTGAATTCAATGGAAATTTTTTATCAGCATACCTAGGTCTTTTGGGTTAGTTTTCACTTAATGAGCCACCTGCTCTTATTCCACTTTCTTGGGGAACATGACCACAAAAATAGGGAAGGTTCCTCCTGCAACAGCTAGGAGTAGTTTGAGGATGTTCCCAAGTGTCAATCTGCTTTCAACCCAGCCTATTCCACCAAGTGGCCAGTAAAACACTCATTTAACAGCCTCCTTGAGCTGTTGTCTCCTCTTTCATTTATGCAATTATCCTTAACCCCACTTGGTCATTAGTTACAAACTTTATAATAAAATTAAAACATAATGTCTCCTAAAACATAAAATGTTTTTGCAATTTGGGGTATGTGACAAGGGGTCTTTAGCAGGGTTTCCCTCTCTTTCGATTTCTATACATTCTAATGGCTGATGCTTTGAGTAGAAAGTTAACTGGAGGGGAAAATGAAGGGATTATCTTGGGCATTCACCCGGCTAGTGGTGTTGAACTATCAACCATTCTCTCTTTGTGGATGACACCTTGCTTCTGGAAGGGGCTTCTCTCAAACTAGCAAGAGCTTTTGCAAAAATTATGCACCATCTTTGTATTATTTCAGGGGCTCGTATTAACAAACGTAATAGCGTCATGTATGGATGGAATGCATATCAAGGAATTGTTGCAAACATCTCTAAGATTTTAGGCTTTGAAGGATTTGCTAGTTGGGATAAGGTTAAGTATTTGGGACTCCCTTTAACCTTGGGTAAAAACAACCCTTCTCTCTGGCTGGAAATCATTGGCAAGATAAAATAATAATAATAATAATAATTGCCTCGTGGGGTGTCCATTGTCTCACAAAGGCAGGGAAGCTTACTTTGATTAAGTCAATTCTCTCGACTCTTCATATTTACCAATCTTCTCTTCTCCTAGCCCCTAAATCGATTATGGATCAAATATCCAAACTAATCAGGGATTTCCTCTAGAGAGGGGGAAAAGGAAATTAGAATCGAATGCATTTGGTCAAATGGGATGTTGTTAAAATACCTATATTAGAAGGTGGGTTGCAAATCAGAGATCCATAATTGGTTAATTTAGCTATGGGAGGAAAATTACTATGGCAACTCTTCTCAGATAAAAAGCATCCGGTCAGTCAAATTCTCTGGAAGAAATATCTTAAAGGAGGATCTCTCAGAAATATTCATATGAAAAACTCTCCCAAAGGTTTAATTTCATGGAATCTATGCAGAAAAAGGACTTGACTTCTTTACCAAGCATCTCTATCGTATTCCACGAAATGGCAGAAACACGCTCCTGTGGGATGATAAAATTAATGGTAATGCCCCTCTCAACTCCGATTTATCCCTTATTGAGATCAAGCTCTAGTTGATGAATAAAGGCCTTTTAAGACTCTCGAATTTCGTTTCCTAGGACAGCCATGGTAATTGGGATGCGTGGGTTTTCCCAGAACTTCCAGATCGTTTCGATCCCTCTCTACTCTTTCAAAAAAAATTGTTGTTGAACAATCTATCTGGAAAAGCTTCCATTCATTCAATGTGCAAGGACATGTGGGGTTGGGGTCCCACTGGATCCTATTCAGCTACACGTGGCTTCGTGTCAGTGTAGAAATCTGTTGGTTCCACTCACAACGCAACTTTCTGGAATTCAGTATGGAAATCGCCCAGCTTACCAAAAATCAATTTTTTTACGTGGACTCTTATGCATCAAAAAGTTTTAACTGGTGAGAACTTGTCAAAACGTGGCTTCTTTGGACCTTTCAGATGTTGTTTTTTCCTTCAAGTTGCCAAAACTACAGCTCATCTCTTTGTTGGATGTGATTTTACAAAGAAAGTATGGATACATTTCTTGCGCAGGCTCCCTTGTTTCTCTGTTCCTTCAAATTCTGAACCTGTTAATTTGTTTTTAAGATCTAGCGGACAAGGTATTGTGGCCTTCTTTCAACCAGTTATGAATGGAGGAAAATATGGCAAGCCATTCCGAAATGTTTATGGTGGAAAATTTGGTTAGCTAGAAATTATTCAATTTTAACAGCAAAGTCATAAAGCCAGAAATTATAGCAATAAAAGCAAAGGCTCTTCTTTTGGAAGTAGTTGGAAATGTTCAAATTGACACCATCAAACTTGAAGCTGAGCATAAATGGCTTGGATCTCTACTTGTGGACAAAATTCAAATGGGTCCGGCCAGGCCTGTTTTTAAATCAAGTTGGAAGGTCAGAACCACGAAAGAGGAATTTTCAGATTGGTGACAAAAGAAAAAAAAAGTTTCAATCTTCTTCGATGGAGCATGAAAAGGAAATCATGGGAAAGTTGGGGTAGGGGGGACTGATTTTCTATCCAAGAGGAAGGCTTGAAACTAGTTCCAGCTAGGGAGTTAGACAACTTACCAATAATCAAGCTGAGTTATTTGCACTTCTAAAAGTCCGTCAAATTGCAAAGGCAGCTAGACATAACAACATTCAAATCTTTGGCGACTCAAAAATTATAATCAAAGTTCTAAATTCGGCTTCAAAGTTCAATAATCTCAATTTGAATGTGACAATGCAAAGGTTGCACTTCATTTTGTTGGAGTATGATTCTGTCTCCTCCTATCACATTCTTTGTGACTTGAATAAGCTGGCAGATTACAAATTAAATCAGGGTTGCCTTCTTCCTCTCAGAATGTTAAGCTTGAATGAAGGTCCTAGCTCGATGCATCCTATTCCTTAATTTTGAAATGAAAAGATTTGGAATCATGAAGTTGCATATTTCAGAATATTTGTAATTGGGTGAAGGCCTGTCAATTCTTTATCACTAAATTTAAAATATATATATTAATTATTTTGGTTAAAAATTAAACAATAACAATAGAAATAAACCAAACCTAGAATATTAGTTAGGGTATACAACTCTCCACAAGGCAATGTACAATTAGGCAATGTACAATTCAATGTAGAAAAACATGAATCACAACATCATCTAAAATCATATTAAAAATAAGTAATTAAAAGTTTAGTAAAATTAAAATATATGTGATTATAATTTCTTTTTATATTAATTATTAATAAATAGTTGAACTGCTAAAAATAAATATTAATTAGTGTAGTTGTAATTTTATTTTTATATTAATTATTAATAAATAGTTTAATTGCTAAAAATAAATATTAATTATTTTAGTTGAAATTTCAAATTTATATTAACAATTAAATTATAATAATAATTGAAAATATTCACACTTAATCTTGCTTTAATCAACTTTAATACTTGGTTAAAATATTCACATCCAATCTTGCTTGTATACCTTAAATTAATTAAAGATTAATATAATAAAATTAATATTATAATTTATAAGTTAATATTTATTTATATTTTTTTTGACAAAAACGGTTATGGTTTAAAAAGGTACAAACTTTTGAAAAGTACGAGAGTAGGCTATGCCAATAGTTTCCAAAGCAATCATGCCCAAACAAACTCGCATAATTATATTCAAGAAGTTGCATAGGACCTCACTGTTTAAGGAGGAAAATCTAAACAGAAATGAAAATTAATATTGAATTCATTAATACTCAATGCAACGGCCTTATTAGCTGCTTGATGCGACTTGAAATTCAACTTACGACAAATATGAAAGAACTCTAGATGTCAAAATGAAATATTTGTTTATATTATTATAAATAGACAAACAAACTTTCTCTCAATTCTTGAATCAAGAAAATCCATACATAAAATAATCATGAAAATGTTGCATTAAACATCTTATTATACCTGCCTCAGCAGGTATATTGTAATCGTTTGAATTCAAACCCCTTTGACTTTTGGTATTACTTGGTGCATATTGGTGCATATTTAAAAGATTAAAATCTCTAATCAAAGTTTAACTTTGTAATATGAAAATAGCAATTTTTAAATATTTTAAATTTTAATAAAAATATTTGTATTTGCTATTTTGTCAACTTCTAATTGGCCAATAAAGAATGATGTCAGCCTTGGAATTTGGTATCTGGTTTTCACTTGACACATGGCTATTATGACATCAGCATTTATTATATTTTATTATTATGTTATTTATAATTAAAACAGTCAGCAGATCCATGACTTCCGAGGACTGGTGGATTTGGCGTTTGCAGGTGTGTGGGTAAATTCACGGAAATTATTGAACGATCTGACTGTGCTTTCCTACGAAGTCCTCCATGAAAACTGAAACCCAGCCACTGCAAAACGCATGAAAGAACCCTATTTCTTCAAGCAGAGGCGACAGTTACTCTTGAAGGCCGAGCATTTTCTTCTGTCCGCACTCAACTTCGATCTGGTTATCCAAACCGCATATAAACCCCTCGCTTGCGCCCTCAAAGAGTTCAATGTATTCCAATGGCATTCGAAGTTTGCACAGGTTTCTTGGAATTTTGTAAATGATGGATTAATGACCACGGTATGTCTCCAATTCAAACCCCTGCAAGTTGCTGGTGCGGCTTTCTATCTTTCACTTCAGCAATTCGTCTTGGAGTTGACTTTGCAGAAATCTAGAGAAATTCATCCCTCTACCAGTAAGTCACTATTTATACAGCGGAAAGATAATCTTTTTATTTGACTTTTAATACAGCGGAATGGTAATCCATTTTAGTTTCTGCGCAGACGTAATGAAGCTCTAATTCAGGAAATTAGTAAAGCTGTCCCTGGCTCAAATGATTTGAGCTTCAAAAGCCAACAGTTCAAACCATGGCTTGTCTGTGGAAGCAGCATTGGTCTTACTGGCGAAATCCTCAATACAACAGCGTTCGATGCTTGTTCACACTTGCATGTGGTTTGCTTTTTGGCACCACATTCTGGAGAATGGGCCGGAAAACGTAAGCATTCGTTTCAGCTACCAAGAGTATAACACTTCAAATTAAAACTCTTGTTAACCGAACTTAACTTCGGTTCTTATTTATTATTTATGGATGATTATAATATTTTCCAGGCACACGCAGCAAGATATATTGAATGCAATGGGATCCATGTTCACCGCAATTCTGTTCATAGGTTTCAGTAATGTTGTCTCTGTGCTACCGGTAGTCGATGTTGAAAGAACAGTATTCTACAGGGAGAAAGCTGCAGGAATGTACTCTGCTCTGCCCTATGCCCTTGCTCAGGTAAACACTCTAATTAAGCACTCTTTCATTGTCTGTGTAAAGTGCATCACCTTGCTTTTTCTCATCGCAAAGTTAGATTCATGATGAAATCATAAAATTATATTTGTGTCTGAGTCAGGTTTTGATCGAAGTACCATACATGTTTGTGCAAACGGTGCTGTATGGAGTGACGGTTTATGCATTCATCGACTTCTGGTGGACAGCGGCTAAATTCTTTTGGTACTTTTATATGATGTTCTTCACGCTCCTTTACACCACATATTATGGTATTATGACGGTGGGTCTGACGGTGGGTCTAACTCCTAACGCAAGCATTGCTTCCATTCTCTCCACTGGATTCATTGCAATCTGGATGGTTTTCTGCGGCTTCTTACTTCCACGTCCGGTGAGTTTTTANTCATATATTTTTATAGCAAAATTATCCTAATGCTATATATTTCCAATCTCTTCTTAGGAGGCAGGTACTAAGCAACTTTGTTGCTTATTCCACTTGTTTGAAATTGTGTTTCTATCTTCTTCTTTTTAATTAGTTGGTATATCTCATTTTCTCTATAAAACTTGCATTAAACATCTTATTCGAAATTGTCTTTATAGTTTTTCTAATTAGTTGGTATATATCATTTTCTGGTATAACTAATTGTAATTAAATTTGATGACTTTGAACAAGAGATTCGTATTTTGACTTCATTTTAATATTGAAATTCATCTTCATGTTTTGATGACTTTGAACAAGAGATTCTTATTTTGACTTAATTTTAATATTGAAATTAATCTTTAAAACTTGCATTAAACATCTTATTTGAAATTGNCTTTGGTTATAGGCATGATTTTATGGGACCAGTTGCAGTTGCTACTGCGTCATTCTCAATTTTATTTGCACTAGTTTTTGCCCTCAGCATTAAAACTATCGATTTCCAAACGGGATAGAGAAACATTATAATTTGTTTTCTGCCATGCGAACTACCGTTTGCAGTAATTGTTTTGCCCTCCGCATTAAAACTTTCAATTTCCAATCGAGCCGGCAAAATATTAGATAAAGTAAACAAGTGTTTAATGTATATATCATGTTTCAATATCCATTTTCTTGCGGATTGTTTGGGCAAAGTATGAGGTACCTGCCACTTAAAGAGGTCTGAAAT
>LPNX010965602.1:328420-400010 GCA_001517045.1 Pseudotsuga menziesii | reverse complement strand
ATTTGATGACTTTGAACAAGAGATTCGTATTTTGACTTCATTTTAATATTGAAATTCATCTTCATGTTTTGATGACTTTGAACAAGAGATTCTTATTTTGACTTAATATTGAAATTAATCTTTTCAAGAAAAATAATTATTGTATTTTTAATTTTATATTAAATAAATAAATTAGTTTATATATTTCTTAAAAGTTTTATTACATCTATATGTGTTTATATTTTAGAATTTGAGGTGGATTAATATTTATGTTTTTCTTAGATTGCTCAAAGATGAGATAAGTATATTGTTTAGATTGATTTTAGGGCAGTTGTTCAAAATTTGAAATAAGCAATTATAAAACAAAAAAGAATATAAAAAATCTTTGGTAGCTGATGCATGGATAACTCGTATTTGATGCACGGATAAGTCTTAGTTGATGCATGGCAGACAACCCGTTTAATTAGAAGAATACAACTTGTGGCAGACAAGTTGTTTAACTAGAAGAAGACAAGTGATAACATACGACTAACTTGTAGCCTATCGATGTTCACCGGCCACAACTCAAGTAGTTGTGCTAGTTATAATCACATTGTAATTGAATATTTACAGTGATAGGTGTTAGAATAACACTTATCAGCGTTATTCTCTCCACTTTTTATTTGAGATGGAGGTTGATCTCCATAGATCCTAGATAGCATGAGGATGAGACAAGTGTACTGTCTAGATTGATTTTATAGTTGTCAATCCAAGACTGGTGTACTGTCGAGATTAATTTTATAGTTGTCACACCAAATTCAAAATTACTAGTAGTTGTTGCATGGATATGGGAAGTTCATGGTAAACAATCTGTTTAACTAGAAGAAAGAGGGTGATAACAACTAGTTAAAGCATAGACGCCGAGTGATTACAACTACACATAGAGAACGAGTAACATATTTATTTTGTTCATGACACTTAACATGTGGCATATTAGTATTTTCCACCACAATTAAGTGCATATGCTAGTCATAAGCAATTAATAGTTTCTAACATAGACTTACTACTACATAACTCATCTCCTATCTCCCTTGGTTTCTTTCAAATCCTTTTACTCCTCTTTTTAGTTTTTGTTGATATTAATTTTAATTATTTAACTTCATTGCATTCATACATCATGTCTCTCTTGCACTATTACACAATTTAGAATGATAAAAGATATTTCAAAACAATTTTTATAAAAGGTGTATTCTAAATATTCTAGGTTTTCAATTTTTTTCAAGCTTATTTTCCGTTTTATTTTATTTGAAATAGGTTGAAAATCTTTAGAAAATATTAGAATCACATGTATTAGCTATGAACATTTAATAATTTAGGTGTCACAAAAGTATGAGAGACTATTGAATCTATCTATAGATTCAAAAACATGATTTAAACACTTCCAAATTTGTATTTTACCAAAAAAAATTACTAGATTAAGGCTAAACCCACCATAAAATAGAAAAAGTAGAATAAATAGACTACTCCCTTATAAAATATACTTTAAACATATACTTGGTATTTCATAATAATATTTATATTTAAATTAATCTATGATATAGATAGGTGATAAAATGTTGCAATCTAAAAGTTTTAAAATTAATATTTTCGTGTCACTCAAAATAAGTTAAAAGGGAATTAATCTTTTTTATTTAAAATTTAATAAGAATAATTTTAAATTGATATAAATCTAAATCTAAATATTAATAATGTAAAATATGAGACATGTAAATATTCAATGATTTGGTTTAACTATGTTTTAATGGTGATTATGATGGTAGAAACATATTAGACACTGTCAAAGACCTCTAAGGCACCCAAAACTTCAAAATGTTAACTAAGATTTTTAAAAATTTATGTTAGATTTTTTTAAAATATTGCTAGAAAAATAAAATAAAAAATCAATCCAAATCATCAAAACTACATCAAAATAAAAGCATAATAAATTTATTAAATTTATTTTTACATTAAAAACAATTATTTCAGAAATTTTAAATTACAATTTCAACATAAATTTTATAATTAAATTCAAATAATAACATGTTAAAAAAAATCAAAATTTTAAAACATTTAATCTTATTCAATATCAATAAGAAAATGAAATATGTATTTTTTTTAATAAAAAGGTTCATTTCCTTGTTATTTTATTAGAGTAAAAGAAAATAAATATAAATTTGATTAGTTTATCTCTAAGTCATAAATGTTAACTAACATAATCTAAAACAAAAAAATCCACAATACCAGATACCTAATTTCTTACATTACAACTGGCAGCATACATGTTGAAAAGGCTAGAAAACAAGTTCAACTAACAAACTGAGTCTAAGACTTCACATCGATTGTAATGGGTTTACCCATGGCTCTGCGTGAGCTATGACTGTTGCCATGGCGGGGTTTCACAAAGCATTCCCGGTTTACACTGTTTCTATGCAGCCTCTAGGGGTCTTCCTCCTGCTCGTGGCACCGGCTCCCCTTCTTGAGCTCTGGGGATCTCTCTATTTCTTTTATTCGTCTCTGTCTGTTTTGGTTTGTCCTTAGTTCCTTTGATGGTATCCACTTACTGTCGTTTTGGGTATTCGTTTGCTTTTCGTTTTGAGCAGGTTGTAGTGGTGTATGTCTATCATTGAGGGCAGTGACTTGGAGTTCCTCCCCTTCCCAAGAGGACTAGTACCAACCAAGGAAAAAAGTGGGAGTCACATGATTTTTTAGTCGCTTTTGTACTAGGTTTTTTTATTGGGTATTTGGTTTATCAACCTGCATGCATTTTTCTATGACATATTACCCTTATTCCTTCTGTCTGCCTTCGTCAGCTTTCGCAGGGTTGACTTCTAGGTTTATTCTGGTTTTCCTCGGGGAACCAAGGTTTCGTCCTTTTCTTTCCCGGTTTCTATGATGATCATTGCTCGTGCTCCCGGTCCTTTTCTTTCTTTCTTTTTCTTCTGGATTTGTATGAACTGAAGGGGTTTTCGGATTTTGCAAAGCTCCAAGCTTGCCATGTCAGATGGGGTTGTTCCCTCAATCTCTCATATGGGAGTGTTAGTAACAGGGTTTGCTCCGGGGCGTAGTGTTGTTCCCTGATCGGGGGTTGACTCTTACATTTTTTGGTTACTTGGATACCAGAGGACATTAGGGTTTTTACTTTTTCCATCTTTTACTACCTTTGGGGTTATTTATTTTGGTGTACTTCCAGGTGTGTTGGTAACAGAGTTTTCTTCGGGGCACCGTGTGTGGTTTTCCTGTTGTGGGTTGACTCTTGGTTTCCCCGGTTATCAGGGTTTTGGTGGTCATTAGGGTTTTTCCTTCCTCCATCTGGGGTGCTCAGGTTTTCGTTGCTTTCTTTTCAGGCTAGTTCGTTTGATTTGTTGAGGGTCCTCTCCATGGATGACATCAAGGAATCTTCTCGCCACCGACATAAGCGGAATACAAAAGGTATTAAAACCCTTGCAGGGAAATCTCGACATGTTCTTGGACATGACGTTTTTATGGATCGTGTGTCTTCCCTATGCTGACGAGCCTTGGTAGGAAGGCTGGAATATTGCCAATTGGGTAAGAAAGCCTGGGTGGATTGGGCAACAGATCACTAGAAACCGTTGCTTACCTACATTTCGAGCATCAACTTGCTCTCTAATGGATGGATTGTCTTCGTTTTTGTTGAAGCTGATCATGCAGCGCTCATTCTTGATTCGATTTGGAGAATTGGACATGGGTCATTGGTTTTGGGACGCTGGAATACCCATTTCGACCCTCTCAGGGAAAGGGTGACAAAGCACCACCACTGGGTACTTCTGCCATCTCTTCCCTTCCCTCTTTGGAACAAGAGCATCCTTGAAGGCATTGCTAATACTATGGGCAGATTCGTTGCAGTCGATGACTATTTCCATCATTCCTTCGATAAGAGAATGGCACAGGTACTTGTTGAGATGGATGTCTCACACGGTTTACTTACAGAGGTTGAGATACTTTGTAAGGAAAGACTTCTGGTCCAGAGACTTGACTACCTACATGTACCATTTAGATCCAATCAATGCCACGAAACGGGACACCTTCGTAGAATGTGTTCACTCCTACTGAACTATTAGTCATGCTCCAGCCATGAGGGTTCTCCGGTCTCATGCTATCCATCTTCGTCCTTCGCGTCAGCGTATCCAAAAAATGGTATTTATTCCTAGTCTCTCTCTCTTTTTGAAGATATTTCAGGTTCTATGCTTGCAGCCATTGATGAAGTGGACACTGCTCCTCTTCATGCTCCTCCTCCTAACTGTGTTGCCAATAAGGCTCCTACTCTGGCTTCTTATGTAATTCCCACCTCCCCCTTTCCTGACTACTCTCAGTCTCATTTTCCCATTTCCTCGAGCCTGCTCCCCTCTCTCTCTCTCCCCATCTCAAGCCCACTCCCCTCTCCCCTTGTACCCTCTCTGACTTCCTTTGAGGATTTTTCGCCTCTCCCTTCACTTTCCTCGCCTCCATCTCTTCTCCCCATGCCCCTTAGCCCTGTAACTCCCCCCTCCTTCTCAGATCCCTCGTTACACAAATCCCTTTCGATCTTCTCAACAAAAACTCCCTCCTCCCCCTCTACCCTCCACTTGAACTCTATTCAATTTGAGAATGTGACGGTCAGGGAAAAAAAATACACAAGTTGGAACCTTCAGGGGTCCTTTCTTCGGCCTCACCTCCTTACGTCCCTCTCTCTGTACGCATAAAAAATGTTGCAAGGGGGAACCCTCATCGGGGACTTAGATCTTCGTCTCCCCTCCCACTTGTTCCCTAATGAAAATCTTGTCCCTTAATGTTAGAGGTCTGGGAGGCAAGACCAAACATTATAGCCTTCGGTCACTTTTTCAATCGGTTGCACCTGACATGATCCTACTCCAAGAGATTATGTGTAGCTCTTACCTTGCACTCTTTGCTTTCCCCAAAATTTTGCCTAACTGGGAATTATGCGCCATCGATGCTTTGGGCCTATCAGGGGGGTCTTACTTACTGCTTGGAACCCTCAATTGGTTAAATGGCATGCCTTTGAGACTGTTGCTGGTATCCTTGTGAAGGCTAACTTTCGTGGTATGACTACTCCTATAGCCATCCTCAATTGCTATGGGCCCTACCTGAACATGGATATCTTCTAGGATAAGGCCCACAGAGGGGGCTTACTCACAACTCCTAACTTGATCATGGGTGGGGACCTTAACTTAACTCCAAGAGCCTCTGAAACCTGGGGAAAAAAGGCTACTCTTGACCCACTTGCTTCTCATTTCAAACTCCTTTTCGACTCTGTCGATCTTATCGATGTTGCCCCTTCTAATGCTGGACCCACTTGGAGAAATGGGAGGGCAGGGGAGGATGGGATCAGTAAAAGACTCGATCATTTTTTACTTTCTTCTTCTTTGATCCCTGTGCTCAAGTTCCACCGGATATGGGCTCATCCTTCTGACATCACTGGTCATTTTCCAATTTGCTTTGAATGGAATAAATCGATGGGGTCTTATAACTTCCCTTTTAAATTCAACAAATCTTGGCTCACTGATCCGGACTTTAACCTCTCGGTCACCAAGAGATGGCCTGATATGTTGCCCTTGTCTTCTGACAACGACTTGGACCTCCTCTCCCATAAGCTCTGAATTCTTAAGAAGGAGGTCAAAGCTTGGACCAAAGATAAAGGATCTATCTTGGTATCCAATTCTCTTAGACTTGATGAGGAAATTAGTGCCCTTCTCTCTGGTTCCTCCTCAGGCATCCTTTCCCTTGAGGACCAGTCGACCTTGACCCAAGTCCGATAAATAAAAAAAACTTTTGGACCATTTCCTTCTCACTTGGCAACTTAAGAGCAGAGCTAAGTGGGCTTTGTATGGAGACTCAAATACCAAGTTTTTTCATGCTCTGGCTTCGGGTCGTAGGAATCATAATGCGATTTGGTCCTTGGAGGATGAAAATCATCACTATGTTGAGGATGAGGAATCTCTTAAGGAGTTGGGCCAAAGTCACTTCTCTCATATTTTCTGTGATGATAATCAAACCTGTTTACTTGCCCAGCTCAAAGTGGTCATGTTGTTCCCTATTATGATCCCTTCTAAGGAGGCCCGAGGTCTCATTGATTCTGTCTCCCTAACATAGATTGAGGGTGCTCTGAGATCCTTCAAAAAGGACAGGAGCCCTAGTCCTGATGGCTGACCTGTGGAGTTCTTTATTCACTTTTTTGATCTGCTGCGTAAGGATTTACTTTTCGATGTTGAATATACTAGGAAATCTGGATGTATTACTCCCTCTATAAATTCTACTTCCCTTGCCTTGATTCCTAAAAAGAATAAGCCTACTTCCTTTACTGATTATAGACCAATCTCACTGTGCAATCTAGTTTATAAGCTTATCTCTAAGATCATAGCAGTCAAATTAAAGCCTTTTCTGGACTCACAAATCTCTAGGGAGCATTTTGGATTTCTCAAAAACCGTCAAATTGTTGAGCCCATAGGCATTACACAAGAGACACTCCACTCTATAAAAAAACAAAAAATACTTGTGCTCTCATTCTCAAGTTGGACTTGGTGAAAGCCTTTGACAGAGTTAATTGGTCCTATATTAGACTCATCCTAATCTAGATCGGTGTGCCACTCCTGGGAGTCAACTGGATAATGGGTTGTCTTACTTCAACTAATTTTGCTGTGTTGATTAATGGTACCCCAGCCAAGTTCTTCAGTGCCTCCAGAGGTATCAGACAAGGCTGTCTTCTATCCCCCCTACTTTTCATACTTGTAATTGAAGGACTCAGTCTCTTGATTACTGATGCTAGGGAGAATGGTCTCATAAGAGGTATAAAAACCTCTTCGTCACTTGCCCTAACTCATCTTCTCTTTGTGGATGATGTTATTCTGCTTGGAACTAGCACCTTGCTCAAATGGATGGCATTTGAAGTTATATTAAGTACTTTCTGCAAAGCCTCAGGGATGAGCATCAATGTGGATAAATCTGGTTTCCTCTACAATAATATTGAAAATGATACTCTTCTTGATATCTCCAGGATTATGCCCTACAAAATGGATCCAATATCCATTGGTTTCAAGTATTTGGGTTATTTTCTAAAACCTCTGGGGTATAGGATCAGTGACTGGAATTGGTGGAAATAGAAATATGAAAATAGAATTTCTCATTGGTCTCATAAGTACCTCTCTCTTGGTGGTCATTTGGTACTTGTCCAAGTTGTTTTATCCAGTCTCCGGGTTTACTGGCTGGGCCTAGCTCCTATTCCTATCTCTGTCCTAAAAAAGCTTAGAAGTTTAACCTTTGCTTTTTTATGGGGCTCTACTACGTAGGTACCATTTAACGAACTGGATGCACCTCTCCTGGCCAAAAGATAAAGGTGGTTGGGGCATAAAAAATCTACACTGGTTCAGTATTGCTTTAAGAGCAAAGAATTTTTGGACAGTTCTACAAAACTTTGGACTATGGCATCAGGTTTTAATTAGTAAGTACCTGAAGAATCAATCTGTGGTGGCATGGCTTAGAAGTAAAAAATTTATTGTTCGGGGTGCTTCGATGATCTGGAATGGGTTCATGCACACACTTTCATGGTTGGGAAAGTGTCTAGCTTGGCATGTGGGAAATGGGCAAGACATTCTCGTTGACATTGACCTGATTATTGGAACTCAATCATTGTCATGGCTGCCTTCTTGTCTCATAGAATACCTTGAGAACTTGGGCATCTCTACTCTATCTCATGCACACAATACGCTTCTGGGTCAGCACCACTATTGGTACACAGTTGAGGACTTATGCATTGCTGGGGAGTGGAAATTATCTTGGGAAAATTTTACGAGAAGCCTGGAACTCGAGAGGATCAGACTTAGCTCTCTATCTGACTCCTTGGTTTGGGACTACAACAAATGTGAAGGGGTTGTTTTAGCATAATTAGTTTATGACTTTATTGTACACTCATCTTCTCCTCCTACTGGCAGCAAATTACTCGCCTTTCTTTGGTCCAGTGTTCTCAAAAAAAAAATCTGATGTTTTGTATGGCTGGCTTTGGCAAACAAAATTCTTACTTGGGACAATCTCTAGAAGGGAGGATGGATCGGGCCCGACTTATGTGCTCTTTGTGGTTTGGGTGAAGACAACGTTCAACATATTTTTACATCTTACTCAGTTTGGAAGAATGTTATGGTAAATCTGAGTGATCAATATCACTTCCTACCTCTTCAACTGAGCGAAAATCTCAGTAATTTTTTGGATAATTGGATCACAAGTTTCTCCAGACATTCGGTCTGCTACTATCTTCCATTTTTTGCTATTTGGGCTATCTGGAAAGCTAGAAATCTAGTTGTCTTTAAAGGAAAAAGGCCATCTATTCTGAGCTTGATCCAGCAGATTGTTTACTATTCTCAGATGTATTAGCCTTCCTGTATAAAGGCAAAAAAAACTAGAGCTATTGGATCAAGCCCTGTTCTTGTCTTCCCCTATGGTTTTTTCAATGGGGCAGCTACTAGCAACAATGGAGGAGTTGGTTTTTGCTTATTCCTGAATGAGTCTCATTCATTTGAGTTTGCTCTGGGGGTGGGTTCTTGTACTAATACCAAAGTTGAACTGATAGTGCTTTGCGCTCTGTTGCTTGTCACTAAGATGATGGGGATCCCATTACTAAATATTTTTGGGGACTCTGTTGTCATCATCAATTGGGCAAAGGGTAAGGTTGCCCTGAAACCGCCTGATCTCAGTCATTGGTGTATGGATACAAGAAGCCTCATCTCTTGTTTCCATCACCTTGATTTTAGCCATACATACCATGAACACAATCAACTAGAAGACAGACTATCAAAATCTGCCCTGTATTTGGCTCCAGGATGTGGTAAATACTCTGAATTCTTTGATGGCCTTTTGGCCTCTCATGACACTTTTCAGCTCTTTTGAGCTTGGTGCAAGAGCATGTACTCCTCTATTTTATGTTTGCACCTCTTTGATGATTATGGAGCGGGCACCTTTTAATAGCAGCTCTGTGCTTTTGTGTTCTCGGTATGTTATGGATAATTGGGATAGAATTCTCCTCTTCCTTTGATTGGACTGATATTACTGATTGCAGCATATGTTGCTCCACCCCCCTGGCAGCTCTTGTGATGTGGGACTCATTCCAGGCATTTAGCAGAAAGGACTCTCTCTTTGAACTTGCTTGATGTAACCTTATGATAGGGATGGCTCATCAGATGCCCTTTGATTCTATATATTGAATAACAAGGACATGCTTTTTTCTTCCTGAAAAAAAACAAAAAAACAAACTGAGTCTAAGCATAAGGCACAAAAAAGGAACATTAACCTAAAAAAGCTTGCCTCACAGCAAACAACAAGGCCAGTCATCATTAGACAGTAGGCCCAAAGCTTAGCTCAAAAATTTTTATGGGTCCATCATTGACTAAAGTATCATCCACAAATTCTTCAAAAATAGGAAGCCCTTTGGACTAGTTAGAGCTCTCTTGGAAAGTGCATCAACTTCTACATTGATTTCTTTGTGTATATGTTGAACCTTAAGAGTCATGAAAGCAGCCTAAATATTCCTGACTATGGAGCACCAAGAAAATAAGGATAAGGTCTGAAGATCGAAGATAACATAGAACCAATTAACAATGGCCAAAGAGTCCCCAAAGACCTGAAGGTCAGTAATACCAATGCAGGAGGCAAATTACAAAAGAGACCAAAAAGCTAAGAGCTATGCTTTGGAGTTTAAAGCCTTGCCACAACACATTATGGCTCCTCATTAACTCTGATAATTGCTCTATAGCCCTCCATTCCTTTTTGCTGCACTCCATCGAAAAATCCAGAAACCAAACCTAATAAGAGAATGGGACTTAAAAGGATCTTCCTCTTTTCAACCAAAGAAAAAATGATATCACCCCAGACATTTCATCGCACGCAAGAAAACATTTGGAGCCAAACCCTCGAGAATCACACTATTTCTCATAAGCCATATGTGCCAACTACAAAAAATGAGGATAAGTCTGTGATGATTCATCTTTTGATACCAAAGGGCAAATTGTTGAACCAAAGGCCCAAAACCCCATTCCAATGAAATTGAACCAGCGTTGAAACTTCCAACTAGACCCTCCAACCGAAAGAACAGTTAAAAAAATTAATTAACACTTTCTGCATCCTTCCTACATAGAAGACAAACATTATGTTCAATTCAACCCCTCTTAATTAAATTGTTCCAAGATAAAATGCATTTTTCCAAAAAAGCCCAAAAAAATTACTTCAACTTGACAAAAATGTTCCACTTCCCGATTTTAAAAAACCACCCATTATGCCGAGACAATCGAGCCTACCGAATTGGAAAACCTGATGCTCCTTATGTATCTAAGCACGACATGGACAATGACAAGAAAATGAAATACGTATATATTAAAATGACTTTTTTTTTCACTAAATACCATTCAATATAAAAGATAGGTATAGTACGAGAAGATTCCACAAAACTAAATTTGTATGAAACGAAACTAAATCTGTATGAAACCTTTAAGAGTAAACTAGGGTTAGTTGGCGCAAAAGATATTCTAAAGAACAAAAGTGGGCAATTCTTTATATTGTAGTGAATTTTGGAAGTTGGTCCCCCTTGTGTGTAATTTTAAAACATAATATGGTATTTTAAATTATGATATGGTATGAAACATAATATGGTATTTTAATTTAAATTATATTATGAATAATAGTATGGTTGGTTGTTTCGTCAAATGAATATGTTGAATAGGTTGGTGTGGTGAGCTAGATGAATTTGATTTTTTAAAGAAGTAAGATCACTTTTGTGATTGAGGTCTTTATATGTCTCTATACGCTTGATAATTTTAAAGGGAGTTGTTAACTTGTTAGATTTAAAGTATGTACAATAATGGCTGCACACATATTTAAAATATAAATTGTATCTATTTTATTTATTGATTAAAATAAAATTTTCATACATATCAATTTGTTTGATTCAAAGTTAACAATATTAATATATAATGTGTGGTTAACTTGTTAGATTTAAAGTATGTACAATAATAGTTGCATACATATTTTAAATATATAAAATTTCTCTATTTTATTTATTGATCAGAATAAATTTTTTACATATATCGATTTATTTATTTCAAAGTTAATAACATTAATATATAATTGTTTTTTTTTAAGAAAAATGGTTATTTTTATTGTGAAGAAGAAGGCACGGCTTAATTGGCAATACCAATCTACCTAATTACAATAAATCCATAGTACAAGGATCTGATCAGAACCTTACAGAGTTTTGGGAATTTCCCGAAAAAATAAAAAAAACAACGGCAAAAGACATCATTATGGAATTGGATGAAAAAAATTGGTTGCACCACTGATGCAAAGGGATCCTTGCGGAAGAAAACAACCCTTATTAGCCAGAGCATCAACAATGTTATTTAAACCCCGAAGAATGTGAAAGGATTCAACCTTATCAAAGCCTTTCAAAGTTTTCTTGATTCTCTTAAGAATAGTATTCAGAGCAAAATTACTGAAGCTGTCAGCAGAATTTATGGCTTTAATCAACATCTCGGAATCTCCAAATATCTGTACAGACTTATAGCCATTTTCCAAAGCGATCTGAGAAGCCATTAGAAGACTATAGCATTCAGCTTGGTTATTTGTCAAGGAACCAATCCCCCAACTATAACTTGATTTAGTCAAACTGTCAGGAGAATAAACCATTCCACCAGCTCTCGAGATCCTCGGATTCCCTTTTGAAGCACCGTCAAAAAAATGACAGCTGAGGACGAACTCATCCAAATTTTCTAAAGAGCATCTTGAGTTCCACGAAACCTCCATGAAGGTTGAATGATCGGTTTAGCATTCTTCAAATTTATACTAGAATCAAAAGATCCAACTCTCGACCCCAAAAAGAGAGAAGGCGATAACATACCACTGATTTTAGCAAACAAGAATTTAGATTTATTGGCCACGATCGGAATACAAGGGGATTGATCTTGGAAAATACAATGGTTTCTGGCAATCCATATTGCCCACCAGGTAAATTTGAGAATAGAGTGCCAATGAGCGTGCAAGACTGCTGAATTTTTTTTAGAAGGACGTCGGTCATGCCACGCTGCATATAGAGCCGTTGTTGAAGACTGAGAGGGAAATGTGCCAATAAAACCTTGAAGAACCAGCTCCCATACCTATCTGGAGAAATCACATTCAACAAGCAGATGATCTGCAGTTTCAGCAACGATTTTGCACAGGTAGCAACGAAATGGACCAGAGAAGCCATGCTTTGAGAGTGTATCTCCAGTCAAAATCTTATTATTTAATACAAGCCATGTAAAAAAATTTACCTTTGGCTGGCAGTGAGAAAACCAAACTGTTTTCCAAATAACAGGAGGAAAAAAAGGGCTGAAAGGAGAGAGGAGGGCGTTGAAACCTTTAGCAGCAGTGTAGTACCCGTCATATCCCCAACCCAGCAATCTTTGAGGGAGAAGTGAATGGGAGCAAGACCAAATAAAGAGGATAACAACAAATGCTTTTGAGGAAACAAACCAGCAAGGAGATCTGGGAATGACCATCCAGACCAATTTCCGGAATTATCCCAAATACAAAAATCATCCAGTTTAATGAGACCTTTATTCGTAGCCCAGTTCAATATTTCTGTCAGAGGAAGAAAGGAGGAAAGAGCGGGATTACCAGAGATTTTATCATTCAAGAGCAAGGTACTTTTCCCATTTCCAGGAATTCTAAAGAGCTATTGGGTGAAGAATCCAAATCTTTTCTTACAAGAGTTCCAAATTGTTGTTCCTAGAGGAGTGTTAGCAAAAGAGATGGATCTGAGAGGAGCACCCTTGAGATATTTCATACGAAAGATATTACTAACAGGGTGATGTTTATCCTCAAAAAGCTGCCAAATCAGCTTGCCACTCAAAGCCAGGTTTGCCATTCTAGGATCATAGATTTGAAGACCACCTTCTGAAAATGGTCTCTTAAGAACTTCCCAGCTAACTAGATGCATCTTGTTGTGGTTACCTTTTCCACCCAACCAAAGGAAATCACGCATAATTTTTGAGATCTGGGCTAGAATACTCTTTGGGGCAAGCAATAATGCAGATTGGAAAATAGGAAAGGTAGACAAAACAGCCTTAACTAGAATAAGTTTCCCAGCCATGGAGAGCCAAAGACCTCCCCAAGAGATGATTTTAGCTTTTAACTTTGCAAGAACATCCAACCAAAGAGAGGGAGGGGAAGGACCAAGGGTTAAAGGGAGACCCAAATACTTAATCTTTTCCCAATTAGCATAGCCCGGAAAGCCCATGAACTCTAAAATTCGGAGAATAGACGGTTGGTCTACGTTCCAGCCATAGACAACACTTTTATTATTGTTAATTAAAGCTCCCAAGATTTGACAGAATTTTTTGAGAATATCATTGAATGCCCTAGCTATCTTCATGGATGCCCCTCCTAGAAGAAGAGAATCATCGGCGAAAAGAGCATGATTGATAGGGTCCACCCCCCTAGCAATCCTGATGCCTGGAATGAAACCAGCTTCTTTTTCCACCATGAGTTTTCTGCTGAGAGATTCAGCCATCAAAATATATAAGAAAGGAGACATCGGACAACCTTGGCGTAAACCCTGGGAAGCTTTGAAAAATTCTGAAGGTCTGCCATTGATTAGTGGTGCAATCCATGGCCCGTCAGTACATGCTTTGATCAGATTTACAAAATCAGGGCAAAACCCAAAAGAGAGCAGGACATCATAGAGAAAGGGAAGCTTAACTCTGTCAAAAGCATTCTTCATGTCTAACTTTATTAACATACCTTTCTCATGCCTTTGGAAGCTTGAATGAATAGCTTCTTGAACTTGGATAACATTATCCACTAAATGTCTGCCTTTGACGAATCCCCCCTGTAAAGGAGAAATCAATTTCCCAAGCAAAAGCTTAAATCTGTTAGCTAAAAGTTTAGCTAGGATCTTATACGAGGCATTACACAACGAAATAGGCCAGAAACGATCAAAGGTAGAAGGGTTAGCTTCCTTGGGGATGAGGGAAAGGAAGGTAGAATTGGTGCACCCTCCTACTTTTGCTTTGTTTTGGAAAGAATAAACCATTCGAACCAAATCTGTTTTAATGATAGGCCAGCATACTTTATAAAAATGGAAAGAGAAGCCATCTGGCCCAAGTGCCTTATCTGATTCCATGGCCAAGATAACTTCAACTATTTCCTGTTTAGAAAAGGGGTGCATTAGAGTTAAATTATCCTCCTCATTAACCAAGGAAGGGATATTATCCAAATATTCATAGGTAACTTCATCATTAACAAGGCCATCATCTTGAAAAAGGAGCCGAAAATGTGTCTTGGCAGCATGTTTTAAAAGATCCTAGCCTTTAATTGAATCCCCATCTCCAGTGGATATTTCCGAGATATGATTCTTAGAGAGACGGACTCTACATTGACGGTGAAAAAACACAGTGTTCTTATCTCCTGAATTTAGCCAAAGGCAACGAGATTTTATCCTGAGATTTTCCTCTTAAGTCTAAAAGACTGTGAGGCAATGAGTTGAGCCGATTTCTCCAAAGCAAGATGAGAAGTGGAGATAACTTTATCTTCCAATTCAAATTGAATTGAAGCTAGATCAGAGACTCTGTCAATTCTGATAGATGTAGGAGTGGGAAGAGGAGTTTTTACCCAGAGCTTCAACGCAAGTTTTGTATTCTTCAATTTTTTCTCCCAAACAAAACTGGGGGAGCCAGCAACAAATTTAGACCAAGCCTGAGTGACAACATCCAAAAAACCAGCTCTCTCGATCCAGAGAGGACTGAATCTGAACGGGATGGGCCTGAGATCCACTTCTTTTTCAATCTGTAATAAAATGGGATGATGGTCTGAAGAAAGCTTTGGTAAAATTTTAGTTGAAATAATCAAATTTACATCAAACAAGGGACTATGTACAAGAAACGGTCGAGCCTAGCTGAAATGCAAGAAGAGCCAACTCTATTATTAGACCAAGTATATCGGCCCTACTTAGGTTTTAAATCAATCAATTTCTAGTCATGAATAAGATTTTCAACAATGTCTTGCATGAAGTCTTTCCCACGTAGACCACCTTTCTTATCATTCGGAGCTAAAACTATATTTAAGTTGCCTGCTAAAATGATGTTGGCTAGAGAACAGGACTCCAGAAAGTGAGATAGCGTCCTCCAACAAACTTGCTTTTCAGAATAGTTCACTGGAACATACAAATTAAAAAGGGCGATAGAGATCTTACTGTCAATGTGGAGTAGCTCTGTGAAAATCCAATGCTGAGTAACATAGAAATTAGTTAATATAAAATTCTTTTCATTCCATAACGTTGCTAAACCTCCACAGGTGCCTCGAGCACTGACTGCTTTGCCCATAGAAAAATTCCAATTATTTTTGCTTAAAAGAAGAAGAGCATCCTCTCCAATCTTGGTCTCTTGGAGCAGAAGTATTTCAGCAGGGGCCATTTTCAAGAGATCTTTGACTACTTGCACTTTGATTGTGTTCCCCAAACCTCTGCAGTTCCAAGAGACGTATTTCATTACTTACTCAAGTTTGAGGGAGTGATTACTCCCTTTAGAGGCATGGTTCTCTTATTTCGTCCATAAGACATTTCAATGGTGGACTGGCTTCCTTGAGTCTTGAGCCTCTCAGCCTCTTCTTCTAGGATTTCTTTCTTAGACTTTCTACCAGATTTTTTGGAGAACTGATCAATGGATTCTTCATCAGAAGAACCAGAACTCTCAATTGGTTTTTTCCGGGCTATTTCAGCATAGGAAGGAGAAGAACTAGGCCCGACCGAAGCAGGGGAAAATTCTCCAACTCCTTTAGGAGACAAGAAATCAGGACCAACTTGATCCATCGCTACTGAGACTTAATTTTCCACCTCGAAACCTTCAAGATGCTGAATTTCTCCTTCTTCAAGTTTGTCCTCGGAAGAGCCGAGGACAACAAACTAATTTGAAGGGTCAATGGAATTGATCACAGCCTGAGGAATATTAATCCCAGCAGAAGAGGCTCCTGTCACAATTTTTTCTTTGCCTTTCTTACGAGGTCCTTGAGAGTTGCCTGCTTTCTAAATTTTAGTCCACTGTCCATCTTTCACATGTTCTATCTCATCTTCAGATTTTTTCTTGCAGTTGCGGGCAAAATGACCATAGCCATGACAAAATCTACACTTAAAAGGGATTTGCTCATAGTCCAGCTCCTGGATATGAGACCAATCAACAACTGTTAAGTTGATTGCCTCTGGTAGACCAGTCTCAAGATCAACCTCGACACAAATCCAAGCATAAGAGAATTGATCTTTCCGATCAGCCCTGTCAATATACTTACCAAGCTTGTTCCCGATGGCTTCGAGAGATACTTAGCTCCAACAATGTAAGGGGAGGTGAGGGAGTCTAACCCAAGCCGAGGCAGCAGACGAGACATCTTGAGAAGGATCAAAATCAGGGGACCACTTATTTAAGTAGAGCCCCTAAGGACCCATACAATATGGACCATTGCGAAAGATAAGGTCACGATCGAGGGCGGAATCAAAGACAAAGACATAGAAACCACGACCAATGAAATGATTCTGGATGCCTTCAGAAACTAAGGGTATCTAATTCCTCTGTACCCAACCATCGATGGCCTTTGGAGAAGGCGAAATCCCAGTGAATTGACTGATTAACCCCCGTTTAGCTAGATTTAATGCAGACCGACAAGTCTGAGCAGCAGGTAATTCTATAGATGGTATATCCACTTTCTTGATAAACTTCTAGACAGGACCACCAGTCCTCTTTCCACTTGAAGCAATCAATTTCTTAAATGCCTCTAGGTCTGGAGGAAGGGGGAGAGGAGGATCCATCAACCCAGAACAACAACTCAGAGAAGAACCCCACAAAGGAACCTGAAAAGACACCAGAGGAGTAGTAGGACATAGTGAACCCAAATCTTGAACCCTCCGGCAAGATTAACTCTAGCACATCGAATAGCCAAGCAAAACAAGCACAACGGTTTAGAGGATCCAGACGCAACAGGGCAAGCCAAGACAGGGCACAATCAGAAGAACCAAATCTTGAGAGAACACGATCAAGGGGACCTTGCAAAAAAGAACCCACCAACAGCCCAGTGGGCAGGAAGAACTACACGGTCTCCTATAGAGGAAGCTAGAAAAGCCAACCAACGAGTAGAAGAAACCAGCACTACCACAATTCAAAACTAGGAGAACCAGACCAAAAAGCAAGAGGCCACTACTCTGAGCTTCCAGCAAAGGAACGCTGAGTAGAGGGAGCTCCACTCCAACGAGCATGAGGGTGCAAAATCACAGAGGGCGAAGAAGAAGAAAATCTTCTTGGAGCAAAAAATCAATGCGTCTAACCACGATCTCGTCAATATGATCGAGACAAGGAATGATCTGATTGGAGAAAACACCCAGAGATCCAATCCTTGAGAAGCCAAACCTGCAAAATGCAGAGGAGAGACTCCGCGCGGATTCAGAACAGCAGCCTTGCAAAACCAGGAAAAAAAAGCAGATCTAGATCCACTGCAAAGACCATGAGCCAGGGAACCTGCAAAAAACCACTGCAAACCCACCAATGGGAAAGGCTGAAGGCGAACCTAGACAGAGAAGAAAATCTTCTTGGAGCCCAAAATTTTAAAGATTCAATTCAGAAGTAAATTTTCCAACATATAATTGCTTTCATTCATGTGTATTATTTGCATATCTTTTTTCTAGACGAAAAATAACAGTTTTTTTATATTCATGGTGAGTCAAAGGTAACATATTACATCATCAAAATGCCAAGACGAAAGCCCGGTCGGAAACCAAATCAAAGTGTCTGACCCATGTAGAAAATGGAAAACTGACTCCATACATCAAAGCTATACAAAATGGTAGTTCACCTACAGTCATATAGAGAGGATATAATGAAATCAGAAAGGTTATCCAAGGAAGTTCTCAAGTGAGTAATCAAGATGTTCACCACAGGGTGAAACCAACAGCCTATAATATACAAAATAACCCAGAGGGTCTGAAAGAGCCATACTCAGAAAGAAGAGTAGGTCCATACTAAGTTGGCAATAGATTCTATATTAATGTGTTGAGACAAACATAAGCCTAATTGCACCCTATCAGCATGGATCTCTTCCAGTGTTTATATACGATGGATTCAACCCTTTATGTTTTGTACCATGTGACACTTCAACATAACCTCTAAGAAATTATTTTAGCATGTAAGAGATTAATGTTGAAGTTTTTCTATTATTTTGGAAACTCATTGGCATCTGTTGTTTGATGCAAGGGAAGCAATCGAATTTAGCACTCCAACTTTGGTTCAACTTCCTAACCTTCCATTGGGATTCTGGTCTGACTTCGGGTTCAAAGCTATAGGTGATTTTCTTTGAACATCCATTACAACAAGCATTTTGACAAATTCATATGGATTATAAAAAACAAAAGGTAGTGTACGAATGGAAATGTTATCCTTGTGCTCATCATACTATAAGTGAAGGGCCTCTTCCATATTGGATCTTTTCCATTCTTCAATCCTTATTCAATTATATGATATATTCGCATACTTATAGCGTGAAATGGTAATGTAGGAAAATGTTAGTCAATAACTATATATATTTAGTGACTATATATGTTCCAAACATAAATAACACATACCTAAACCAACTTTTCCCTTATGAAAATGACCTCACAATAAGAGTTTATTTTCCAATGAAATCCACATGAGTAACCTTTTTTTAGAGGTGCTTTGATATTTCATGACATCTTCCACCACCTTTTTTTTCTCTCTTAGGTATTCATATTTAAGGATGCTAATGTGCACCTTAGATTGACAATATATTCATCATCCACTAGGTTGGCACCCCAACAAAGGAAAAGGAAATCTCCTTGACGTGATAAAAAAATAGATGACCTAACCAACCATGCTTTGAGAAGTTGTCAATGCTTAAGGACTTTCTTGATTCTTATCCAACTTAAAGACCATATGTTGATTGAACCCCTCATGTATAAATCATAAGAGAATGTAATCTTTTTGCATTAAGGGGCGCGTTAAACACCTTTAGTATCTTATAAGAAGGGTCCAATCTTATCCATGAATCCCCCAATACGAATGAAAAGTATGTTCCCCAATCACTATCATAGATAATTTCCAACTAAATAATTGACCATAAATTTCCATACAATAGAGTCCCTTGTCACCTTCCTAATTAAGTTCATGGTCCAATCCAAGAGAACCCTAAGATAAATATACTTCCTAAGCATTGTCCCTTGCCACAAAGTCGACCTTGTGATTATGTGCCAAATATAATTCTCAACCAAAGCCAATAAAAATAAAATAGATCTTTTAACACTCAATTCCTTAATGACTGAGCCTTAGAAAACATTTCTCACTTTAAAAAATTTATCCACACTTTTATTCTTTATCTATACAAATTTTAAATGACATCATAAGAATTATATATATATAATGGGTAAGGGAACACCACTACAATAAAATGGCTTCTGTGACACGCATTTATTAAAACAAGCATGTATGTTAAAATATATCACTGGATTACATCATAAAAATATGCAATTGCTAACCTTAATCAATCTTTCTTTCTATATTGATTTGCCTTTAAATGAAAATCTAAGTATTGAATTTTGATTACAAAGAATGATAAAATAGAGGACAAATTTTACAATGATTGTTTTCATATTATGTGAACATAAATAAAAAAATAATAATTGTTTCTCTATATAATTGTAAAAGCACATAATATCCTTCAGTATAAAAAAAATCATCATAAAGATTTTGCCAAAACTTAAAAAACTAAAACTCTAGTCATGCATATAAAAAACAACATTTCGTAATGAGCCAATTTGAATGTGCTATAACATGAAAATCAAAGCATAAACAATTTGAAAAAAATAGCAAGCTTAAAAAAAATGAGTATGTATTTGCCAATAAATCTAAGGATGCATTCTTCACCATATTTTAATTCATCACTTGTCCTCTACAATCCTTCATCTGTTGCACAAGCATTTTTATTAGAAAGATTCATTTCTTAGTTGAGTTCTTTATGTGCGTGTGTGTTTGCACTTGAAATTGATATTCTTAAAAGATACTTGTAGATGTAGAGCATATATATTTATGATTCTTGTAGATGTAGAGCATATGTATTTATGATTCTTGTAGATATAAAGTCTAAATATGCAAATTCAAGCCTATCCCTCCATAAACAAACATAAAGTCTCTAAAAACATTAATTTTCTCCTCCCCATTATCCAAAGCTAATGACATAAATATATGGATTGCCTTGGTTTATGCACAGTGGTTTGCACACCCATCCATGCCAAATTGGAGAGTAATTCTATGGTTCAATGAAATAAAGAGGAGCACTCCTACACCCTCTATATGTGGATCCCTTATGGAGTCCCATTAAAGAACTTACTAGGTTTTTGTGATTTTATATTTTATGGAGTCACCACTCTTTATTTTGTAACTTGTGGCACTTCAAGAGAATCTCCAAGAGTTTATTTTAGCTTGTAAAAGACGAATGCCATAGTTTTCTATCGTATTTGAAAATAACAACATTTTGACAATCCATATGGACCATAGAAAAATAAAGGTTGATGCATGAATGACAATGCGATCCTCTCATCCTACCACAACTGATGGTCCTCTTCTACATTGGATCATTGCCATTCCCCACTCACTACTTTCAACCTTGTGATACAGTCACATATGCCCAACACAAAATGGCAATGTAGGAAAATGTGATTCACTAACTCTATGTGTTCCAAACATAAATGACACATACTTAAACCATTTATATCCCTTTGAAGGTTGTCCCATATTGAAAGTCCATTTACCAATGCAAGCCACACGAATGAGCATATTTTGAGAGGAGCTTTGACCTTCCACAACATGTTCCACCACCATTTTTTCTCTTAGGAATTTACAATTAAGAAAGCTAATATGTACCTCAAATTTTCAATATATTCCCTGTCCACTAAGTTGATACCCCGTTGAAGCCAATATTCTTAATGTGATAAGCATATAATTAACATGACCAAATTACACTATGAAAAGTTGTTGGTGTTCAAGGACTTTATCCCCTGAACCAATTTTCTCCATCCTTATCCAATCGAAGACCATATGTTGATTGATTCCCTTGTGTATAGATCAACAAGGGTATGAATTATTTTGCATTAAGGATGCTTTAAATGCCTATGACATCTTTTAAAAAGGGTCTAATCCTATCCAGGAATTCGTTATGATAAGAATATAAACCTTGTTCCCTAGATAATTTCCAACAGAGTGAAAATTATCGATTGTAACTTTCCATATAATACTAAGTCTCCCATCACCTTCTTAACCATGTTATGATTTAATCCAAGAGAACCCTTGGATAGATATACTTCCCAAGCATTATCCCTTGCCACAAACCCAACCTTATGCGTGAGTGCTAAAAATACTTTGGAATGAAGGCCTTAGAAGAGGGAAAAAAAAAAAATAGTGCTCATGACTCGAGCTATTTTCACTTTAAAAAGGACACTACCCACCTTTTCATTCTTCAATATAAAAATCTAAATGACATTTTTTAAGATCTTCTTAATTACAAATTCAAAGATGTAGGCAAGGGAATACCTATGCATAAATATTGTTGTGTGCACATACAGATACTGAAATCCCATATTAATTAACTATAAAGTTGAGAGCATACAAATGTGAGTCTATAATAAATCAATGTAATACAATATACCCTTATGCATGTGTATTGAGTAACAAATCATTCAAATAATGACTTCAAATATTGTTTGCAATGTTTCAACAACATTTGAGATGAAGTAAGAGAAACCATTTACTATTCAATGGAAAATGAATAAAAACAAGAAATGTATCAATTGAGGAGAATATTGTAGATGTGGATTCCTATCCTTCTCCATGGGAAGGTTCTTTGATACATCTAGTGGCTCAATTTGATGTGGTAGCAATTCCCTTTATGCCATGACTTTTTTGAGGGAAAAATGCGCAACATAAGTGTAAAGAGATAGAAGGACAAGTGAATGGAAGCAATGATCTTCTCGGTCTTTGGCTAAATTCCAATAACACAACCTTAACACCAAGAAGCTATATGAAATGCATGGAGTGGGCTTGTATTTATATGTTGAATATAGGTTGAAAGTTGAACTAGTTCAAGTAGGAATGCCCAAGACTATGGTATGGGCTTCCATGTTCTTCATTGACACAAATGAGGGCTATGTACCCTTCCATTGATGAGAAGAGAAACCGTGACTAAACTTGCATTTGTCTTCTTGTCAACATAGGTGAATTTGAGCATTAATGAGTCTTAGAAGTACGCAAATCACATAATTACATGAATCACATGAGTATCGAGAATAATGATGCAATCACATGAGCATTAAAAGTTATGGCTATGTGATCCTGAATAATGATGCGATCATATGAGCATTAAAAGATAAGGCTATGTGATCCTTATGGATCAAACACTAAAAGAGAAAGTCACACACCCCCTAAGGTAGTTAACATGTAGGTTGATTGTGATTTGACCTATGTTGATAAATTTAGGATGTCTTTAGTTAAGATCATACTAATGTTTTCGGTGGACAAAATTGATGTAATGACACTTCACAACATTCATTATCATAAGAAGTTTACAAATCCATTGAATATAATTTGAGTGGTTGAGATGAATGATTGTTACCCTCCCCACTTAATTTCAGTTATTTTAAATGACAGATTTACTCTTATTATATACCAACATCTTACATAAATACAATCATCAACCATAACATCTTTCTATAATCTTTTCATTTCCTTTGCATGAACATAGGAAAAAACATAAAGTTTGGTCCTTTGGAACTAGATGAAAACAAATGATTGAATTTTTGAATTTTGTTTAATAATCCCATACATGTAGAAGAACACAACGGCCTCAATATGCAACGTGGCCCATTATCTACAATGTATAGAAACTCGAGTTAGTGCACAAAATAATAATTACCATAATCGTAGATACGATCATTGAATTTGCAGTGTAGAAATGGGCGTATTGATAACTTGGAAAGTGGGCATGGTACACCATAATAAATGCTGGTGAGTGAGAGACACATGGTAAATTTATTATTACTATTATTCTGCATCCACGAGCCTTCCCTGCAACACAACAAATACTCATCACCTCTGTTCTCCTGCGTTGATTTCTTCATGCAGAGAGACCCAGTGGGAGAGAGCGGCACGTGTATGTATGTTTTTAGATTCGAATTTTACCCCGTTTCTGCATAGAGCTTGAGGAAGTTTGACATATTTGAGCTGTCAAAAATGGGGAACGAGAAATTCATGAGAGCTCTCAAAGCCATGAAGCCTTTGGGCCTTTCAAGTAACGATGTATCTCCAGTCCTGAAGCGTTTGCTCAAGGTATAATTACATTTGAGCTGTATAAATGTATGTATGACGGTTATTGCATTTTGATTTTGGGCCTGCTGGTACAGGTATATGACAATCAGTGGAATCTCATAGAGTCCGAAAGCTACAGAGTTTTGGCAGATGCTGTGTTCGAGTCGCGGGAAGAACAGGTGCAGGTACAGGTATGCCCTTTGTCTTTATGTTTATATGGATGGTTTCTTTACTTGCATGTAAGTAACTGGGCTTTGTGTTTCAGCACAAGAGAAAAGAAGGAAGGAGCCGGGGTAAACAGACAGTTGAAGAATCTGAGGATGATTACTGTGATACAGAGAATGAGTATGAATCCGAATATGAATTTGTGCCTCCCTTAACTCGAGCTCGCAGTGCTCTTGTTAGTAAACCTAAAAACGAGGAGGTAGAGGAGGGTTTTGATGGTGGGGATGGTGTGCCCATTGAGGAAGAAGGAGCAGAGGCTCCTCCTTCCCCTCCCCGTAGAAGTTCTAGGCGCAGAATTACCTCTTTGTCTTCCTCTGCCTCTGCCTCTGCCACCGGCCACCTGGAAAAAGGTAGTTCACGGCTTGAAAAGGAAAATGAGATTGAAGGGAGAGGGAAGAGAATTGCCTCTGAGCCGCCACTTCTGTGCCTGCCTCCGGCTCCCAGTGTTTTGAAAAAGCCTAAAATTGAGGTCATTCAAGATTTGGAAAGAGATAAAGATGTTTGTTGTTCCGGTACTCCCATTGTTGAAGAGATTGATGAGAATAGCAAGGGATTTTATGATTGCCAGACAGGTGGTGAGCCGAAAATGCCTAACATTGAGCGGGATGGATGCACATTTCCCTATAATGTGATGAGTGTGGTTCCAATTACTGCCGTCAACGTGTGCCCAGAACCTAGTTCTGACCAAAATGGTACTGTAAATTCCCTTGTTTCTCTTAACCCACATTACTGTTTTCTTGAATTGAATTTTGGTTAGTTGTGTTGCTTTAAGTTCAGTGATCATAGTTCCTTTTTCCATGGAGTCATAAAAGGCACATCTTACATAGACTGCTAAATTTGGACAGTAAATGTATATGGGCTAGTGAAGAACTTGTTCCTTTTTTGTCGCCCCGGGGAGCATGCGGGTTCCTCTTTTTTTTTTTGGTCAAAATGAAATTTTAAGTCGGTGTGGTTCCCATTTCTTTTGCTGGCATTACGTTTTGTCAAGTGATAATATGTACATTTAGGAATTTGCTGAATATGGTCATTCTCATCCTTCTGTGCAGCATGCTATGCTTTTCTAATTTATTATTTTTTCACTTTATTTGACTAGTTCTTCTTTTGAAGTGCAGAAAACAGTTCAGATTTGAAAGAATTACAAACTGATAAAAAAGGCTGTGAAAGACAAGGTTATTCAGCTCAGTTCTCCAGTTCTCTAGGTGCAATAGCCGAAGCTTACATGGAAATGGACATTGAAGAAGTTTCCTTTACCGAACTTCGTCCTAAAAAACTAGAAACCCGGTTGACATTCTTCAACTCTAAGGACAATATTCAGGGTGAAGCTCAGTCAAATTTAGATCATAACAATGGCTTTCAGGGATCAGGCAATATGCAATCTTGTGCTAAATACAGTATGTGTATTGATAGATCAGTCCATACACCAGCACGTCTTGAATACGATAATAGTTTAAACGGATCGGATCTTGCCGAAAGGAGCTTGGACCATAACAGTGTCATTCTACAGCCAAGTATAGACATGGTCCTTAAAATGGTGGAAGGATATACACTTCAGTCGTTTAAAGTACTTGCACCTGATTTTCCCGTCATGAGATTGATGGAGAAGTTTTGTCAACACATTCTGAATTCAAGGAATGACCGAGTTTGTGATGAAAAACAAACTGAGATTGTTTCAATGGAACCTAATCTTTTAACATCAGGTAATGAAACCAAAGTTCGACGCAGTCCGAGAATTAAACCAAAAACTCAAGAACCTTCAATGCCTGATAAGGGTAATGTAAATGCCGATACCAAGGATCATACTTCCTCGTCTACTATGTTAATTAGTCTTGAACCAGGCCAGACTAGTGTCGAGCAGTCAAGATCAATGCATGATCTCATGGACATAGCTAGGGGTGAAGAAAATATCCAAATCCCGGTTACTAATGAGTTGACCAGTGAGAGTTATCCCCCTGACTTCTACTACATACCAAGAAGTTTAGTTTATCAAAATGCATACATAAATGTTTCTCTTGCACGAATTGGAGATGACGATTGCTGTTCAAATTGCTCCAGCAATTGCTTAGAATCTCTTATTACTTGTGCATGTGCAAGAGAGACAGGAGGAGAGTATGCCTACACAAGGGATGGTGTCCTGAAGAAAGACTTCTTGGAGGAAGCACTTTCTATACATATGAAGCCTAAACCACACCATTATTTTTATTGTAAAGATTGTCCTCAGGAGAGGACGAAGAATGAGTATAAACCTGATTCTTGTAAGGGACATTTGATCAGAAAGTTTATCAAGGAATGCTGGAGCAAATGTGCCTGCAGTAAGCACTGTGGGAACCGAGTTGTACAAAGAGGAATAAATTGCAAATTACAGGTAAGGCTAACAAGTAAATTTGAGCAATCATGCTAGAGCCGGCTTGTGTGTGTGTGTAGAGAGAGAGAGAGAGAAGTCACAAACTTCAAGATTTTACTGACATATGTCTCGCTGTTATTATGTTCACAGGCTAAGGCCTTTTGCATTAGAGAGTACTGATATTGAGACATTGGAATATCCTGAGAATATGCAGGTCTTTTTTACTTCAGAAGGAAAAGGATGGGGTGTTCGTACACTTGAAGATATGCCCAGAGGTGCTTTTGTGTGTGAGTATGTGGGTGAGATTTTGACAAACACCGAGTTGTACAATAGGAACAATGAAAGAATAGGAAATGAAAAACACACATACCCAGTGCTTTTGGATGCTGATTGGTGCTCTGAAGGTGTTCTTAAGGATGAAGATGCCCTTTGCTTGGATGCCACACATTATGGCAATGTTGCACGATTTATCAACCACAGGTAATTAAGTTGCATTTCCACAAATTTACTTCTAGTAATGCCTTGAGATAAGACAAAAAGTCTGTTCTCATTTACTTTAGATGTAATGATTGGAAGTGCTAAACTGAGTTTAATTCTCATTATTTTAACACGATAAAGGAGAATCTGAAAGATGTAGGATCTTGTGATCATGTTTACTTTCAAGCAGTTTCGTTTCTCTGAGTATCCTTGTTGCACTCCCGCTATTATCATCATTTTCCTGCTACACATATTTTCTTCATGTTTGTTTGTCAACACCATTTGCAACCAACTTCTACAGGTTATTGACATTCTCATGCCCACAAGTCAGTGCCCTTTAACAAAATGTCAGAGTTCAGTCTTTGAGCTTTTTGCAGAAAAATAGTGTTGGTATGCAAAACATTGTTATTTATCGGGTATCTTTTTGGGCGACAAGGAATGTTTTCCATCATGTTTCTGGATTATAGCTGTGTAGAGATTTTTTTCAAAACTGATGTGTTTTGGGTACAACTGTTACCCATCTTCAGGGAACAAAAAACATGAAATAGAAAGGACGAGGAACAATGCAGAGAAGATAAGTAGGCTGGAGAAAATTGGCCTGGTCAACGATGATAGACATGAAGATAGATCAAGAGGAAATAAAAAATTAAGGAGAGGAAACAGTCACAAGGAGAAGACATAAGGTGTAAACAATTAAATAGAAATGGTAAGAGGAGAACCTAAGATATAAATATTAAATATTGACAAAGGAAATTCAAAAAACAAAGAAGTTAAAAATGAAAGAAAAATAGTGAAATACAATTGTTTTTGGCGGCCTAAAAATAATGAAGGATGGAGGGCAAGGGTGGCGAAACAGAGGAGAACCAATTATTTCTATCATTGATGATGGGAATTCAAGTTTCAGGTTAAGGTGATGGCGGGAAGTTTCTATTAGTAGACATCTTTAGACTTCCCCCTTGGTGTACACTGTATACTTCCCACATCACTTAGTTGCTGGTTCTGTTATAATATCACATTTACTCCAAAAGTCTCTTTCAGATTTTCATTCCAAGTTATGAGTCAATTGGGAAAACAATTTGATTAACATGAAATATCAATGGACACCAACAGACATTATCAACAAATTTAACATTATAAGCAAGAGAGCCAATCCCAAAATATTAAGGTTTCAAATATATTTCTGTACACAAGAAACATTCAAAGTTTGAATGCTTGTTTCTGATGAAATTTTGGGGTTTTCCTAGGAGCGGCAGTTATGGTTCAAGAAGGAATAGTCTTTGTGTGAGTTTGTAAAATATCTCAAGTGAGAAAGTGATTGGTTGACATCCTTTTTGAAAGATTATCACATAGAGCGAGGTTATCTCTTTTGGATAAGAAACTCTAGCAATCACGTTGGCTCTGAAAAGATTCAGGTATCTTGTTTTCATCTTTGTGCGAAGTGTCTAACTGATGTGTGAGTAAAAGCTATTTTGATCTGTGGGATGGGACAGTTATTTGAGTCCAAATCCTAGGGAGCCTTTGCATTGCGTTGTTCTACGATCATATGACACAATTTCACTTAAACCAGAAGTTTAACCAAGACACAAGAGGAAGGTTGACCAAAATAGTATGAAGGGAAAGGAGAGCGAGCAGATATAAGAGGAGACTTGTCATCAAGAGGAAGCATGGAAGGAGTGGCATTAGAAGGTGGCAAGCTGTCATTGTCTCTAGCAGAAGGGAACCCATAGAAATATGGAGCAGAACATGTAGAGGTGTAGGAAGAAATAAGGAGCTGGAAGATTTGCCTATCACTTCTTGTGCATGACAAAAATAGTAAAAAATCTGAAAAATTGCCTAAAGTAGACTTAAGTTGCCTTGAAAAGTTGAAAGTGCCTCAAGGAGCAACTTCTAGTTTTGAAGCTTCATCAGGGGTATGCTTCTAGTTTTGAAAACGACTCTAGAGGATACTAGGAGATGGTGTTAACACATGAGCTTCTATTTCTCTGCCATCTCATGACTTTCCATAGCGGTTGACCACTGAAGCTCACTAGCATATACTATTGTATCTTGTGTATATTTCACAGCAAGCCACAGTTCTGAATTTCTTAAATTTTTGCTAAATTATAGTCTAAAATCAAACAACAAAGCTAGCTTACCATATATTCATCCAATTCCAAAATTCAATATATATTGGTTTTGTTCTTATCCCAAGAAATGCAGAACAAGTATAGTGCCTATGTATGATCAGCAATAGTTTCACTATATAACTAATTTTGTTTGTATAAATCCCTCTATTTGACTACTGACTTATTTGTTGAAGAGTTGAAATATTCTCACGTAGCATCTTTTTTTGAGTGGACTGTATGTTTCAAGCCTTGCTTTTCTCTTAACTTGAATTTTAGTAGTGCTGTCATAGCTCAACTTCCTGGACATGATTTGGTTCCACATTAGTTTTTAAACTGAAATACCTCCGTGTTGAACTCCTTCCAAAAAAATAGTGATTGTTTGATTTCTTATTGTATTATTTTTAACTACTTTCAATAGTTATGTGACCCAATCATCTTTTCCTTATTATTGCTTTCACTAAAGAAAATATTTGGAAGTGCTTAAATACGTGTGGTTGACAATCTTTCTCTCTATTGGTTTCACCTGCATTGGGAAGCAGTGGCTTGAATGTATTACAATCATCTTGATTGTGATGTCCAGCTTTATTTTCAATTCTTTTGCATCCCCAAATATCTTTTTAATTCTGAAAATGTAAGGAAGATTTGGTGGCACCTTTATCATCTAGGGAATATAAAATCTAATACATAGTACAAATTCCAGTTGATGTTTTAATGGGAAACATTTCTTTCCTTGAATCAAAGGTAGTGATTGAAGGTTATGTGATATTGTTTAGCTTTGCCTATTCAGTATGTTAGACTCACTTGGACATCAAATATCTATATCACGATTGATCAGGAATCAAGTACTATCATGTAGGGTTAAGGTGCTTGAAGGAAGTGCCATTTGTATGATTTGGGCACGATCACATCTGGTTAAACTACATTGTTGACCTGCTTCATCTGTCATACTATAGACGTGAACTTGATAGGACAAATGTCAAATGATAACAATTTTTCATCCTTGTCATTCATTCTTAAATAGTACACATGCTGGGTTGCCCAGAATGCTAAAGAGATTGCATCCATAGTTACAAGTTCTTGTATAGTGCAGTACATGAGTGAGGTGAAACATTTTTTTCATGTAGGGTTAAGGTGCTTGAAGGGAGTGCCATCAGTATGATTTGAGCATCATCACATCTGGTTAAACCCATGTTACTGGAAACGAGAAACGGGAAACAAAATGAGAAACAAAGCTTGGAGATTTCACATACAAGAAATGAGGAGATAAGATAAGATAAGATAATTTTATTAATGTCCACTAATGACCACAAAGTAGGTCAAGGGATTGTCGGTTACAATGATATGTTATGCATGTGGGAGGATCAAACGATCTCCCGTAAAGGAAATACAATATACGCACTACAAGTCAAGTAGAAAGAAGAAAGAAGAAAGAAATAAAGATGTGTAAGGCGAGCTAGTCTGTAGCATGGGAGATCACTTGCTTCAATTCCAACCCTGTAACCCTGCACAGGGGCGAACGAGCTCGGGTGGGCAAGATCCAGGAGCCAATGTAATCAAGGAGGGTCTGGTACTCCTAACATCCGAGACTGAATGGGGAAAATTGCGGGAACTGCAAAAGTGTCTACTGCCCTGATCCAAAACTGGTAGGCGCAGGATGCCCTCTGGCCCGATGTTGACGGGGTCTATAGGGTCCTGAGTGCCTCACGGAGGGGGGTTTGGTACGGAGCTGCCGTTGGGGTCTTGTGGGTCGGGAACCTCCAGCCTTTACTGATCTAGGAGCTGGGTCAATGTCAAGGTCAGTAGATCTCTTGGTGCCTCTAGAAGATGGTATCGTGCTGAAGAATGTCGTGATCTGCTGTGTGGTGTCTGCTCTGGTGGGAGGATGGAGGAGCTGCGCTCGAAATCTGAGGGCCTCCTGGATATAGAGCGTCAGACATCTCTGATTGGTGTACCTGAAGAAAGCGGCTAAAGTTTGGAGGTCCCTGAACAAACAGTAGAAGTGTCCTCTGATCTCATAGTAGAACCTGAAGATAAAATGTGACTCGGTTTCCACTTCCTGAAGGTGACACAGTTGGCAGATCCTCTATGATCTATCAATTTGATGGTCTGACTCAACCCAGAGTTATGAGAGCCTACTCTGAACTGTCCAAGAGGGATCCGAAGAGCTTGCATCTAGTGGCGAAAATGTATACTGGGGTTGGACAATGAGCCCGACTTTGAGCTCCAGGAAGTGCTTAGCATAAAAGGCCATTTTTGGGCGCAATCCTCCTGGAGGATTAATCCAAGTAACCCGGACGAACTGCTTGTAGATATCGTCTCTGATGATCTTGTTTAACTCTTGTCTGGTTGGCAGAAGGTGCCCAGGGGCATCCAGAGAGTACTGGAACGGGGGAAGACGATCTATCTGGATCCCTATTGAAGCAAGAAAGCTCGAGACCCCTGTGAGCCAACATTTGGTCCTGCCTGGGTGGGAAGCGCTGGCTATGGTCTGAGCAGAGCAATAAGCTAGAAAAGGGTACCTGTCTCGGCCTTTTGTTGAATCGGCTAATCCTCGGATCCGATGCAGGAAGGAAACCAATCTCGAGGCGGAAGGGTTGGGCTCCGAACTCGGTGAGGATGATGTGCTGCGGTACTGTCTGTTTACATTTGATGATACGTCAGAGAAGAAGGATTTGGACTATTTCGGCCGATGCCCAATTAGACTCGAGTAAGGAGGGCCCCAGATCTTTGATCCATAAAGAACGGTAGGACGGATCAAGGTGTTTAGCAGATCCATCTTGGATGAGATATCCTGGAAATGGTGACGAAAACACTGTCTCTCGAGGAGGGCTAGGGACCCGTACCCCTTGTTGATTCGAGGCTGGAGAGCTGGTCATAGATTGAAGCGGGGCCCAGAGAACTGCACTCCTAAATAAGTGTAAGTACCGGTGATCTCGACCTCCTCCCCTTTGAATAAGAAGCGAAAGTCTGAGGTTTTCTTCACCCCATTGAAGATCATAACCTTAGTTTTGCTCAGATTCACAGTCAGTTTCCGGAGTTCACATAATAGAGCTAGGGCATCAAGCTGTCTTTGTAGACCTTTCGGGGAGGAAAACAACAACATTGGACAAGTTGACGAGTCTTGAGAATTTGGAGGTAGAGTTGTTCGACGCAGAAGAAGAGGTAGAGAAATTTGAATTTAGAACATGAAACTCCTAGGGGCTTATTATTCATAGTGGATTCGATTCCTCATTTCTTATTTAGTAGATTCGATTCCTCTTTTTGTATTTGAGTTAAAATATCGTAATGTAAAAAAGGTGGGCACTTAGAAAGAACTATTTTATAGTGCACCCTTCATGCTCACCCACAACTATTTTATAGTGCACCCTTCATGCTCGCCCACCTAATTGCTCTACCAATCATGAGGTGCACCCCCAACATTTATTTATCCTCATAACATGAGAAAAAGGGAACATGAAAAAACAAAAGCTTCATGCTTAACTTGATGTAAACCATAATAACTTGTTAAACATTTTTGTACTTTATGCAATTGAAGAAAGACATACCTCAAAATTCTATACAAATGAGTGAGTCATGCCATTAAACTTCGACAATGAAGAGCACATTTTTATGCGTGTCTGAAAATGTCAAATAAATTAATCTGATGGATAAGGGTGCAACACAACTTCCTTGGAACCACTGCCCTATAGTGAACAAACAAAATACCTATAAATATCCACAATTACCATAGAATACTCAACAATTGCCATTTAAGTAATGACTAGGGTGCTTAAGGTTAGTTGTCAGCATTTATTATTGTTAGGGTTCTTAGGGTAAATCCGGGGATGTTTTCTAGCTAATATTTTGATTATGCAGCATCTATTATTGTTTGGTTTCTTAGGGTTTGAAAGTAGGGGATGTTTTCTAGGTAGTAGTTTATGCTCATGATAGAAGTCTCCGAAGATGGATATAGGGCTATTGTTATTCCGCATAAGGCTTTCTGCCTCGTTCTATCCAGTTAAATATTGATTCCTATATTCCTTCAAAACAATCAGATTAACTGCTCTTGTCATGAGATTCTTGTCCGAATTGGAAATTCCTTACCATCATTTATTATTGTTTGGTTTCTTAGGGTTTGAAAGCAGGGGGTGTTGTGTAGGTAGCAGTTTATGCTCATGATAGAAGGTTCCGAGGATGAAGATAAGGATATTGTTATTCTGCATAAAGCTTTCTGCCTCGCTCTATGCAGTTAAATATTGATTCCATTCCTTCAAAACAATCAGATTAACTGCTCTTGCCATGAGATTCTTGCCCGAATAGGAATTGGAAACGGAACTCTGGAGGTGGTGGACTCAACCACCAGCCTTACCATCATTCTCGTAGCCTTACCAGTTTAGTGAGAAACAACAATTTAATAGAAGAGATTGAGGTAGAAAATGAAGACAATGATAAAAAAACGCTTATTCTTCCAAATATAAAGTGCTGTTTAAGATAAACTGTGAGGAATTCTATAGAAACTGTGCAATATGTTAAAACTCACTGTTACAGTGCATATTGTGAATTATTGCTTTTTGGAATGATATTAGGTGCTTCTTTTAGTGCTCTGTATCTTGGGGAATGATAAATAGGTATCTACATTGTTTCTCTACATCTTCTTTTAGCGAGCTTCTTAGATTTCTGTCTGTCTTTATTACCGTTGCTTCAGGAGGGGCTTTGCACTTCCAATATCTACCCAGTCCTGACACTGGATGTACTCTTCAGTCACATTGATCTACTTGTTGTAGTCATTCATTGGACATTAATAAAATGATCTTATCTCATCTCTCCCTCTGTTTACTTGCTGTATACAAGCTATTTAAACTGACTGTGTTGTAATCTCCTATCACGGCGAATGACATTCATATTCTGGTTTGTGCCAATTGTTTGAATCAGTGAATGAGCACTTGTGGATCACAGAACAAGGGCATGCCTTAACTTAACATTGTCAAGTTGAAATGGTACACAACAATTTTGCTTAAAAAAACAAAAAAAACAAACAGTAGACAACAATATAAATTGAAGAGGTGAAAGTTGAAAATGAAGACATTGGTCAATTTTGCTAAAAAACAAAAAACACAAACAGTACACCACAAATTAAATTGAAGAGGGGAAAGTTGAAAATGAAGACATTTGTCAATTTTGCTAAAAAAAAAAAACAGTACACAACAGTTTGAATTGAAGAGGTGAAAGTTGAAAATGAAGACATTGGTTAAAACTTAAAAACAAATGCCTGTTCCTGCAAATTATAGAGTGCCATTGAAGATAAACCGTAAGGAATTTTGTAGGTGTTCAACATGTTAAAACGTACTGTTATAGTACTTATTGTGGTTTACTACTTTTTGGAAAAAGAAGTCGGGTGCTTTTTTTAGAGCTCTGAATCTGGAGAATAATAAATCAGTATTTATACTTTCTCTGTCTCTGTTTACGATATATAGGGTATTCAAATCAATTACTTGGCAATCTCCTATCTCTTCCAATGATATTCATATTCTGGTTTGTGCTTATTGTTTGAATCTGTAAGTGGACACTTGTGGATCAGAGAGAGAAGAGGTTTATTGCCCTAATTTAACACTTTCAGGCAGAAACAGTACATTTGATAGAGTTCGAGTGTGTTTTGGTCAAATATTAAGCTTATCCTTGACATGCCAAAAGGGATAGGTGAGCATATCTACCCATAGATTCATATATGGTCTAGATTCTATAGCAAGACTATTGTAGGTTATTCTTCAGTCAGGGTCATATCAGAGCTTAATTATGCAAAATAACCTTTGAATAGTGTTTGATAAAACTTGGGGGTACTTTGGTGATAAAATACGACATGCTTAAGCTTTTCAACGGTGTTCCAAATTTTTGATATGTACCTTAAACCAAGGAGTCAAAGTGTTGCCTTGCCACACTGGCTGCGTTGGTGCTTGAGTTTCACGCAAGTGGACACAAGGCAATATGCTGGTGTGCATTAGGTGACCTCCATGTATGGGGCTAGTTATGGCTCAAGTATGTTTGAATTTGGCTCCACATTTCAATAGGTGACAAATTCACACGTCTTTCTTTCATCTATGTTTGTGATTGTTGCCTCAAGGGATTGTTTCTCTTTCTCAGGGAGATTTGGTATAGGTTCTCAATAGAGGCTTGGCTCTTTTTGAGGGCAGGGATTTGCCTTAGGACGCTGTTCATACATGCATTGAATGCATATTCAAAATTTTCCAAGAATAATGCACGATAGCAATAATTCATTCTTCTACATTCTTTATTGATTCTAATTTCTTGGAGCTTTAGATGCCTAAGTCTCAAGTGCTTCGTTTGTTTGATTTGACTGCCTAGGTGATGGCTTGAGGGATAGCCACAAATTTAAAAGAATATCAGAATTATATATGTGTATGTAATTGCTTGTGATAAATAAACAAGATTTGGCATGATGAAATAGTAGAACAAAACATTCACACATGAAATGCTAGAGGTATATCCCATTTTTTAGATAGCTTAACTTTATATTATAGTTGTTAATGCTATAAAAAGTACAAAATAAAATCTTAAGAATAGAAGAGAGGCTGTAGAGTAGAGATGCTTTGTAAATTTGGTTTGGGTAGGGATTTGCTGGCGAAGCCTTGTAAGATGACTGATATAGCTTTGCAATAGTGTGTTATGCCTTAGCGATTACACACATACACACCTAAACGCTTCTTATTATTCTTACATGACATGAAATATGTATATATAAGAGAGATGTCCAACCCAAAAGTTGTTATGATTGGTGTTTTAGTTTTCTAGTGGTCAACTAAGTAGTTGGACTTCTTGCTGTGATGATTCACATCGGTGCTGGCACATAATTTGAAGTTGTGGTTGTTTGTGTACTTGCAAACGAGGTTTGTGACTAGTAGAGGACTTACAAAGGAGAGTTGCGACTTCGAGGATGCTCATAAGAGGAGTTTGCAAGTGCCATAAAAGAGATTGATTATTGTTGATTCCATTTGGAAGACTTGTGGTTGCATGGGAATGTACAGGGAAATTTCATTTCTTACTAGGAAGGCTTGAGCATCAAAGGATACCCATAATCGAAGCTTGTGGTTAGGACCAAGTTGGACTACTTTTGTGGAAGCAAAGTGGCCAGGGCTTAGGGAAGCCTATTAACTAGCCTCAAGATTCAATCATCTATTCCCCCTTGATGAACAACGACCCTCCATTGCCTTGTTGATATAACATGGTTGTGAAATTGTACTTTAACTTGTTTGAAAGTGCACCACTTCGACCTGTGTGAATATTGTCCAATTTTGATAGCCCATAACAATGGAATGTCAAATTGCAGAGTTTGCTTAACTTTTTGCCAATGATGGAGCTAGTCGAGCATGGTTTTAAGTGCTTAAGGTCCAAGTCAACATGCCAAGAGACCAAAGGAGGCTTGAGAAAAGGTGTCAAATAAAGCTTAAGAAGTGCAACCTTGAAAAATAAATGTATCCCTAGGTAAGGTGGATTGTTAAGAATAAAGTCATTGTGACATGTTGCTTTGATGTTAGTGTATGGAGCATATTGTAGAGGGTTGAGCCTTGAATGATGGCCTTTTAAATGCTTTTTTTACAAGTAAATTGGAACCATACTTTATCCCCAACTTTGAATTTGATGCAGGATGTGATGTGCATCATGTTGCTTGTACTTCTGTTGTTGTCAAGTGAGGATGTCTTGGACTTGCTATTGAAGCTACTACTGTATTCTTTGAAGGAGTTGTTCAACTTTGGTTTATTTGTATGCTTGCTAAAGAGTTGCTGAAGTAGATGGTACATGAAAAGAAATGTCAAAGGGACTAAGTGAATGAAAAACAAGTCAAGTCTGAAGGGGCTAAGGTCTATAGAGTTGTGAACAACTCTATTATAGCATGCTAAATGAAAGAAAAAATGTCATCCTAATTGCACATTGTGTAAAGGTGGACAAGAGTTTGGTTAATGAATTTTATTTGTCCATTAGATCGAGGGTGAAATGTTGTGTAGCTATGTCCAACATAAAAGGGAGAGCTTCCCAAAAATGACTAATGAAGGAAGAGTCACAATTAGACATAATGGATGTTTTGAGAACAAGGTGTGACCAAAGATGCAACAAAGAGAGGCGAGCTTCTTTAGGGGCAATAATTGCTTGTTTGAAGGAATCATGACAATTATCTTGGGAAAACAATCAATGACAACATAAATGAAGCTTTCTTGAGAGGCAAATTTGTAAGCAACCATGTTGATGGATTCCCAAGGTCGAGATGGAATGAGGAAATAAGTATATAACCCTTAGTTGTAGTTTGTTGGTTTGGTATTGTGATAGTGTATACACGACTTGATACTTTCTTCAGTATCTTGTTGCATACCTAGCTAGTAAAAGTGCAACTATAGTAAATCAATGGTCATGTTGTGGCCAAAGTAGACCTTGGGTGGTGTACTTCCCAAATAAATCATTGTCATGGGGTACATTGTGGAATGCAAAGTTGTCTAAGGGAGAAGATTAGATTGTTGAGTAAGTAGTAATCTATGATCTATTGATCATGTCGAAGATAGGTGTAGATTGTAGACTAATCCAAAGGTATAAAACACGATGGACAATGTAGAAATCGACGGTTGATTGAGATAGTTCATTGCTTTGGTTTTTTGTGGTCTTGTTTGTGCTTGATAACTTAATGGAATTGCTAGAGATAACTCATCCACTTCATGAATTTGTTGTTTTCAAGTTTACTTTAAGTATTTAAAGGTTACACAAGCTTGTGATTGGAATGGATAATTGTTTCCTTAGCATTTATGTAATTGTGCCATTTTCAAACAACTTGCATAATGGCATATAGTCCCTAGTCATAAATGAAGTACCCTTGCACTGTATAATTGTAAGTCTTAGAGTGGAAGCAACATATATGACTATGTTGAGTAAGAATAATCCCCATCACATTGTTACATGCTTCTATTATATTCTCAAACAACTAATAGAGATTTGTAATTGCAAGGACTGCTGTAGAGTATAGTTGTTCCTTAAGCTATTTGAAAGCCTTCTATTCTTATCAAATCAATGTAAAGTAAGATTCTTGTTGTTTCCCTTCAATATCCAATTGAGAGGCCAAGCATTGTGTAAACAACAAAGTATGAATATTTTGTAGAAGTTATTAAAACCAAGAAAATTGAGATGCTTTGTGAGGTCTTGGAAAGGAAGCCACTCTTAGATGGCTTGTACTTTCTTTGGATCAACACATATGCTTGAGTGATTAATGTTGAAACGCTTGTACTATATTTTCCTCATTGTAAGTGAACACTTTCCTAGGTGAGCTTAGAGCTTATGTTTTTGGTGAATCAACAAAACTTGCTTGATGTAATTGAAGTGCTCATCTCAAGTGTGGTTGTAAAAAAGAATGGCACAAATACAAACTTATCCATGAATAACTGTAGCCTCTAAGACATCATTCTTTAGATACATAAGGTAGCAAGGGCATTGATCAAGTCAAAAGGCATGAAGAGCCATTCATTCATCTTTTAATTTTCAAAGCAATCTTCCATAATTCTTCACATTGTAAGAGTAGTTGATGGTCATTAAATTTGAGGTTGATATTTGAAAAGAACCTAGCTCCACCTAGCTGATCTAGGAGGTGATGAATTGCTGAAAAAAGGTGCCTAGTCTTCATAGTAATCTTTCTAGTTAAGGTTTGGTAGATGATCAATACTTTCCATGAGGCATTTTTCTTGGGTGCTATGGCAACAAGGTTACCATAACACAACCTTGACTGATGAATTCTTGATTTTACTAATTAATTTCATCATTCTACCATATATACTTTGATAGAGAGGCGCATTAGGTAGGGAAGACCTTGGTACTAGTTCCATGCTGTGTGGAATAGGGAATGTGTGGGGATGCTTGTAGATTGTTCAAAAACATCCCCAAACTATTGTAAAGAGTGTCGATTGCTTCTATTGAGAAGGTGTTGTGGAAAACTTTTGAAAAGTGCTAACAATTTTTTACTTCTTGGATTTTGGTTGAATCATGAGCAATGTCACAAGGTTCGGGTTTGTGTTAGGGTTCGGTGACCTTTAGGTTCGATTCGGGTTCGAATTTTCCAATGAGGTTTGGATGAGGTCCGANAATTAAAAATAAACACAAATAAATAAATATATAAAACAATTAAAAATAAACATAAATCGTGGCTTCAAACTCGTCCATACTCCGCCGTCTAGAGTTACACTCGTGGTTACACTTTGTGGCTTCAAACTCATGGTTACACTCCGTGGCTTCAAACTCGTGGTTACACTCCGCTGTCCAGAGTTGGGTCTTCGTCGTCCAGAATCATGCTGGGTCGAGGGTTCCGCGTACGAGCGAGGTTTTGAAGTTCACATTGTGTAGACTCACGGAGTGCTTGTCGGAGACCCAACGGACACGAGTCGAGATAGACTGTGGACAAAGACTCGACGCAGGAGGGGAAGAAAACACAACATAAAAAAAATCTTGAAAAATCTGAAATGTTTGTTATGAGGTTTGACGAACCTAAACAAACCTGATTTTTTTTTGGAGGTTCGACGAACTTCGAACCTGATGGTTGAAGTTTGCCGAACCTTGTGACATATATCACGAGGACAAACTTTTGCAGATTTGAGATCAATTTACTACTTCACTTCGTGTATCTTTGCTTTGTGGATACACGCATAACGCTTATCTTTGAAAGGCATTCCACGATATTATACTGGACATTATCAACCTCAGGGTTCCAACAATGAGGTTGGGATTCATAGACTCCATGCTTGTTAAATATGGATAATTGACCAAGCAAGACGTCTTAGATGTCAAGTAGTGCCATGTAACAGGTGACTTTGTCCTTTATAGGCTTGATACCAAATTAGAATGTGCATTGCTACATGATTCAATTAGCCAATGGAGTAATGTTGCAAATGGTTAGTTGTTGCTATAAACAAAGACGCTTCATTATATTTGTTACAATAATATTCTTTTGATTATGCTCATTGATGATAATGCATAGAGGGTGGCTGTTAACCCAACATCTCATATGGAGGAGGCATTAACTCACTTGTAAAATGTTTGTCGGTATGCCTATCAGTTGCTTATTGATGGCTAAACATTTTTGCAATTTTACTTTAGTTGGTATTGGTGCTTGGTGATTGTTCTAAGTCGTTTATACAATAACAATCTTGAGAGCACGACACTTAATGGTGGAGTGTGTTGCAGACTCATGATATCATAGTTTGTGGTTGCTCGCTCAAAATAATTTGCCATTGATTTGTATGTTGAGGTTTGTGTTATGTTGTAGAGTTGGACTTTTGCATTGTCAACATGGTGAATGTTTTTGTGGTTTTCTCCCATTTTAACGTGGTTGTTATTGTGGAGGGCATGGAGCACTCATGTTGGGTTGTGCAAAAGGCTACAGTGGTTTGTTGGCGTCAATTATTTATTATTGAGATTGTGTAGATGAACTTTGCAATTTTCCTAGGTTATTCTTGACTCTATACTTATCTACAACTTCAGTTATGGGATGGTATGCCTCTTCAAGTGTGTTAATTTTCATAAAACTTTAACTTGAATGTACCTTTGTAGGCCTACGTTTTTACTCTTAAACTTCAGCCGTGGGATGGTATGCATCTTCAAGTGTGTTAATTGTCATAAAACTTTAACTTGAACATACCTTTGCAGGCCTATGTTTTTACTTCAAAATATTCATTTTCTTGTGGTTATATATGGCTAAGTAGATGGACATGCTATTGAACTTATAGATATAATTTGGTGCATGTTGACCAATCTTTTTATGTTATTGTCACCATTACATATCCTTTTCTTTGAAGTACTTGACTGCAAAAAAAATAGTTTGAGAATTTCTTTGAATTTGTTACATCATGTAATGGGTTTTTGATAGGGATTGTGACTAATGTTGCATGGGAGCACTGCTCCCCCTCCCACTCTTTCTCTTGCTTCAGAAGGGTGCTTTAGATATGAGTGCGCTCTTGAAATGCTCCTGATTGGAAGTACACTTCCAAGGGGTCTTGGGAATGTTCCCCATACATTCAAAATACACCTAATATTTTTCTTTTGTTACTAATTAGGGTTTTGAGAATTGCTTGTGCCAAGGGGAAAAGCTATAGATAATAGCATTGTTTCCGTTTTGCAATTTCTTGTCATAGAATTATTTCTACTTCATGCTATCTGGTTTATAACTTTGTAATTGCTAGATGGTTAATGTTATCTAGTTCAACTTATTTCCTATTCGACTTTTTGCTATTTGATTGTTAACATTGAAACTTCTAATGATTAACCATAGGTTGCATAGTCTTGAGACTTCTACTAAGTGGTTGATGCTTTAATCTACTATGAAGCACATTTCTAACTTCATTAATAATGTAGTATTTGCCTACTAGTAGCATCCAAATCGATGTTCTATGCTACTATTATGGCTTTATGCACATTTCTTTTAAATATACTTGTACTATAATATATAAAAATATATATTACTATATATGTATAAGGAATGCTACTCAGATTTTTTTTTAGGACTACTCTTGTTTTCTCTCCTCACTTTGCTTCGTTGTTTGGAAACACTAGTTGTGATGTTGTTGCAAATATGTCTCCCACCAACATAAGTTATTTGGCTCAAACATGAGAGCATCGAAGGCTATCTTTTTTCCAATATATATTTGTTGAAGATTGAAATGCTTTCGATGAATATTAGCAAGTGGCAACTATTTGATGTTAGACATTAGCATGTGGTAGAAGTGTTTCACAAGCTAGGAAAGCACCCTTTTGGCTAAGCAGCTATGACTAGGAGTTAAGTATTATGCCAAAATCGCCCAAGCCTTGCATTTGGCACCATCTACAGTAAACAATCCCCCTGTGGAGGCGTGTCGATCCATGAGGGGCAAACATGTGACTTGGGTGAGTCAAATCTAGTTAGGGTGATAAAAATACCTCGCTTTCACCAACTATCCAAGCCCCTATTAACATTCAAATTGTTTTTTCACAAAGCACATCTCTATTTATTGCAACCGACCTTCAAGTGCTTTCACATTAATGTTTCCCTTTACTAGAGTGATGTTGATATTAATCATCGTACATGTTTTGAGAATCATTAGTAGTCCAAGAGGTTGATTGCATGAAAGTATTGAGTTGCATCATTAATTGAGCATATCGACTAGACAATTCTTCATGCTATTTCCACAATGCTTAGTCTATAAGGTTTTAGACTTGAGTGAGGATATTAGGGTCACCTTTAGAAGATGGAGCATTGGTTTGTAACTTAATAGCCATTTAGGAATTGGTGTGGCTAAAGAAAGTTCGTCTCAAGGAGTTGTAGGTTGAACTACATGTTTCATGTATGTAAACCTAGACCAATTAAGCATATAATGCTAATGAATTATGTGCTCTAATACTAATTAATCTAAGTGCCCAAAAGATGGCTTTGAGGGAAACCATGGCTTTTGGAGAATTATAAAGTTACAAGTGTGTATTTGTAAATTGTGTTCAACAAATAAACTAGTCATGGTGTAGTGAATAGTTTATGAGGCTTTGTCTAGTGAACATGTGTTTTATTTGTACTTTGTACACTTTTGTACTTTATCATTCTACCTTTTTGGATGACCTTCTCCTTGTCCTTATCCCTTATCCCTATCACTCAGCCATGTTATATTTTATTAAACTTTTGTGTTTTTTTGTTGCCCCTTTTTGGGTGAATTTATCCTTATCCTTATCACTTTCCCACTTTATTGTATTTTATTTGGATAAAATTTGATAAAATTTGATCACTCTCTACGTAATTTTGTTTTCTGTATATAGTATTTACAATTGAGTGTATGGCATGTGTATAGTTTCAACAACCTTCTGTCATACTTGCCCACTTTTTCTATTGTTTTTTCGTGTGTATGGGTGTCTACTCTTACATTCTTGGTTTTGTTTTCATAACAATTGGTATCAAAGCCTTAAGATTAGGGATTTTTGAGTGCTTCGCCATGCTGGTTTCCATTGGGATCTGTTTTTCACTTGGAGTCTTCTTGAAGTTGTTCAAGTAGTTTGCAGGGGCGTCACTATCTTTAATCCCTGTTTCTAGGCTATTGGTTAAGGATTACCTATTTTTGCTTGGATTGTGTTTACCATTTTTCGTTTTTCCACAGTTTATTTCCATATTTCAACCAATCTGTGACGATAACCCACAAACCCCTATTTCTCATTGTGAAATCTTTTTATTCAAGCATTTCCTCTACCCCTAATGCTTCCCATAATACATCGAGTGACTTTGGGGACTTTGAGGACTCTAACCTTGCCCAAATTTTGGTTGAACAAATGTAGGAGAAACAATGTCTCCTATTGAAAACACTGGTCACTCATTAGTAGGAGTTATAGGCTAAAATGGTGCATGATATGATGAGTGTTCCAACAACTCATCACTACTCAACCACATGTTCAACCACAAGCTCAACCTCAACACAGTATTCACTAGGTAGCGTCCATTATTCAATAGACCTTCAAGTTGGACACTAATATATATGTCCAAAATTTTGAAGGGGTTCTCACTTCTCAATAATGATAAGGTCGACTCCAAGATACACAGTCTTGAAGCTTATTTTAGGGCACACTGGAACTTGACAGAGGCCAACAAGATTTTGTTCGTTTAAAGTTCACATTGAGGACTAGGGTCTCCTATGTTAGCAAATCCATACCTAGCATTTGGGAGTGGGAAACCAACTTTCTATCGACACTCTGGACGACATCAAGAATGCCATTTGCAAGTGGTCCTACCCATTAGGTTACAAAGATACATTCATGGTAAAGTGGTTCCATATTTAGCAGATCATAGATTAATCCATCTATCAGTTCATTGATGTATTCAACAAAATATCTGTGAGGTGAGAGACTTTGAAGACCTTTTTGTGTTAAGTTCATTTTTGTTTTATTGCGTCATTTAAGCAAGGACTTGGAACATTTTTTTGCTACTTCGATGGAGTACGCCTTTCAACTTTCTTCCATAGTAGAAGATCTGTTGCTTAAATTTTGGCCTTGTGAGTTAAAAGAATTTACTTTCCAATTTCTCTTCTTAACCCCCCACGTCTTCCAAGGGCCAACCTAACAATGATAACTTGGGGCTTCCTAACACAACACTTGTGGTTGGGAGAAATAAAATAAGTAGAAATGGTTCTCTTACCACAAGAAGTAAGGACACATTGATATCAAGTACCCCATCATTCCAAGTGGCCCTTCTTGTTGAATTTCAACTCCACAAAGTTCGATAAAGACATCATCGCCCCATCAACAATAAATCCACAATCGGCCTTGATGGCCAAAAACTACACAAACTACACAGTTAGTGATGAAAAAGTTTTGTTCACCCAAAATTGCTAGATCAAGGACAAATTGGTCTCTATGATCATGGACAAAGAAAAGAAAAAGACTCTGGCATCTTTACAAATTTTAGCAGACTTGATGCTGCTAACGTACCTCTCCCAAGCTGTATCAACTTGAATGGGTTAAGGAGTTTGGTCATTCTACTCTAATCACTTAGAAGTGATCCATCACCATAGTTACATGGGATTTGCCCTTGGGGGTGTGGGAACTCCTTTTTGCGGTTCCCACATTCTTGGGAGTTGGAGTGAAACATTTTGAAAATTGCTAGAGTGGCTTTGGGAGCACCCAGAATGATATTGGAGTTATTTTCTTAGAGTCACGCTACTTGTGTGGGTGTTCCATACATGTTCCCAGCTGTTGAGAGCTTCTAGAATTGCATAGTATTTTGAGCAGTGCCTAGTTGCTGCTTGACAGGCCATGAGTTCCTAGACACTCTCCAACTGTGTGGGCCCAAGTGCAACTTTAGATATATCCTCGTTGATTTCTGGCTTTTGCCTCCTTAGCTTTTGCTTTGCTGGCTTTGCCCTAGGGTTGGTCACCAAATTGTGCACCACGAAATCCTCATCTAACCTCAGCATGCCCTTGTAATCCCAAGCAAACACATCTTTATACTCTTGCAATAGCTTATTGAAACAACCCTGTTTGGGCCTGTTTCAATTCATAGTGAGACAAACATTGTACTTAGAAGAGTCAGACCTACTCCAATATGGCCAAAAATGGTCAATGAAGAACATGTCTATAGTTGCTTTGTTTGTCTTGGGCATGAATTAACTTGACATTGCCAATCTACTCTATTTTCTCTCACAAATTTTGTACAAGAGCACATGCTATCACCAATTGCTTCTTTCATTGGTTATAAAGGACAATTAATATGGCTGAAATAGTTGATGTGTACAAGCAATAGAATTATCACAATTAGGGCTAGTCTGGTCAATGCTTGTCAATGTTCATACCTCAATGGGCATAATAAACACGATTCCTTTGTTGTTAGTCCATTGTGAAACTTGATAGGCTTATGATACAATACTTTCCAATTTACACTTGCTATTTATGTTTGCTGTTCATTACACTAATTTCACCATTCATTTTCTTTTTCCTTTTCACACCTATTTCCTTTTCACGCAAATTCTAATTGCCTAATAGTTTTGACAGCACCCTGAAGTGCATGCGTATAAGAACACTACATCCTTGAGATACAATCACACAAATTATATTTATCATGACCAATGTTATCAGGTTAGACTGATTACCAAACTGGTTGACCCGAAAAATTGAAACTGGATTGGGACCAGACCAAAACCAAAAACAAAAAATGTTCAACCAAAAATTATATAAATTATTAAAATTTTGGGAAAAAAAATTCATGTGGATCCAAACTTTTAGACACAAATATGCAAATTTTTTTCATGTACATAGCAACTAAGGGTTTAGAATTAGGTTTTTTCTGTTTTGGTTCTTTATAAATATTTATTTTTATTTTGATTTATAAGTGAATTAAGTGAACTCATGCACACCCATACGGAACCATACAAAACTGGCTGGTTTCGTACATAATCAGTTGGTTCAAATCGAAATGACCAGTTTCATACAAAACTAGCTGGTTCAAACAGAAAATGACTAGTTCCATATGAAATTGGTTTGTTCAAACAGGGAATGAGCTAGTTTAACTGGTTTTTGTCTGGTTCTGATAACACTGCCATGGCCTCACTTTTGGCATTATTTATCTTCATTCAACTACTAAGTATGTATTTTAAGGAAATAAGGACAATTTTGTGATATAGGAACTACATTCAACCCCCATAAGCATGGGATGATACTAAGTTATTGCACCTAGAGAAGCAAGGCGCATTCTGCAATGTAGTACGAGGGAGATGTGTAAGGCTTGTGCTTAATATTCATGACACGTGGCGTAAGTTGGCCCATTATGAGATTTAAAAAAGAAAAAAATTACAATCTAGTATTTGTGAGATATGTGATAGTGGTGTTCAAAAATAAAAATTAAATAAAATCAGTAATGTAAAATGATAAAATCTAAGAAAGTAGTATCTAGCATTAATTAATACACACACAGACACACACTGACTATTTCAAAGCAGAGTTCATTGTGAGGTCTCTAGTTCAATTTCGATGGAGGTTCGAGTTTGGTTGAGTCTCGTTTAGTTACCAATTGCTTTTGTGGCTAGTGGTTGAGTTTCCTCCACTGGATATTTCGGGGAAGGTGGGGGGAGATCTTGCCAGGTTTTCCCTGGGAAAAATTATGCACTGACACTAACGTAGAGCCATCTTAGATTAGGATCTATTAAGTATGAAGAGATTTGCATCTCGATTTCTTTTTGATCCTTCTTGCTGCTTAATAGATATTGAGTTAAGATGATCTACGTTGGTATTGTAAATGCTAATGATGTGTAATGTCCTCTTCCAGTTAGGCCGTAAGGCCCAAAACCGCTAACCTATGTGATTCCTGTGGGTTCGAGCGGTTATTGACAGCTAGGGAATCAGCTAAGGATTGATGCCAACCATAGAAGATCTAGGGCATCATCAAGTGGTCAAGAAGGGCCACTGGGGCCAAAGGCCACCCTCGTGCATGCCATTCCAGCATTATTTTAATGATGCATGCACTATTTAAGTCTCCCTTCGCATGCATGCAAGTCAACGGCAAATTAGAAGATAAAGTGACATGCATGCAAGTCAACGACAAATTAGAAGATAAAGTGACCTAATTAGGTCAAAGATTAGGGTTTTGTGCAGTTGAACTTTATAAATAGAGGAGAAAGCAAGAGGAGACTTCACTTTTGATTATGATTATTTTGGGAGCTCTTGGATAGCAGCACAGCAGTTGGGGTTGGCGACAGAGTCTTCAGCTAACAGGATTTCGGCAGTGAAACATCTGCCCTAGTCTTATTCCGGGTAAGCCATACAGGTTCACCACTTGTTCTTCATTCATTCATTCATCAGTTATCTAGTACATGGTATAGATCGTTGCAGGGACACGTGTGCAGCCGTAAGAGGGGGTTTTCAGCCAGAAAGCCCTAATTAGCTGCTGGGGCCTTCAGATCTCAGTTTCCTTCCGAAACTCAGGCACCATTCTCATCATCAGCCGCATACTCCGGTACCCAGTGATTTTCAGAGCAATCAGTGCTCATCCGAAGCAGTTTTCAGCCGTTTCGGGGTTCCAGGGGGTGAGTAGCTGCCTCTCTGAAGTGATTCGCTACCCTACCTAGAGATCTCAGAACCTTCGCATGCTCCGGGCATTCTCTCCAACACTGAACCACTATCAGTCAGATCGGACATCTCCTTCCTTGAGGGCGTCACACTTTTCTACTTGGGTGTCTTGCTGCTGGGGGGATTCACCTGAAGCAGAGGAGCTCAGAACCTTTCCGATCCAGCTTGCAGTACTGGCAGACTTTTGCTGGAGTAGTTTAGACCAGCTTATCAGTGGTAAGTGTTCATTCTATCTCGCAAACCCTAACCCTAATTTTTCCTATAAAATAGGGATTTTTGCATGGCAGTTTGCATGCCTAGTTGTATCAGCATATTTGTTTAGAAATAGAAAATATCGGGATTTGGGATATTACAGTGGTATCAGAGCTGTTTTCTTGGCCAGCTGTGGGCTTAAGAGATGAAAAGTAGATGAATACAGAAGGAGATCCTTTTGTAACCTATAGGAGGAGGAAGAGTAGATACACCGAAGAATTTGAAGATATCCAACTGGAAGATACCAATTCAGACATGGAACAGACAGGTATACATTCAGATAGGGGAAAAGGAACAGGAGAAGAGGAGGATCGGATGGAGTTTCGCAGCTTGGTCTCTGCATTGCAAGACTTAGCCAAATGACAGAAAGAAGTCCTCAATGCAATCAACAGACTATCAGCGAAACCGGAAACAGGTATCCACAGTACACCTCCCTCACCGGTAGATCGGGGATCTTCAAGTAGCAGTGGGAAGATGGTGTACACTAACATCCAGAACACTCCGCACATATACATCAGACCTACTATCAGGCCTACCATGCCTCACTTCTTGGCAGATACCGTAGGGGGCCCGGTCATGCAGGTAGAACCTAGCGAGCCTTTTGGGGCTTATTTGCAGGAGTACAGAGACTTAGGGGATGAGTTTCATGCTGCCATGTCCTTCTCAGATTTCTGCAACATGAAGAGTAGTAACAGGCTCAGGAATTTCAACAAGGGTTTCAATCACAACTATGAGCTGCAGAAGACCTTGGGCAGGTTAACCATCCCAAACTTTGATGGGACTCGCGGAGGATCAGCGAGAACATGGGTCCAAAAGTTGGATACCTATTTCCAACTCAACCCCATGACAGAGACCGACGCCATTAAGTTGGCTACACTTCACCTGGACGGAGAAGCTCACGAATGGTGGTACCACGGATTGGTGACATTGGGTCACAATACCATACATTCTTACGGTGAGTTCACTCAGAAACTCATGGAGAGGTTTGACAGGAAAGATCCAGAGATCCATTTCAGGGAGTTGGTTCAACTCAAGCAGACTGGTAGTGCAGAAGCGTTCATTTCAGAATTTCAGAGGCTAGCCGTTATGGTAACAGATGTGTCAGAGAGTAGATTGACTATGTTATTCACTGAGGCCCTCATAGAGCCACTACGGGGATGGTTGAAAGCCTACAAACCCCTCACTTTGCAGGATGCTATTAGCAGGGCAAGGGATCTTCAGGATTCAGTTCCCAAAAACAAATTCCCTCTGAAAACCAATTTTCCTGTTAGGGACAAGGACAGGAAACCTTTCCAGCAGGATGTACCCAAGAAAACCTGGTTAGATGAGGACACTAGGAAAGATTTGAGGAGGAAGAAGCTATGCTTCACCTGCCAGGAACCATGGGTGCCAGGACATAGGTGTGCAGGGAAGGCAAAGGCACACTACATTGAGGTGTATTCAGACAGTGAGGAGGATGACGATGAGCAGGGGGCCACAGAAGAGGAATCACACCAGGGGGATACACTAGAGGGAGTCATTGCTACACTGTCTGGAGTACCAAGATTTCATACTCTTAGGGTCAGGGGAGTAGTACAGGGTCACAGAGTAGGAGTATTGATTGATGGGGGAGCCACCCACAATTTCATTGACTCCGCTTGGGTAGCCAAGAGAGGTATTCAGACAGAGAAGTTCGAGGGATTCACTGTAGCAGTAGCTGAGAACTCTAGCATGGAGTGCAACTACTGGATCCCAAAATTGAATGTTGCCCTAGGTAACTATCAGATGACAGGCTGTTTCTATGTAGTGGATGTAGCAGATACTCATGTGGTATTGGGTGTTTAGTGGCTTTATTCTAGAGGGAAATACACTGCGGACTACAAGGCAATGGAAATGGAGTTTCAGGGGCCAGACGGTAAACGAGTAGTTTTGAGGGGCATGAACACTTATCCCCCAAAATCGGTCTCGTCATAGAGAATGGAGGCCGTCCTCTGACAGGATGATATAGAATGGGCTGCAGAATGTTTTGTCACCTTCAGGAAACCCCCAGAGACCAGCACAAAACACCCAAGTGACATTCAAGCCTTGCTACAGAAACATGAAAAGGTTTTTCGGGACCTTCCATCAGGCAGACCACCAGACTGAGGTTTTGAGCACATCATCGAGCTAGAGGAGGGAACACAAGCAGTCATCACCACTCCTTACAGGCATCCCAAAAGGTACAAGGATGAGATTGAGAAAACCATCAAAGAATTATTGGAGCTTGGTTATATACGGCCCAGTTCTAGCCCCTTTGCATCTTCAGTAGTTCTGGTTAAGAAGAAGGATGGTACGCTGCGTATGTGCATCGATTATCGAGCACTCAACATGAAGACCATTAAAAATAGGTATCCCATTCCCAAAATTGACAAACTCATGGATGAGCTTCGAGGAGCTCAATACTTCTCCAAGATCGATCTTCGCTTGGGATACCATCAGATCAGGGTAAGGGACCAGGACATCCCCAAAACAGCTTTTCGCTGTCACTATGAGTTTTTGGTCATGCCCTTTGGGCTTACCAATGCCCCAGCCACTTTTCAGTCATGCATGAACCACACCTTCAAGGCACAACTACGTAAGTTTTTGCTTGTATTCTTTGATGACATCTTGGTTTACAACAAAACATGGGAAGAGCACTTGAAACACCTGGACGAGACATTGAGTATTTTAGAAGAACAGTCGCTTTACGCGAAAATGTCCAAGTGTGAGTTTGGCATGAAGGAAATGCTGTATTTAGGACATGTAATCAATGCAGAAGGAGTACAGGTGGACATGGAGAAAATCCGAGCTATCAGAGATTGGCCTGCGCCAAAAACAGTTACAGAATTGAGAGGGTTCCTAGGTCTGTGCACTTATTACCGACGGTACGTTAAGGGATTCTCCCAGTTTGCAGTACCCCTCACAGATCTCACCAAGAAGGGGGCGTTCACTTGGACAGACTTAGCGCAGAAAACTTTCGAGGAGATGAAGGTTATTATGAGTTCTTGTCCAGTTCTAGCATTACCAGACTTCTCACAACCCTTTGTAGTAGAATGTGATGCCTCAGGGGAAGGGTTAGGAGCAGTGTTGATGCAGAATCATCACCCTATTGCATTTTAGAGCCGTAAACTGAAGAACTACGAGCGCCATTACTCCATATATGACAAAGAGATGCTAGCCATCTTGCATGCTCTCACAAAATTCAGAGAGTACCTGGTGGGCAGTAAGTTCAAAATCAAAACCGATCATAACAGCCTCAAGTATTTGCTGGAGCAGAAGGAACTGAATGAGCGACAACAGAAATGGGTCAGCAAGGTTCAAGCCTACGATTTCGAGATTGAGTATGTGAAAGGTAAGACTAATGTAGTAGCTGATGCATTATCCAGGCGTCCAGCCCCATTATCTCTCAGTAGTATATCCACGGATTGGAGGTCTCTTCTCTTAGTGGAATACTCCAAAAATCAATTCGCTTGCGAATTATTGGACGGGCAAATTCAGGATGACAGGTACAGAATTGTGGATGACATCATCTACTACAATAACAGGATATACCGCGTTCCAGAATCCACATTGAGGAAGAAGATCATTCAGGCAGCCCACGATTCTCCTTTATCAGGGCATCAAGGGTTCTTAAAGACCTACAGGCAGATCAGAGAGAGGTTCTCATGGAAGGGCCTCAAGGGGGAGATTATGCAGCATGTCCGGGAATGTAGCATCTGTCAACAGAACAAGGTTGAGAACACCCATCCAGCAGGGCTACTCCAGCCACTACCGATTCCAGAACAGAAGTGGGAGAGCATCTCCATGGACTTTATTACAGGCTTGCCCAAGGTCCAAGGGCGAGATTGTTTATATGTTGTAGTTGACAGACTGACCAAGTTTGCACATTTCTTCTCAATATCGTCAAACTACTCGGCAGCTCAAGTAGCTGAGTTATTCTTCAGGGAAGTCTTCAGGTTACATGGGTTACCTAAGACCATTGTCAGTGATTGAGATAGCAGATTCACGGGTGACTTCCGGCAAGAGTTGTTCAGATTGGTAGGGACCGAACTAGCTACCAGTACAAGTTATCATCCCCAGAGCGACGGGCAAACAGAAATAGTCAACAAATGGATTGAAGGATATCTGAGGAACTATGTAGCAGGGCAGCAACTAACCTGGATCAAATGGCTACACTTAGGGGAGTATTGCTACAAAACTACTTATCATATGTCTATTAGGATGAATCCTTTTAAGGCACTATATGGGTACGAGGCATTGGACTATGTAGATTTGGCATTTGGAGACAGTAGGGCTCCTAAGGCTAAGGATTGGATACAGGACAGTCAGGACATCCTGAAAATACTGAAGGAGAATTTGCAGACAGCACAGAATCAACAGAAGATGTATGCCGACAAACACAGGATTGAGCGGAGCTTCGAGGTAGGGGATTTAGTGTACTTAAGGCTCCAGCCTTATAGACAGTCCTCACTTAAGAAGAAAGGAGCAAAGAAGTTAAGACCCCGCTTCTATGGACCCTACAAAATAATCCGGAAAGTGGGAGAGGTAGCTTATGAACTAGAGCTTCCTCAGGAAAGCAAAATTCACAATGTGTTCCATGTATCTAGCCTGAAGAAAACCCTTGGACAACACATTGCTCCATCCACCGAATTGCCTCCTTTAGATGATGAAGGACTACTGATACTGATTCCCGAACGGATCATTTAGACTAGAAAGAGGAAGCTCAGGAACAGGGTAATCAGGGAATACTTAGTTGAATGGAAGGAACTACCGCCAGAAGATGCCACCTGGGAAGGTGAACATGTATTGCAGCATCCCAATTTGAAATTGCTTGAGGACAAGCAATCTCGAGCGGGGAGGACTGTAATGTCCTCTTCCAGTTAGGCCTTAAGGCCCAAAACCGCTAACCTATGTGATTCCTGTGGGTTCGAGCGGTTACTGACAGCTAGGGAATCAGCTAAGGATTGATGCCAACCATAGAAGATCTAGGGCATCATCAAGTGGTCAAGAAGGGCCACCGGGGCCAAAGGCCACCCTCGTGCATGCCATTCCAGCATTATTGTAATGATGCATGCACTATTTAAGTCTCCCTCCGCATGCATGCAAGTCAACGACAAATTAGAAGATAAAGTGACATGCATGCAAGTCAACGGCAAATTAGAAGATAAAGTGACCTAATTAGGTCAAAGATTAGGGTTTTGCGCAGTTGAACTTTATAAATAGAGGAGAAAGCAAGAGGAGACTTCACTTTTGATTATGATTATTTTGGGAGCTCTTGGATAGCAGCACAGCAGTTGGGGTTGGAGACGGAGTCTTCAGCTAACAGGATTTCGGCAGTGAAACATCTGCCCTAGTCTTATTTCGGGTAAGCCATATAGGTTCACCACTTGTTCTTCATTCATTCATCAGTTATTTAGTACATGGTATAGATCGTTGCAGGGACACGTGTGCAGCCGTAAGAGGGGGTTTTCAGCCAGAAATCCCTAATTAGCTGCTGGGGCCGTCAGATCTCAGTTTCCTTCCGAAACTCAGGCACCATTCTCATCATTAGCCGCATACTCCGGTACCCAGTGATTTTCAGATCAATCAGTGCTCATCCGAAGCAGTTTTCAGCCGTTTCGGGGTTCCAGGTGGTGAGTAGCTGCCTCTCTGAAGTGATTCGCTACCCTACCTAGAGATCTCAGAACCTTCGCATGCTCCGGGCATTCTCTCCGACACTGAACCACTATCAGTCCTGCAAATTCTCAGTCAGATCGGACATCTCCTTCCTTGAGGGCGTCACACTTTTCTACTTGGGCGTCTTGCTGCTGGGGGGATTCACCTGAAGCAGAGGAGCTCAGAACCTCTCCGATCCAGCTTGCAGTACTGGCAGACTTTTGTTGGAGTAGTTTAGACCAGCTTATCAGTGGTAAGTGTTCATTCTATCTCACAAACCCTAACCCTAATTTTTCGTATAAAATAGGGATTTTTGCATGGCAGTTTGCATGCCTAGTTGTATCAGCATATTTGTTTAGAAATAGAAAATATCGGGATTTGGGATATTACATGATGCTGGGCCCAAAATTATAATGTGTGTAACATGTTAGGAATTATGTATGGTATTAATATGCATGTATCATGGTTAATTAAATTTCCTATGTATTTTTATATTTTCCATTGAGCTTGTTCCTTGCTCAACTTCCTTGCATATTGCACCTCATCTAAGAAGAGTGTAGATAAGATAAGATAAGATGATTTATTAATGTCCAATGAATGACCACTGAAGTAGGTCAAAGGGACTGTAGGGTACAAAATAATGTCAATATAAAGTGGGAGCACTAAAACGATTCCTATGAAAAGCAAGATGTAGAAAGCAAAGTATGAGTCTAATCTAAATCCCGAAAAATCAACTCTGAAGATAGAGTCAATCGGAAAGTGACATGTACAAAGAAAATGAATCTAGAATCAACAATACAAATGGTACAAGCCTTTCATTGTACACTACAACCTTCTCTCTTAACATCTGAAGTCGAATGGAGGAATCTCAACATAAAAGTATGTCTGGAGGAAGACCTGGAAGAGGAGCTAGATTGTGTAATGTTTGTTTCTTGGAGGAGGGGCTTGTTTTTGTGGCTTAGACGATATCGATCTAGGTTGGAAACATTATTGCTATTTGTTTGCCTCTTGGGGCCACTAGTAGATAGGAGCGTCGTGAAAAAGGAAGTGATCCGTTGAGTGGAAGCTGGTCCAAGATGTGGATGTTGCTCGAGAATAAGGGAGTGGAACCGGAGGACCTCCTGCAAGTATAAGGTCAGGCATCTCTAGTCAAGATACGTATGGAAATTGGCCAGACATAAGGAAGACATAAGGAAGAATAGTGAATACATAAGGAAGTAACATGTGTCAAAATTTCAACTTCTAGGTCACTATACTTTGAAGATATGCTCTATGTAAGTTAGGGTTTTTTACTAGTCCAAGAACTAGTCTTAAACATGTGTTTTGGGTAAACTGTTATATTTGAAGTTGGAAAGATCCAAATTGAGTGCCACACTTGCATTGGAAAGAACATGGACTATAGTATTTTTGGTACAGATTTCATATATAGACCTAAAATATGGGATGCTTGGTAGGTCGTACAAGTTCCGCTCATTTGAGAAGGCCAATATCAACAAGTTTTGGGAAAATTATCCTAATGTTTTTGTGGCACATAGTAATCTAGTAAAACCCATGGCATTGCAAAGTAGATATATTAGGCTACTTCAAAATGAATTTTAGACTCAGAGGTGTAGAAATTTTAGAGTTATAAAAGCTTCAAGATCAACTTCTAGGACCACCTTATATCAGGGTTTTGCAAGTAGTTTTGTTGATTTCAAAATTTCAGCCTCAACCCACCTTGAAAAGTAAGTTTTTTTCTTAGGTGATTGCAGAGCCCTTTTTGGGGTTAGTGAGCTCCTACTTTTTATTTTTTGTTAGACGTATTTTGATGTCTTTAGATGACACAGATTTGTCGTTCAACTGGTAAACTTGTTGTTGGGGAAGCATAGACATAGAAAATACAAATGGTACTAAGTCACATTGCTGGACACCTTTGTAACCTTTGTTGGTATTCCTTTGAGTAGCACCGCATTAGATAGTACTTGTATACGAAATCTTACTTCCATGTACCCTTAGGTATATAGGAAGTCCCCTATGTATACCTAGAACCAACTTTAGGTAAACCAATCAATCATCTTGTTGCTATAATACATTGAGAACAACACTCGGGGAGATCACTCTCTAGTACCTAGATAGTCGAGTAGTACGACCAAGGCCATGGTTGAGCCTCCTTAGTTAGTGCCTTGATATATTGCATTTGAGTACTACTATTGGACCCTTCATGTATATTAGAGAGCTATAGCACCTGGCACTCCCTTATTCTTAGGACTTGGTTGATCCCTATAAACCACCTCACACCAAAACCCTAGACAATATGATCACCCGCTCTACTACTAGTGGGTTGGACTACTTGGAATCTCAATACACAAATTTTGATGGCTAGTTTCAACACTTTAAGTGGACCATCAATAGTTGGGATCTGACATTGGATCACAAGATGGATGAAAAAAATCAACAAACCCTATACCACTTGGATAAGATGTTGAATGAGAAGTTTACATGTCTGACAATTAATGGCTTACAAGCAAAAGACCACTAGAATGCACAAGATAATGAGCCACACCAGGAAGCAACTTCTCACTCTAGACTATCTAGCTATCAACAACCCCCTTCAGGTCTTCATAGCGATAAACCACCCTCCATGGATAACAACAAATGGAATTGTTTTCCTAAAGTGGACTTAAACAAGTTTGATGGTTCTAACTCATCAGGATGGGTCACCTAGATGGAACATTACTTCATTCTTCGTGGCATGACTTATGACATGATGAAACTTAGGGTGAGGATCTTATATTTGGATCTGGATCGATGGCAATGGTGGGAATGTCATAAAAAGACTATGTGTGCTAGAGTAGGATACACGATCTTTCATGAAGCCCTTTACACATGCTCACTTACAAACCTAACCAAGTTGCTATTATGGGTGAGGTGAACTGACAAGGCTAGGCTTAGAAGGACTGACTTGTTTTGACTTTGACCATGTGATCTCTCAAAGTAGCAAGGGATAATGTGCACCACAATGACAATAAGCATGATGGAAAACACTAGGGAATGGAGGTGTCTCACAAATGGATATAGTGCTTGGAGGATCTCTAGTAGAGTCTAACAAACACATTTTAACAATTGAACTTTCAAAGCACGTAACATTTCATAAGATTATTACCAACATCCTTGGGCAGGTGCTCTGGATAGCCTGGCGGGCCCCAGATAATGACTCAGCCTAGCTCCGTTGCCAGCGAGCATCTATAGCCCCAATGGAGTTGCCACTCTGTTTCCCTGAAGGGGCAAATGGCCTTACATCATACAAAGGGTGAGTGCTCATCCCTTGGCTATTGACTAGTTTATTAATTTTCAATTCACTTAGGCTTAGTGTTTAAAAACACAACTAATCGCAGTTGGCCTTTTGCATCATTTAGATATAGTGTTTATGTGTTTCGATGCATTTCATTTCACAAAGAATGGCTTGCTTTGAGGACTAAACGAGACAATCGGGGGACACAAGCTACACATCCATTTCACAAGGCATCATACAAGCAGAAGGGAAGGAACCAGACCACACACTCCAGAGTCGAGACACAATACGACATGGAGTCCATCATGCGCAAAGGTCAAAGTGGGGGAAGGTTCATGAGTCTTACAAGTCCAAATCATAAGTCCAGGATAAAACCATAAATGGAAGTAAACTGGATGTATGGAGGAAAGTGAAAAGTGATGCCATACATAGCAAAGACAAGGCTAAGTTCACATAAGGTAGGCAATACTAGTGAGCATATGAAAAAGTCTTTATCATTCAGGATCATGAATTTACTCCTAGTAACATGTTCATGAAACAACCAATAATATATATATATATATATATATATATATATATATATATATAGTCAACCTTGCCAGTCATTATGTCAAGTTAAAGCTAATAATAAGAGTAAGTATATATATATATATATATATATATATAGTCAACCTTGCCAGTCATTATGTCAAGTTAAAGCTAATAATAAGAGTAAGATAGACAAAAGATAATACCCCAATACACATGTATACCTGCTCAGCAGTACCTCTGTCTTTGAATAGATAAGCATGATGACCAACTCTGATTGCTCAAGGGAAAGAAAAAACATATCAACTGCTTGCTCTGCTAAGTGAACCATAGCTACACCAAGTCCTCTCAATGGGTCATGCATGGCCAACTCATGAAATGGGACACTGTTGGATTGCTCTGTAGGCTCTACAAATAATCCACCACTGGAATAAAAATGTGCTCAACTCAACCACAGGACTGGCTCATGCCTCTGATAGGCTTGATCTGCATCATGGTAGCCCCACTACTATGGATGTGACAACATGCACAAGTTAGGTATGTTTTTTATGGTTAGTTTGAAGTTTGAACCTAACTTTGAAGTTTGAATTGTTGATTATATCTTACAACTCTCTGGTAATGAATGTAATGCTTTGTTTCATTTTGTGGTTGATGTTAATTGTTAGAGTTTGTTGATGGCAAATGATGACAATGTTACAAGTCATAGTCGTTAGATGATTTGATGTTATTAAAATATGTATTATATAAAAAACACTCCCAAATTAGAAGCTTTTGAAAATTTCGCTTTTCGCTCCTGCTCTCACTTCCCACTCTCGCTCCTCACTCCCAATAGCCTTGGTTGGGATGGTGAAATTTGGTGGGCATTGTGAAAATGCGAGACTTCAATTGGGTGACCAACATTTCAAAATTTAGATATTGGCCATAGATATGGGTGGTTGTGATATCGTTTTAGGTGCACAGTGGTTATGCACATTGGGGCTAGGCGCTATGGACTTAAGGAATTATAATTGTGTTTTACTTGGGATTCTCATACTGACACCCTCTAAGGGATCCAACCAGGTTCCTCTAAAATCATAAGTTCTCATCGAATGGAAAATTTATTGAAGAAAGGCCACTCGGGAGTTGTTGCATAGTTCCATGTTGTACAAGCTCTGGACAACATTGCACCGGAAATCGATCTTGAACTCCAAAGGGTTTTGGATAAACACCAACAAGTCTTTGAGACACCGAAGGGTTTACACTTTACCCCCATTTATAGGTGAGCATGATCATGACATACCCTTGATTTTGGGGAATCAACCCCAAATGTACGCTTGTATAGGCACCCATTTGCCCAATTGCCCAAAGAATGAAATTGAAAGGATCATTCAAGAACTACTAGAGGTGGGAGTCATTTGTCCCAACACTAGCTTGTATTCATCTCTAGTGGTCATGGTTTTAAAGAAAGAAGGCACTTGGTTTGTGTCTTGATTTTTGTGTCCTCAATAAGTTGACCATCAAAGATAAATTCCCTATCTTAGTCATTGATGATCTTTTGGGTGAGCTCCATGGTGTCAAAATTTTAACCGAACTTGACCTTTGTTTCAGATACCACCAAATCAAGATGAAGGGGTTGATATTCCAAATACAACTTTTCGCACACATGAAGGCCATAAGTTTTTGCTAATGCCTTTTGGACTTTGTAATGCCCCCTCTACCTTTCAGAGGTTCATGAATAAAATTATATGGTCATATCTTTGTAATTTTGTTTTGGTTTTCTTTGATGACATCTTGATTTATAGTTAAACTTGGGATGTGCATGTACAACATGTTGATAAAGCCTTGCAACTCCTTCGGGACCATCAATTGTTCATTGAATGCTCCAAATGCGCTTTTGGGGTCTCAAAGGTTGAATACTTGGGTCACATTGTTGGACAAGGTGGGGTGAGAGTGTAACTCAAAAAGATTGGGGCAAGAATAACCTTTCTCTAAAACCTTGAAGAGCTTATGTGGGTTTTTAGACCTTACTAGCTACTATACGAAGTTTGTGAAGAATTATGGTAAAATTACAACACCTTTGACAATCCTGCTCAAGAGAAATGCCTTTGCTTGGACAGAAGTGACATAACAAGCATTTTCAATTTTAAAGCAAGCCATGTGCACTGCCTCGATCTTAGGTGTGCCTAATCTTACTAAGACTTTTGTATTGGAATGTGATGCTTTTGGAAAAGGTTTGGGTGCGGTTTTAATGCAAGTTGGAAGACCCTTAGCATTCACCGGTAAGAAGTTATGTGATAGGAACTTGGGAAAGCCTACCTACGGAGACAAAATGATGGACATCCATCGGACAATTGACACCAATGTTATCAAAACTGGACCGGTGGTCAAACCGGCTGACCCCAGAACTCGAAACTGGACAAAAACTAGATTAAGAAACCGAATGAGCAAAAATACATAAAATATTCATATTTTTAAAATACACAAATATGGAAAGTCTCTCATGTATATAGCAAGTAAAAGTGTATAAAACCAAAATAGCAATGAGTGCAATCCATATATGAAGCAAAGTACATAAATAAAGAGGCTATAAATGGCCTCCAAAGTCAAAATTTAAGCATGTGACTATAGTCTAGACTCTAGACTCTACAATCTAATGTTCCAAATCAGCTCTAAATTAAAAAAACTATGAAGTTTGAACAATGAAGAAATCCCCTTCAAAATTGAAGATTCTGCCCCCTTAATCTCTGAGGAAACACAACTAATTGGATACGAAACTTGAATAATACTTGCACTAACTTTGTTGAATCATTCGTTGACATGGATGATGGATCATACCCTATTTACCTCTCGCGAGTCCCGAGTACTAATGTATCTCTTTATGGATGAGTATCGAGCTATTATTGAGGATGGTTTTATTATTATAAGTTGAGACAACGAGAATCGAAACAACTCCAAATTTGAAAGAAAACTCAGCCGTACCTCCTCTCAACAAATCGGTTGTACCATAGTCTAAATTAGCTGTACCACACTCCACCTAAGTCACACGGTTCGGGTTCAGGTTCGGCAAGGATTAGGTTCGGTTCAGGTTTGAATTTTCCAATGAGGTTCGACAATAGGTTCGACTATATATATATATATAAAATTTCTTCATATACTCCCCCCTAACTAATTTTCTACACCCCATCGCCCATAGGATTCAAATCACTTAGGTCACTATTCATAATTTCGTCGTATATACTTGTTTATGACAATTCTGCTTACAGATTTGTACTTCTAAGAGTAGGTTTTTGTGGTTTAACAACGGATTTACATGCTTCCCACAGCAGTAGTTTGTTCTTAGGGGTAAATCTATGTTCTTGTTATTTGGTGTGTTCTTGTGTAGACTATAGGTATGATATTTCAAATTACAGAGAGAATTTAATTTATAGACAACATAAATAAATAGATAGCATTTAATCTGTAGACATCATAAATAAATCAAGAGCATTTAATTTATAAACAACATTATATTTATAGACAACATAAATAAATAGAGAGCATTTAATTCATAAACAACATAAATAAATAGAGAGCATTTAATTTATAGACAACATTTACTTTATTGGTATTGTGTATATTTTTTTATTTGATTTTTTTTCAGTAAAAAAATTGAACCTCAAATTTTTTTTCCTTTAGGTTCGGGTACGGCTTTAGGTTCGTCTTCAGGTTCGCCTTTAGGTTCGCCTTCAGGTTCGGGTTTGATGAGGTTCGGGTTCGGCTTCAGGTTCGACATTACGTTCGTCTTTCAAGTTCGGCGAACTTGAATGAATTTCAAATTTTTTTTTGAGGTTCGCCGAACCTCGAACCTCAAGGATTAGGTTCGACGAACCCTGTGACTTAGCACTCCACACCAATTACCATGTGTCCTTTTTTTTGTTTTTTATTAAAAAAAATTCAAATTCGTGTTTTTTATGCCCCACAACAAAGTTGTATGGAATCGGCTGAAAACTTTTTGAATTCAATGGTTGGCCTGAAAAACCCATGGACCCAGTTGGACCGGCCGATTTTGTCGGTTCCGGGATGGTTCTGATAACATTGGTTGGCACATGGAGGTCATATCTCACAGGGCAATGCTTCTAGATCAAGACGGATCACCATAGCCTAAATTAGTTTTTTTGAACAAAGGTTGCTGTCCCTAGAGTAGAATAAATGGGTCATCGAGATGTTTGGATATGATTATGAGATCATCTACAAAAATTACAAAGACATTATCTTGGAAACACGAGGAAGAGGGATCCCTCTTTGCCTTGTTCTCTCTAGTACTTGAATGGTTAGAAGAAGCATGACAATAATTGCTAACCAATGCTGCTACATCTTAGCTCATCAAGCGACTTTAAAAGGATCCCAACCCTGCGAAGGGTAAACTTCGTAGCGCAAGGTACATTCTGGTATTAAGGTCGCCTTTTTCTAGTACCTAACTCCACTATAAAATATAGGACATTAAAAAAGTTGCATTCATCTCCTCTCGTAGGTCATTCAAGCTTTTAGAAAATTTCTGCATGCACTAGGTGCTCCTTTTGGGAAGGCATGAAAAATGATATCCTTACTTTTGTAGGGGAATGTAACACTTGGAAAAGGAACAAGGGTGAGACAATGAAGATTCCTGGACCATTGCAACCATTGCCACTACCAAACTATTTGGACAAACATTTTCATGGATTTTTATTGTTGGTCTTCTGAAAGCAGGCAACGAGTCAATCATCATGGTGGTAGTTGATCGACTTTCCAAATACGCTCACTTTTGTGCTCTCCAGAGTCCAACATCCCGTTTACCCTTGCAATGATTGCCCAGATATTTTTAGAGCAGATTTTTTAAAATCTATGGCATGCCTACCTTCATTATGTCAGATCGTGATCCCACATTCATCAATAAATTTTGGCAAGAACTATTTAAATTACAAAGAACCCAATTGCAAATGAGCACATTTTATCATCCCTAAATAGATGGTTAGACAAAAGCAATCAATAGGTGTCTTCAAACCTATTTGCGATGTTTTGCATCTGAATAGCAGCACCAGTGGGCACAGTGGTTACCCTTGGTGGAATGGTGGTATATTACCACTTATCATGAGGCTACAAAAAAGGCACCATATGAAGTGGTCTATGGTTGACAACCCACCCTCAGTGGTTTCTTATCTACTTGGTACCTCCAAAGTACACACAATAGATAGTCTGCTTTAGAATCATAATGTTATGCTTTGAACACTTGAGGAAAAGTTGGCAATGGCTCAAAGTCGCATGAAGCAACAAACAGACCAGCATCGCTCAGAGTGTTTAACACATTGGTCAGGTGGCCTACAAATTAGTGCTTCTCAGCACACTCCAAGATCCACCCAGTAATTTTTGTGTCTTGTTTGAAGAAGGTTGTGGGTTGGAACTGTCGAATTCAAACTACATTACCAAAACTGGATGAATGCTCCATTTGGCTCCAACCAGAGGCAGTTTTCGACACCAGGGAGGCTCATTGACATTAGCCCACTATCCCTGAAGTTTTGACCTAGTGGAAGGATTCATCACAAGAAAATGCTACTTGGGAACCATTAGTCATTTTGCAGCAGTTTCCCCAACTCTATCCTTGAAGACAATGCTGCTTTTGAAGGGGTTGGCATGGTAGGGTGCTACATTAACTCCCCTACTTTATCAATGTACAAGGTCTTAAGGCCCAATAGATAGTTAGTGGGTAGTGACTTTAAAACAGCCCTCTTTATTGAATAAAGGCACCTTGGTTGACCCTCATTAATAGCAGTGCCAGAAGTAGTTAGGGTGTTGGCTATTAAAGCACTGTACAGTGTATATAGATTAGTACACTATGTAATGTTTGCCAAGAATTGTTATTGTATTTGGGGCTTTGCTCTTGGAGGTTGCTCCCCTTGAAGAGGCAAGTGAACATAGCTCTCTATTTTAAATATCTTTCATACAAGAGATCTTTCTCTGGTTTTATTTATTCTCTCTTGTGTTTTTCTATCTTTGTTCTGAAGTTCTGGGTTTAAGTATATTACAGAAAGACCATTCTCAGCCACTTTGCTTGCATCAGCCTCGACAATTAATATGTTTTCCTCTGCAGTCATTGCAGCATCTGCATGCAACAATTGGTTGGCCATATGAGTGTCAGCAGCCTTGGGGATAGCTGTTCTACTAAACTCCACTAGGGACCCACAACAACAGCGGCTGGGGCAAATGACTACACATCCTTCAAAGCCATAATCTCTTAACAGAAGCACTCAGAATGCTATCAGACCAAAATAGCGCAGGCACATGGACAAACAAAGCATGAGCTCAAGCAACCAAGTGCCCAACTTTCTGAAAGGAAAGCTACCATGGGGCCTTAACCTTTTTTATCTCCTCTGAGCCTGTTTTTGCTGTTTGGTACTATTAGGTCTGCCTGACCCTGTCTTGTGCTGTCCAAAACTGTTACAGGCATGCCGAGCATGTTTTGGGCAGCCCAAAACTAGTAAAGGCGTGCCTGACTCTGTCTTGTGCTGTCCAAAACTGTTACAGGCATGCGGAGCCTGTTTCGGGCAGCCAAAAACTATTACAGGCCTGCCTGAGCCTGTTTTGTGCTGATCAAAGCTGTTACAGGCCTGCATGAACCTGTTTTATGTTGCACTGGCTACAACTTTTACAGGCCTCCTTGAGCCTGTTTTTGGCTTCCCAAACTGTTACAGGTCTGGCAGACCTGCCCGGGGCCTGTATGCTTGTCCCTCGAAAAACATGCTTACATGCTGTTTTCACTGTCAGTGGTCTGTATGGCCCTGGTCACTGCCTGTACGGCCATCTTGGGAACCATACCTGTTGCTGTCATGCTGTATTGTGGAAGCTTTTGGAAGCATGACTGCTGCTGTGTTGTTCTGCAGCTCTTACTATTGTTATAGCAATTTGTGGCTGTATTACCCGCCCAGAAATTCAAATTTCTGAGCCAAACTATTGACTGTCTTAAGGTTTCTGACCTAGTCAACATATTAAAATTCAGGAAGACTAAAGGTTTCTGACCTAGTCAACATATTAAAATTCAGGAAGACTAAAAGCTGAAAGGCTAACTTATCTTTTGTGCTGTGCTGTCTTTCTCTCAATCTGTTGCTCACCTCCTTTGCTGTTCTGTGTATTCCAACCAGTCCCTTGGTCATGCTTCCTTCTTGATATGTGCACACCATATCCTTATAACATGCTTTAGTTTCTAACCTCTACGGTGGCTCTTATACCATGTTGTAAATCCATATACCAGTTGTAGAAAACTAAGTGGACCAGCAAATGTGAGAGAGAAAGCATATAGATGTCATGCTTTACTTTTTCGAAAAACACATTGTATGAGATCAAAACCCAAAGTGACGCTTTGCTTTCCAAAGCGATTATATACAAATTAGAAAGTGTGTTAAGCTAGTTCAAAAGACTAAAGTGATGACATAACAGTTCTATTCTAACATGTACTTTCCAACTTAAATGTCTAAAGTACATCCTAGTAGTTATGAGTATTACACATACTTCATCAGTGCTTCTGCCCCTATGATGGTACTAATTGATACTAGCTTTGTACAGTTGGAAGGAAATAACTCGATCTATGTAATTTAGCTGGAAAGGACTGGTGTGTATAATGGGGAGTTTAGTCACCAATCATAGGCAAAGTATTGGGGGCTCTCATGGGCCTTGAATGGAGATGCTACGATCCCCTTAGATTTCTATAACAAAGTCAGTTTACCACCCATTCTCATTGGTTCAAATATTTTAACATTGCCTATGAAATGTTGGTGCTGTCATGGAAGGTTAGCATTAGGATTATAATTAATCTTTTGTTTTGTTATTATATAAAAACAAGAGAGAACTGTTTATTCCTGAATTAGAATTTTGAAATGAAATTATAGATATTGCATAAGCTAGTTAGTGGATTTTTTCCCTGCTTTTCTCATCGTTACAAAAGTTTGCACTTAACGTTTTCTTGATCACTATATGGTTGGCTTGCTGTTGTAGGTTTGTAACTGATGCATGCCCCATTGCCCATGTGATTTTTCTTTCTCATACTCTTGCGTTATCTAGAATGCCATTCTTTTAACTCTTTTTTAATGAAAATTCACCACTTTAGGTGGTTGTGCAACTTAACATGTTGTGCTATTTGATTTCTGTTCTGAGGAGCAAGTTCAGTTTTACATTTGAAGCAGTTAAAAAACAAGAATCCATGGGAAGTGTTCTTGATTGTATATAAATATCCATGTTTTACTAATTTTTAAACTGGCTTTCAGGTGTTTTGATGCCAATTTAATGGAGATCCCAGTTGAAGTGGAGTCTCCTGATCGGCATTACTACCATGTATACAAATTTGAATCTCTTTGGCTTGCTGGTGACTTGTTCTGCAGTTTTTCACCATTGCTTTTTTGATGCCTCATAATAGCTTCTAATTTGGCTCTTATCTATCCTCTTGTAAATCACAGCTTGCCTTTTTCACTACAAGAAAGGTCGAAGCTCTGGAAGAACTTACATGGGTATGTTTTTGAGTATCATCTAGTCTAGCTTGTGTTTTGGGTAAAGTTTTATAATTCTATATGTATGGCATCTTGATGTAGACCATAAATGCTTTCCATGCATTGTTCAATATCAATTCTAGAACAATGTTAGAGTGATTTAGTTGTTCTTGTTGAAATGATGCAAGTAAATTGTTTAATGTGAGGTTCAGTTTTATATCGCTAACTTCGTGGAGCTAAGGGGATTAATAGTGAAGCAAATGTGTGATGCATCATATGTCAAACTTCTAGGCTATCCTAATATAGTCATTGCACTAAGAAAGTAGTTCTTTTGGTCCGGGACGAAGAAGGAAATCAATGATTGTGTATTAAAATGTTTGGAATGCCAGAAGGTTAAGGTTGAGCTCTAGCATCCTTGATTCTATTGGATTATTACAGTCATGGAATGGAATTGGGAGGTAATAATTTCTATGGATTTCATCGTAGGGGTGGCTAAAATGATGTGAAAGTACGACTCCATCATTGTGGTCATATACAACTTGACTAAAGTAGCTTATTTTATACTCATATAGCCTTAGATATTGTTGAAGTATTCATTAAGGAGATTGTGAGTTTGCAGGGAGTGCCATAGAAAAGTATAATGGACAGGGATGCTAAGTTCATTTTTTATTTTTGTATGGGCTTGTTTCAGTTTTCAAGCATTAGGCAAGTGGAAGTTTAGCATAACATACCACTTGCAGACAATGAGCAAATAGAACAGGTAAAAGCAAATAATTGAAGACTTGCTAGAAATTTATGCAATGCATAACCCATATGGGTTGATGGCTACCATGAACTTGCAGAATTTTCTTATAGCAATGGATTCATATGTCCTTAGGCATGACCCTATTTGAAGCATTGTATGGAAGAAATTTAACACCTTGATAGCCTGGGTAAACCAAATGACTGGATAACACTTGTGCTTGAAATGTTGAAGGATATGGAGGAGCAAGGTAATGGCACTTTAAAGTGGCCCATGACAGCCAAAAGAGTTTGATTATACAAGGAATTTGATATGGGGGAGTTTCACATATTTTTGAGCATTAAATTAATTATAAGCTCATTAAAATTGGGAGACTGCACGAAAGTCACCTCTAAAATTGCAACCCATTTGACATCTTGGAAACAATCAGGCCTGTTGCATATCGGATTGCATTACCACCTAGTATGAAGACACATGATGCATTTTATCTGTGTTTTCTAAAAATATATGTGCATGATCCTCCTCTCATTTTCAATTGGTCTGTGAATTAGGTGGAGTCAAAAGGGGAAATCTCAAGTGAGTTAGTTTGTATTCTTGACAACAAAGTCATGACATTGAATTAGGGAACAGAGCATGTCTAAGTCCAATAGAAGCATTATGGATCCAATGAAGCAACATGGTTAAAGAAATACTACGTAGGAGTAGTACTTGATTTTGTTTGGCCCATAATGAACCCATTGAGGATGTTATTCTTTTGAAGTGGGGGGGAACTGTAAGGTACATAGTTTTATGTGTTATTACTTTGTAACTAAGCAATGAGATATCCTCATTATCAAGATGTGAAGATATGTTAAAAGGGGTTTGGATGGCTATTAAAGAGGGGATAGTGATATTCTCCCTACTAGGTTTCAATTCCCCGTAGCTACGTGTTTTCCCTCGAGGGGTTGCCATGCCCATGTATGTTAGTTGGGTTCATGGGTAGGACATTGGATTCTATTCAAGAATACCATCGGTTCATCCACCTTAGTGTTGACAGGGTGGTGTTCATCAAGAGTCAAGGAAGCATTTTCAAAAAAATTTGAAGAATTGTCTTGGAAAGTATATCTTCCTTTCGTAAAATGGGAGGTCAATTGCCAAGGTCCTTGTAGTGCCTTGTGTTACCCCCCATGTTGCAGGGGTGTCTTCATGCAATTGTTTTTAACATTTCAGCCTTCGAGAAGAACATAGAAGCTTATTGTAGCAGATCTGGGCAGGTTTGTGCTTGAAAGGGAGCAATAAAGGTGGAAATTTTCAGTTCTGGGCACTTTTGGACAAGTCTGGGTGCAAATGGCAGTGATAAACAGCAGTAAAAGAGCAGGGGTTATATGATGATGGAGCTGATTTATGCCTTGGTCTCCTTGATGGTGGAGTTTTGTTTCACATTGTGATGAATCATGATAGCCTAGCTGATTGCAATATAATTCTAATGAAGTTCTTCAAAGGGTGAAGTCTGAAATGTTTTGAGGGGCAATGATAGGTTAGAAGCAGCTCTAAAGGTAAAGAACATCCCTTTGACAGGGGGAACCTTCATATCTTAAAGACCGCCGAACCCAGGATTTTATGAGCAGTTCATTGCTATTTTTAAGCCACTGCTATGAAGGATATTTGACATGCAGCATTAGTTTTCCCAAGTAGGATATTATCATGGTTCTCACCCAGTATGCAGACATGATCTATGAAGCAGATTGCAGGCCTGTACTGCTGTGCATTTTGTTGGATCTGAGTGTGGGTGAACAACGAAGAATATCGAGCTTTGAATGATAAATTCAAATCACAGCAATAAGACAAATTCTTGGCAATCCTGTTGCAGATCTGTGTACTGATTTTTGAGATGTTTTCATGGAGGTTTGTGCTAAAAAAGGGGTTCGTTGGAGAGTTGTAAGACTCAGTTAACTATTGAGTGATGCTAATAAAGACTTGATTCCAACTTTGTAATCTAGACTGCTGTTGAAAAAGCAACCAGAAACATTCATCCAAGAATCTTCATGAACCTTTCTCCTTACTATGGAAAGGTGGCATACTGACACAACAACACAGAAATTCTACAGCGGTCGGGGTTTAATTGAGTGTTGCCGCTCTTTTTCCTTCCCCAGAAATTGTTCCAGAAACAGAATGCTGGTAGCAGTCTTCATTGTAGGTATGTTTTGGAAGCTTAATGGCAGTCCTGGGTCAGCTTGAACGTAGCCCACATTGGTAGTCCTTCTGTGTAGTAAAGGATGAGACGTCCCATAGCAGCAAATGAAATGGGCAGAGGAATGTTACTCCTCTTCCACTGAAGTATCCTTGTTTCCATGTGACAGCAGATTTGAAAACCTTTTGCTCTAGCATAATCTCTGATCTTTACATGCCATTGTTTGCCCTCAAAAGTGCGTTTCTTTCCAGAAATTAAGAGGCTGCGGTTATATCAGATGTAATTGTAGATGGTCTCTCTCCATGAACGACAAGGGTTTTATTTTGAAGCCGACCTGTGCATATATGTCGAATGTAGGGCTGACTGAGACTTGTCCTAGATCATAACCTAAGTCACCTGGTTCGAATTCGTGTTCGAATTCGACGACCTTGAAGTTCGTAAAAAAATCGAGAATAAAAATTTTGGTGATAAAATTCGAGACCTTATAAAATTTAAAAATATATATATATAATTCAAAAATAATGATTTTTTAATAAAATTCATATCCAAAATTGGATCAACATTAATCATTACACACATTAAACATATATTTAAAAAACATTTCAAATAAAAAAAGGTTGAAAATAAAAAAATATGATTTTTAAAAAAAATACAACATATAAACAAAAAAGATTAAACATATATTTTGCCCTTGCTCTTGCTTGCTCGGATGCCTTCCCTACCCTCGCTACGGGGTCTTTATATAAATATGGATATGGAATGGATGTGGGATCTTCTTCCGGCACTGGATCAACCTACCCTTTATTGGCATTGGAACTGACTCTCGCTTTGGATTTGATACTAGGATAGGATCCGCTGGAAAAAACATAAAAGATTAAAACATATATTTGAAAAACATAAAACATTAAAAGATATATTTAAAAAACATTAAACATTAAACATTAAAACATATAATTAAAAAAAATTAAACATTAAAACATATTTTTAAAAACATAAAACATATATTTAAAAAACATAAAGCATTAAACGTTAAATACATATTTTAAAAACATTCCAGTGAAAGTGGCAAGAGGACGACAACGAACAGGCCGCAAGTCGGTTTCAAACGCAAGACTCGTCAACAGAGTTTATAGGAGAGGAGCGAGCCAGCGACACACCTATAGTTGACTAAGCGAGTAGGTTCAGGTGAAAAGTGCATACCCTTCACTGGAACAAGGGCGGATTCACGATTATCGACAACCGCCTCCACACTTCACGATGACCTCCACGAAGACGGCTTCAATCTTAGTCGATTTGCACGATGATGGCGTTAGTTTCATGGAGACCTCTACAACCAATGTCGTTTTGGTAGGGTAAACCCTTGGGCCGCCGAAACACCATGAAAATCGCCGATTTGCAATGATCTAGATCACCTACCACAGAAAAACAACGATTTTCGAATTTCGAGGCGAAAATTCGCCGATTCCGGTGACTTAGATCATAACGTATATTTATAAGGTGGTTATAACAATCTCTTCTTCTTCTTCTTCTTCTTCTTCGATTGCTTTGTCATAGCATCGAACAATTCCTTTTGGTGTCTTCAAGGATGACACATGAGGGATGAGATGATCTTTAATAGAATCTACAATTATTCTCTTGGCTCTTGCCTTAGCCTCATCTCCCTATGGCTCTTAGAACTTCTTTATTGAAATACTGGTCCAAGTCATTTTTTTCAAGGATCACGGAGGTCCTATACTTCCCTACTCGGAAGTTGTCAGCTTCACCAAGCTGGGTGTGATTATTCATTTTGAATTGAGAACCTCAAATGTAAATAGCAAAGATTTAGATCTTATCGATTGGAAGTGTCCGACCTGGTTCCAGAGTTGGCTAATACAGTGTTTGTCAGAAAAACGCTAATTTTTCAAACTTTTGATTGGACAGAAAGCTGGTCCTCTTCAAGGCGAGCTGTTCAATGTACTCCTTTTATGAAAACAGTGGTGGGAAGCTCCTGAAACAGGAAGCCCTAGTTTTCCAATTTCCTTGGTAGAATTGTCTGATATTGCTATTGCTTTATCTCCGAAGTTTAGGCTCCTAACAGTGTGAAACTTCGCACTGAGATAGCCTGATATGTCTTCTTTCCAACCGCACAGCTTAGAGCAGAAATGGATTCTCCAAGTGGGACTTATGTTGATTTTCCCAAGGTGACTGGTTTGGTGTCTTCAAGGATGACACATGAGGGATGAGATGATCTTTAATAGAATCTACAATTATTCTCTTGGCTCTTGCCTTAGCCTCATCTCCCTCTGGCTCTTAGAACTTCCTTACTGAAATACTGGTCCAAGTCATTTTTTTCAAGGATCACGGAGGTCCTATACTTCCCTACTCGGAAGTTGTCAGCTTCACCAAGCTGGGTGTGATTATTCATTTTGAAATGAGAACCTCAAATGTAAATAGCAAAGATTTAGATCTTATCGATTGGAAGTGTTCGACCTGGTTCCAGAGTTGGCTAATACAGTGTTTGTCAGAAAAACACTAATTTTTCAAACTTCTGATTGGACAGAAAGCTGGTCCTCTTCAAGGCGAGCTGTCCAATGTACTCCTTTTATGAAAACAGTGGTGGGAAGCTCCCGAAACAGGAAGCCCTAGTTTTCCAATTTCCTTTGCAGAATTGTCTGATATTGCTATTGCTTTATCTCCGAAGTTTAGGCTCCTAACAGTCTGAAACTTCGCACTGAGATAGCCTGATTTGTCTTCTTTCCAACCCCACAGCTTAGAGCAGAAATGGATTCTCCAAGTGGGACTTATGTTGATTTTCCCAAGGTGACTGGTTTGGGGACTGTTCAACATAGCGAACCTGTACCAACTTCCACGTGTCACTGTTTCACATTCTGTTAATGTATTTGTAACTTTGGAATGTATTCACTTGTATATTTCATATTGTATTTTATTATACCCCGACGAAGATGTTTGTTCCTCCGATTGGGAGAGTCATTAATGTAATTAAGTCATGTAAAGTCATTGAGATTAACCCTCCATTGTATGTCAGGGCATTAGACCCCTCAGTTGAGTTATATTGGACTCTCCTAGAGAAGTTGACCTTGTAGGGAAAATGTCAAGTGGAAATTAGGTATAAATAGAGAGTGAGACTCTCTATTTGAAACACACACTCACTCATCAATAGCGCATGAGTGAGAGAGGACTAGCTCGCACAAGTGAGAGAGAGAACATCCGTCGAAGATCATCTTTATTCTTTTGGGTTTTACTTTTGCTACTGATGCTCATTCTATCTTTGAGGAAGTTGTGGGGTTTTCTCCTTTATGGTTTCCTCGAGGAAAATCTTTGTCTCTTGTCTCTTGTGATTAATTGCTATGCATGGTAGTCTCTCAGATAAGATCCTAGATCATATTGATTAAACGATAAAAATCTAAC
>LPNX010965602.1:314098-325266 GCA_001517045.1 Pseudotsuga menziesii | reverse complement strand
CCTTTTGCACTGTTTCATTCTTCAATGGCTGAGTAAATTGTGAGATCTTCTTTGTGAGTTGTGTGTTTGTCTACAGATCTATATGCTCAAATTTACACATGGTATTAGAGCTAACTCGAGAAGAAGACATTGTGCAGCTGCAGAAGCTAGGGCTTCTTAATTTTTTGGGTTTCTCTCCACAGATCATCAGTAAAAGGAGACTAGGCTAACTCTCCTTTGAAGGGCACATCTTCCTGTCGAAGCAGGATCTGATTTCGGGCATTTTCAGTTTTTGGCTTGTCACTACTGTGGGAAATTAGAGCTTTTCACAGAAGTGAAATTTTTGAGTGAGCCCAACATAGGATTGTTATCCTCCTCAAAATCAAAATTTAGAGACCAAGATCAAAATTTTTGGTTGGGTAAAACTCTGAGAAAGTCAAACCCTAATTTGATCCCAGACCAAAAAACCAACACTGCAAAAGATCAGCTCCAGATCTAGTTTGGGCATCTCAAATTGGTAAGATCGAAATCTTTTGTATTTCCATTTGAGGTTCTCATTAAAGATGTCTCATCACAACAAGCTTGATGAAAAGCTTGAAGGAGCTGATAACTTACGAGCATGGAAGTATAGGATTTCACTTGTTCTTGAAGAAACTGAATGGACACCTACATAAGTGGAGAGGTTCCAGTTCCAAAGGGAGATGAGGCTAAAGCCTTGCACAAGAAGAAGTTGGTCAAGGCCATGAGGATTATTGTTGATTCTATTAAGGATCACCTTATACCACACATGTCTTCCTTAAAGACACCTAAAGAGATGTTTGATTCCTTGACCAAGCTATTTGAAGGGAAGAATATAAATCAAAAGATCACTTCACGAATAAGTTGAAGAATGTAAAGATCCAGAATGCTGAGACCATACAGTCATACTTTATAAGGGTCTCTCAAATCAAAGAACAACTTGAAGCTGTGGAAGAAGACATAGAGAATGGTGAAATTATGATGACCACCTTGAATGGTCTCCCCAGGTCATGGGACTCCTTTATTCAAGGAATTTGTGCTAGAAGAAAGTTAATCACCTTTAGTAGGCTGTGGGAGGAATGCTCACAAGAAGAAGCTCGAATTGTAGCTCGAAAAGAAAAGATGGGAAATGAAGATCAAGCTCTCACAGCACACACCAAGAATCACAAAAGGGAGTACTATCATCACAAGAAAGGAAAGCATCATCACTAGAATAAGAAAGATAACCCTAGAAGATCTAACAGAGATCTATTTAATGTCAGATGCTATACATGTGATGAGAAGGGACACTTCTCCAGAGATTGTCCTAGAAATAAAGGTGGCTCTCACAAGAAGAAGAACAACAAAAGAAGACATCATGCTCACACTGCAGAGGATGATGAACCTCCCAGGAAGAGAGCCAAAGAAGAAAGTGAAGATTCTTCAAGCGATGAAGAGTATGTTTTTGGTTTCTGCCCTCACAGGAATTGTTACACATGGAAGCAATGATTGGCTCATAGATAGTGGGGCTTCCAAGCATATGACGAGATTTAAAGAATCCTTTGTGAATCTATCCGAACATGAGTCACCCCACAAAGTAAAACTTGGGTATGACTACCGGTATTCTATAAAAGGAAGTGGTGAAGCTTCCTATAAGCTAGACTCTGGAAAGTCTATGAAGATGAAAGATGTCTTGTTTCTAAAGAAGAATATTCTCTCCATATCTGCATTGGATGCAAAAGGTATGAGGGTTGCATTTGTAGATGGCTAAGTCCTTATTTGGCCAAAGGGAAAGACCATAGATGATGCAGTAGTGATTAGAGAGCAAGAGGGAGGCTTATACAAATTAAAGGGCCAACCAGAACAAGCTTTGGTCCATGACTCAGTAGAGCCAAGTGAACTTTGGCATAGATGGTTTGCACATGTGCACTATAGGGCACTAACACTTGCAAGTAAAGCTGTTGAAGGTCTTCCAGAAATCCAAGCAAAGCATGAAGGCGTTTGCAAAGGATGTGCGAAGGGAAAGAACACAAAGAAGACATTTCCAAGTAGCGAGAGCAAGGAAAAGGGAATCTTGGAAATTATCCACTCTGATGTATGCGGTCTGATGTCATCCAGTTCATTGAGTGTGTATGTATATTATGTTTCTTTCATTGATGATTTTTCTAGGAAGACATGGATATATTTCTTGAAGAGCAAGGATTAAATATTCAGTAACTTCAAGGAATTCAAAACCTTGATCGAGAACCACATAGAGAAGAAAATCAAGACCTTTCGATTAGACAATGGCGAAGAATTCACATCAGAAGAATTCAAGGAATTATGCAGAGAGTCATGGATTAAGAGGGAGTTGACCACTCCATATAATCCACAACATAATAGAGTAGCAGAAAGGAAGAATAGAACGATTATGGAAGCAATAAGGGCAATGCTTCATGATCAAGATCTTCCTATGCATCTATGGGTAGAAGCTGCTAGGGCAACTGTGTATGTACATAATCGTACTCCGCATAGAGTACTTGAGAACAAGACACCAGAAGAAGCCTTCTCCGACAAGAAACCGAAAGTTAGCCATCTTAGAATATTTGGTTGCCCAGTGTACATACACATTCGAAAGAGAAGAGGACGGAGTTAGATCCTTCAGGAAAGAAGGGTATATTTGTGGGATATAGTGAAAACTCGAAGGCTTACAGAATATATTTCCCAGGATTCAAGAAGATCGACATCAACAGGGATGTGCCATTTGATGAAGACTCAGCTTACAACAAATCCAGAAAACTACCTATTGAAGACATTGAAGAACCAGAAGTACCAAGGATCAGAGATACAAAAATGAATGGAGGAACTCCAGAAGAAGATCGAGAAATAGAAGAATCTCAGGAACCTGTAGATCCACCCCGTGAAAAGAATTCTTACAAGAGGAAACCAACATGGGTACGAAAGGCTATCCTAGATGCAAAGATATGACGCTCCATAAGGAATATACAGAGAAAGGAAGAGACCTAGGCCATACTCCAGTTATGTAGCTTTGTTGTGTGACATCATTGATAAAGAACCTTCCAACTATGAGGAAGCAGTTGAGAAGAAAGAACGGAAGGATGCCATGATCGAAGAATATCGATCAATCATGAAGAATGATGTCTGGGATGTGGTCTCGAGACCAGTGGGGAAGTCTGTTGTGACTTCCAAGTGGATCTACAAGATCAAGCATGCTGCAGATGGCAACATAGAGAAACACAAGACAAGATTTGTGGCACGTGGCTTCTCCCAGAAGGAAGGGATAGATTATGAGGAAACTTTTGCACCTGTAGCAAGATACACTTCCATCAGCTGATTGCTGCAAAGTATATTCTGAGGTACCTGAAGGGTATAGTTGATTATGGGCTCAAGTATGATGCGAATCAGAAGATTAGCTTGGAAGGTTATGTGGATTTAGATTGGGCAGGCAGTGCCATTGATAGGAAGAGCACTTCGGTGTGCTGCTTTAGTATGGGATCAAGTGTGATCTCTTGGTTTAGCAGGAAGCAGTCCTGCATGGCACTAAGTACAGCCGAAGGAGAGCATGTTGCAACTTGTTCGGCTAGTTGTGAGGTAGTATGGATGAGGAAGCTACTCTTTGATTTGTTTGATCTCCAGCTGGATGCTACTTGTATATATTGTGACAACCAGAGTTGTGTGAAGTTGTTTGAGAACCCGATGTTCCATGACAAGTCGAAGCACATATCGAGATCAAGTATCACTATATCAGGGATATGGTGTAGAGAGGAGCAGTGAAGCTCCAATATGTTGCGATGGACATGCAGATAGCTGATGTATTGACCAAGCTGCTAGCCAAAGTGAAGTTTGAATATTTCATAGAGAAGCTTGGTGTTCTTCAGATCGAGGTTCCTTCCAAGGGGAAGTGATGAGTGCGAGAGACACAGATACACGTGAGCCTTGTCTGATCTCCAGCTGGATGCTACTTGTATATATTGCGACAACCAGAGTTGTGTGAAGTTGTTTGAGAACCCGATGTTCCATGACAAGTCGAAGCACATATCGAGATCAAGTATCACTATATCAGGGATATGGTGTAGAGAGGAGCAGTGAAGCTCCAATATGTTGCGATGGACGTGCAGACAGCTGATGTATTGACCAAGCCGCTAGCCAAAGTGAAGTTTGAATATTTCATAGAGAAGCTTGGTGTTCTTCAGATCGAGGTTCCTTCCAAGGGGAAGTGATGAGTCTGAGAGACACAGATACACATGAGCCTTTTTGACATGGTGGTAGGTTGGTCCTCCCATGGTCGTTGATGTAAGCGCTGGATCCTTTCCAACATGGTGGTAGGTTGGTCATCCCATGGTCGTTGATGTAAGTACTGGAGCCTTTCCGACGTGGTGGTAGGTTGGTCCTCCCATGGTCGTTGATGTAAGTTTTGAAGTTTTTTCGTCATGGTGGTAGGTTGGTCCTCCCATGGTCGTTGATGTAAATGCTGAAGCTTTTTCGACATGGTGGTAGGTTGGTCCTCCCCATGGTCGTTGATGTAAATGCTGAGCCTTTCCCAGATGGTGGTAGGTTTGTCCTCCCATGCCGGTGGATGTAAGTGCTGTGTTATGTGTATCTGGGCTGTGCTCCATGTGACGATGAGATGATTTGAAGATGATGAGGTAATAGTAGGATCCTGCAGGTTTTGCAAGAGGCATATAAGTCCTGGGATGTACCTACTTGATGGCTTGCTCACATAAATGACGAAGACCTACATGGAGGCTAGGCCTACATCCAACATGAAAAAGGGCTGGCTCTGTAGAACTTCCTATGATGAGTAGATTTGAGAGATAGTACTATTTGCTCGAGATAGCAGCAATAGTGATGATGATGATCCAACTTTGATGATGATCCAGTGACGAAGACTTGTGCTGATGAACTGTGTTAAGAGAACACCTTCCTAGTTAAGGGGAGTGCTAATGTATTTGTAACTTCAGAATGTATTCACTTGTATATTTCATATTGTATTTCATTATACCCCAACGAAGATGTTTGATCCTCCGATCAGGAGAGTCATTAATGTAATTAAGTCATGTAAAGTCATTGAGGTTAACCCTCCATTGTATGTCGGGGCATTAGACCCCTCAGTTGAGTTATATTAGGTTGATTAAACTCTCTTAGAGAAGTCGGCCCTATAGGGAAAATGTCAAGTGGAAATTAGGTATAAATAGAGAGTGAGACTCTCTATTTGAAACACACACTCAGTCATCAATAGTGCATGAGAGAGAGAGGACTAGCTCGCACAAGTGAGAGAGAGAACAACTGTCGAAGATCATCTTTATTCTTTTGGGTTTTACTTTTGCTACCTGTGCTCATTCTATCTCTAAGGAAGTTGCGGGGTTTTCTCCTTTATGGTTTCCTCGAGGAAAATCTGTCTCTTGTCTCTTGTGATTAATTACTGTGCATGTTATTCTCTTAGATAAGATCCTAGATCATATTGATTACACGATAAAAATCTAACACATTCTGGGTTTGAAAAGCGGACCACAGAGACTACAGTCTGTGCCCTACCTGCAACATCTTGCGAAATTTCATTTGGACCTTCCTAGCCCGAGATATAGCAATTTTCCCTAGGTCACCTGTTTATGACTATATTCTGGAGGAGGCTGGAACCCTGATTTGGAGGAACCATATCTCCTGAAGTGTAGCGAATTTGTGGCTGAAACTTTTACACAAGGTACACCAAGAATTCCTCTTTGTCCTGTAAAAGTTTCGACTTCTGATCCTTCTCCAATCTCGAGTTATAGCGAAAGTTCTAAGATGACTAAATTCAATCTTCTAGGGTTTTTAGGCATGAAACCCTAATTTCCATTAGTTGCCATTGTAGTTGTATTTCGGCTGCACAGTGCCTTCTTTCAAAGTGGCTCTGATACCATGTTAGTTTTTCTAAGTTAATTTACTTAGGATCTTTATCTGAAAAATAACAAGCACAACAATACTTCAAAGATACATAAGATACACAAGACACAGAGATTTTCATCGGGGAAACCATAAAGGAGAAAACCCCGCAAACTTCCTCAGAATAGTTTCGTCACAAAGATAAGATGACAAGATAAAATAACCCAAGAACAATATCTCTGCAGCAGCTCTTTGTCCCTCTTCCTCTCTCTCCTAAAGCGCACATGAGAGAGCAAGTGAAGTGTGTGTCGAATGAGGAGGGCGCCTATCTATTTATATTCTTCCGTTGAGTTAGTTAACTCTACCACTAGGTCATCCAGGTTACTTGTGGGGCTAACCTACCTAAGAATACACATAAATACATTTTACTTTATTTAACCATGGGGACTATTGCCTCGACTTACAATGGAGGGTTTACCTCAGTGACCATACACAATGATGACATCCTGTAAAGGGGTAACACACATCCCCAATGGGGGTACAACAACATACAATGATAATATATATCAGAATATCTTCCGAAGTTACAAATACAACAACAAACACCATTATAATTAAAGACAAATTATACTATATGACATGTTATGAGAATTAAAACCATGCATAAAAGGTTAATATTTGCACTATTGATGAACACTAATAATTTCTATCTTAGACTAGAGTGCTCATCGTTTCCTTGTTGCTTAGAAGAAATTGGCTTAATTTTTGGATGAACAATTGATTTTGTATATTTCGGTTGTAGGACTCATGAAGAAGCCTAATTGTGATCCCTTCTTAAGTTGATTTGTTGTAACCAATGGTCACTTGGCCTTGAGTAATTGTTAGAGGAGAATGATTATATTTTGCTAGTGGTCCTAGTTGGTTTTGTTGGAGATGGAGGTTTATCCATATAGGCCATAACATGTATATAGTTATTATCCAAATTGTATAACAGGGTTGACTTGCATAGTTTTATGGCGTTGAATCATGGATATGTTATACACTATTCAAAATTTATCCATCATAATCAAAAGTGACGAAATTAACCGTTTTGTACTTCAATGCTGAGTGAGGCTTTCTTAGGTGTTGATTGTCTTGAATTTTTTGATTGGAACTCTAGGGTTTATAGTTGTCAGTGAACCAAGGACAAATTATTTCTTGTGTTGAAGTATTTGCTCCTTTGCTAGGGATGCCATTGGGTGTCTTTGCCACTTTAGAATGTCCCAATCTTAATTGAGAGGTATCAATCTCATTTGAGAGGGATTGTCATATGTCTAGAAGGACAAATGTAAGTGCTATATATATGGCATACCTTTTGATGCTGAGATGAGTTGGCAGTCCAGAAGGCCAAGTATTTTACTCTAGGTAGCCACCCTTTGATTGAATCAATTGTTTTTGATGTAGTCATTCTCACTCATGCATGTGTGGCTTACAAATGATTCGGTGATGTTGATTTGGAAGGCTGTGTGGGTTTTTGAGTGGATGAATCTTAGGGTTCTTTTGGGCTTCATTGTGTGAAGGAACAATTTTTTCTGGCTCGATGAGAGGAATGTTTGACTTATCTTGTATTGAAACATGATTGGCATATGCCCACAAATTGTTGATTTGTTTGTTATTTAAGTTGAAATTGATGTACTAGGATGTACAAGGAACAAGCTACATGGATGCTAGGATTGCTTCCCAACATGTGTTGCTAAATAGTTATTAGGTTAGCTATCGAGTTTTGTTGGAATTCTTTGTCCTACATAAGTCATTGTAGTAGTATTTTTATGACATTGTGTATTGATGCTCCTTCAATGAATTCTTCTCCAACAAATTCATAAGAGTGTTGCATGTGGGTCACATTTAATTTGACCTTTAGTTTTCTGAGTAAAATCTTTTTCTACTAGTGTTTAGTCTCATTGGAGAAAGAACATTTTTTATGTTCATCTCTATTGTGTATCTCGTCAATTCTCTTCTTAACTTCAGTCACATATCTGGTGACCACCATGCCTTTAGGGTCACAGGGTACTCAAAACACTTATCAAAATCATCATTGATACCCAAATTTGTTTTCATATATTAATTATCAATTTACAACAGAATTAAATATATGGCCGTTAAAATAAAACATATGCATATACCAAAATTATACAAGCAATTCTAGCGTGAATGCAATTCATACAACGCCAAGAAATCCATGCAATCAGATAATCACATAACAATAATTAAGCAAAATACATATCAATTCATACATAGATAGAAACTTATCTTAAAACATCCTCCAACTAGTTGTAGACTAAGGATGTTCCTCCCAATAGTAGGCACACTGTTATACCGGTTCTCTCTATAACAAAGGCCACCCCTGAGTTGGGTCTATCAATCCACAAGAAGGAAGCTCAACTCAATACCCAACAAACTCACATGTGTCGACCCCCCCTACACGGTTGTCCCAATCCGCTAGCACTCCTTCCCCATCTTCTTTGAGTTAATAGTCCCTCGGGCAATTTCTCCAATTCCCTTCAAGTACTCCAACATAGCCCAGCCAAGGAATCTTTGTGTTGGGACTCTAGGGAATCTCAGCTGTAGGACGGGTTCTCTCACAAGGGAACTCAATTTCCCAATGTAGAAAGGTATTACAACTTTGTAATTCGGGTTGTCCTCTAGTATAATTCCAGGGTCTTGTACACGATGATGGCTCAATGATTGATGGAATAATGTTGGAATCAACTAATTCTCACTAGTTTGTATACATGTTGAGAACTAGCTAAGTGACATACAGGGAAGTTCACCTTTTCCCCAACTAATCCCGAGCTTAGGATAAATAGCTGAAGATTATGGCTAATGCACTTTAATACATAGGGATTTATAAAACTTAAGCTAAATAGGAAAAATAGTGATAGTGTATTGTTCCGTTACTGATAAATAGGGAATTGACTGAGGACATTTAATATCGGCAGCATATTATAACAATTATTCAGTATTATTAAGTCATCAATATAGTAAAGAGGGCCATCAGAGTTATTATCATAAAGCATGCAGAGCATGCAAGCCTTATTTCTTCAATCTTAAGTCAACGAGCAATTAGAATTGCATGCATGCAAAAAGTAAAGTGCAAACCCTAAAAGTGACATGCAAACCCTAAAAGTACATGCTAAAGCTATACAAGAAGGGTAGTTGAACCAAAAAGGGATCCATGATTATTATTGTTGAGTTTGGTTTCTAGAGCAATAGGCGCAGCAGCAACACTAGTTGGGGTTGGAGACGAAGGTCTTCAACTAACAAGGGTTTGGGTTGGAGACGAAGGTCTTCAACTAACAAGGGTTTTCGGCAATGAAATCTATCTGCCCCAATCACTTTAGGATAGATCATCCTGATCTATCATCAGTATTCACCATATTCATTCATCTTTGGTGATCTAGCACACAGAGAGAGATTTATTGCAAGTTCACGTTTTGCAGCTAGGGGAATAGTTGGAAATCCTCAGAAGAATTCGCTGGGACACAAAAGCTCAGTTTTTCCTCTGCATGTCATCACCATCTTTCTCAACATGCTCATCACATCGTACTAGGTGATTATTAGTTCATTGTTCGCAGATCCGGGGCTTCTAACAACAGATTCATGGAGGAAGGAAGACATCATCCTACAGAGCAAAACAATTTTTTAGGTGCCTTAGAGGAGGCAAAATCTTTGCATGTGTCTTCCAATCTCTCCGGAAGGGATAGACCATCATCCCCACAAAGTCTCGGCAGCAACATACAACTCCTTCATAAAAAATGTCAACATCATCAGGAAGAGGGCATCCTTGTAGTTGGGCATCAAATTTAGAAGAGGAGCACTATTATCTTATGTTTCTGGAAAACACTACATGCATCTTATCTATTGGAGGACTCTTAGCGTGATTATCAGTGGTAAGTGTATATCTTCTTATTGAAAGTCTTTGCCCTATTATCTCTCCAGATTAGCTATATTTTAGGGCCATTTGGCACGACACTTTTGCATGCATATTTTATTCATCCTTCCAACACTATTTGAGCATCTGAACAACAAATATACTACACAAGTACAATAGAATATCATTTGGGATATTGCAGTGGTATCAGAGCATGTTCCTGGCTAGCTGTGGGCTTGAACATGAAGACAATGAGAAGGATCTTAATTGGAAATTTGCAGAGGTTAGCAACACTGCAACACTTGCCTCAATATTAGGAATATCTAGCCTTGGGTGATGAGGTATGTGCAACATTGTCCCCTCAAGACTATTACACCATAAGTTCGGGAACCAACCTAAGGGTTTGGATCATGATTTCCTTAAAAACGTAGTTGGAGGAGTCGAAAAAGATGAGCCCGAAGTATAGGTTGATGGTGAGCTTGATTTGGAGTTAACAGTACATGACGAGGATGTGAGATAGTATTAGAGCCATCCTGTGAGTCTAGCGATACCAGCACATCGGATAGTCAGATTGTCGACAAGCCGTGTGATGAGTTGGAGTTGGTACACTCTTCATCACCTAGCAGGAGTCCACACAATTATGTCAGGAAAAATACATGAGGTGCAAGGCAATGAGCACAACAGTTGAGACAGTGGCCAGTGGCACATGGAGGTTAGGGAGAGTTTATTCATGCATGAGATAGAGCTTCCAGATGATAGTTATCGAAAGAAGATTGAACGTGTTAAAGAAAGCAATCTAGCAATGAAAGAGAGGACCAAGATACTTCGGGACACCATATTACAGCGAGATGTTGAGCTTATAGTTCTTCGAGTTGTATGTACCTAGTCAACGGTGAGGCTTTCTAGTATTGAAGAGGAGTTAGATTCCTTGATGGGGCAGTCGAAGAAACATACTATTGCCTTTCAAAGTAGTCCTCTTCAGGAGTACATAGACAAGGCTTGTAGTAGCTTGAGTCCACATTTGCATAATGGAGGATGTTTTTTCACAGGTTGGCCAGGATCGAGAAATTATGCCGCAGCATATGAGCATTCCAGTTTAAATCAGAAGTGCAGAATGTCAGCTTGGTAGGATTATTCCTTGTGATGGTGCTTATGGACAAGGTCCTTTTTGGGGGTTGTATGGGAGAGAGATTAAGAGTTGGTGTCCTATTGAGTGGGCGATTCTTGGGAAGACATTCCTAGATAGGTATAGTCCCATAAGAGCCTTGGGATGTTTGGGATGAAAGATGCACAAGTTTTCATTGGGACCCAGGCGGGAGACCTTGTGAGGGATGGATACAGTGTTTACTGATGGGGTTACTTAGGAGTCTACAGGATGCTCCTTGTGTCGATACTACGCAGGGTAGCGGTGGATGCAGAA
>LPNX010965602.1:236188-313918 GCA_001517045.1 Pseudotsuga menziesii | reverse complement strand
GGACAAGGTCCTTTTTGGGGGTTGTATGGGAGAGAGATTAAGAGTTGGTGTCCTATTGAGTGGGCGATTCTTGGGAAGACATTCCTAGATAGGTATAGTCCCATATGAGCCTTGGGATGTTTGGGATGAAAGATGCACAAGTTTGCATGGGGACCCAGGCGGGAGACCTTGTGAGGGATGGATACAGTGTTTACTGATGGGGTTACTTAGGAGTCTACAGGATGCTCCTTGTGTCGATACTACGCAGGGTAGCGGTGGATGCTTTTTGACCTCTGCAATTCTCAGATTGATTTGGGACCTTGGGATTACAGTGACTGGCAGTGTAGTGATTGCTAGAGGATGCTTTCAGGAGATCTCTTGTATGGTACCTCGTTTACACTATGGTTAGTTACTCTACTTATAGGAGGCTTCCATGGGGTATCTTGTGAGGGTAGCGTGCAGTGCAATGCTTCGAGCAGAGGGTGCTACAGATCTCCTAGGATAATTTGGGACCCTGGGATCATCCCCGGATTCAGTTGGTTCAGTTTGATTGATTGTGGATTTGTGTTGGCATTGCTCGAGGACAAGCAATCTTTGGCGAGGGAGGACTATAATGTTTCGTTACTGATAAATAGGGAATTGACTGAGGACATTTAACATCGGGAGCATATTATAACAATTATTCAGTATTATTAAGTCATCAATATAGTAAAGAGGGGCATCTGAGTTATTATCATAAAGCATGCAGAGCATGCAAGCCTTATTTCTCCCGTCTTAAGTCAATGAGCAATTAGAATTGCATGCAAGCAAAAAGTAAAGTGCAAACCCTAAAAGTGATATGCAAACCCCAAAAGTACATGCTAAAGCTATATAAGAAGGGTAGTTGAACCAAAAAAGGATCCATGATTATTATTGTTGAGTTTGGTTTCTAGAGCATCAACAACAGTTGGGGTTGGAGACGAAGGTCTTCAGCTAACAAGGGATTGCGACAATGAAATCTATCTGCCCTAATCACTTCAGGATAGATCATCCTGATCTATCATCAGTATTCACCATATTCATTCATCTTTGCTGGTCCAGTACACAGAGAGAGATTTTTTTGCAGGTTCACGCTTTGCAGCTGGGGGAATAGCTGGAAATCCTTAGAAGAATTCGTAGGGACACAAAAGCTCAATTTTTCCTCCTCATGTCATCGCCATCTTTCTCAGCAGGCTCATCACACCGTACTAGTTGATTATTAGTTCATTGTTCGCACATCTGAGGCATCCAACAACAGAGTCGTGGAGGAAGGAAGACGTCATCGTCTAGAGCAAAACAATTTGCTAGGTGCCTTAGAGGAGGCAAAATATCTGCATGTGTCTTCCAATCTCTCCGAAAGGGATAGACCATCATCCCCACAAAGTCTCGGCAGCAACATACAAATCCTTCATAAAAATGTCAACATCATCAGGAAGAGGGCATCCTTGTAGCTGGGCTTCAAATTCAGAAGAGGAGCACTATTATCTTATCTTTCTGGCAAACACTGCATGCACCTTATGTATTGGAGGACTATCAGCGTGATTATCAGTGGTAAGTGTATATCTTCTTACTGAAAGTCTTTGCCCTATTATCTCTCCAGATTAGCTATATTTTAGGGACATTTGGCATGACACTTTTGCATGCATATTTTATTCATCCTTCCAACACTATTTGAGCATCTGAACAACAAATATCTTACCCAAGTACAATAGAATATCATTTGGGATATTACAGATAGTGACTTAAATTATAAGTCACTAGGGTCATCTCCCCCTTAAACCCCCTTCTTATTTCCCCCTTTTGTGGAATCATAGCCCCCCATCTCTTCTTCGTTATTCTTTGTTTGCAGTAGTCTTGGTTTTTATATTAAACATAAAATGTACATAATTGCATCATCTTGGTCATACTAGACTATTTTTGTCCGACTTCTGGCCATTTCATCATTATATAATATTTACAACGTTACATGCTGGGGTTAAAAACAGGGTGTTACATTCCCCTACCCCTTAATTTTCACACCGTTGATGTTACATATCAGCACCATAGACATATACAAAATTTCGTCAAAAATTTCAAAACAATTGGAGGTATGCCTCCTGCATAGCATCCTCAAGCTCCCATGTTGCTTCTTTAGAGCTGTAATGAGTCCATTCAACCTTTATTTGCTCTATGGATGTGTTTTAGAGCAACGTGACTTTCTTGTTGAGGATACACACTGGTAGCACCGGGATATCACCTTCCAGTTCCACATGAATCAAAGCCCAATCAATAATGTGGTTAGGATCAGGCACACACTTTTTCAATAAAGACATATGAAACACATTATGTACTTTTATTCAGGCATGCAATGCAAGCTCATATTCAACATGCCCTATCCTAGCTAATATTTCAATTAGTCCACAATATCTGGGCGCTGGCTTAGGACATAACCCAAGCTTCAGGGAGCTCTTATTTGGCTTGACTTTAGATATACATGTTCATCAACTCTGAACTCTCTTGCTGCTCTGCCCTTGTCTGCAAAACTTTTCTGCTTGTCTAGTGCTGTTTTCAAATTCTGCCTGATCTTATTCATCTGCTATTCCATTTCTTGAAGGAGTTTGGCCCAGGTACTACTGTGTCTGTTGGAATCTGGATTATCCTAACTGATTGGAGTATTGCATTTTTTGCCATGCAAGGCCTCTAATGGACTCATCTTCAAAGATGCATGATGTCCATTATTATTTGCAAACTCCACCAAATGCAAGTAATCTTTTCATTCGGATGGTTGATCCATCACATACATTCTAAGCATATCTTCGATAACCTGATTAACTTTCTTAGTCTTCTCATCTATCTTGTGGTTGACATGTTGTACTCATATTCAGATTTGTTCGAAATCCTTTAAATAGCCCTTTCCAAAAATTTGAAGTAAACTTTGCATCCCTGTTTGAAGTAAATGACTTGAATTGATTGGAATGCAGCGAGCAGCCTTTGTCAAGTTGTCCCCCACTACCATGATTGAATCATGTTGTTCTGCTGTTCTGGGCAATTTGGTGATAAAATCAATTGGAACTGCATCCCGTTTCCACTTTGGTATTGGCGATGGCTGAAGTAATCCTGCTGGAATTTCATTTTCAACATTTACTCTGACATTCCATGCATCTTGTTAAATACTCAACAATGTCTCTCTTCATTTATGGCCAAAAGTATCGACTTCTTACTGCTGTACTAGTCTTTTGATATGCAAGATATTTTGCATATGGAACCTTATTTATCTCATCCATTACTAGCTTTCTCAATTCATCAGAATTATGAATGTAAATTCTATTATTATTCATAAGAATCCCATAATTTCCCAAGCTGTATCCCCTAAATTTCCACTGTACATTTTCTTGCTGCAGCTCTTCTTTTACCTGAATATAATGCTGATCTGAAATAATAGCTTTTAAAATTTCATTTGCAGATGCCAATGACTGTAGCATGCATTGCATGTACTCTCTTGTTGAGTGCATCTACAACTTTCTTGTCTTTCTGTTTTATATGTTTGATATACTCACATATAAATTCTAGCCATCTTGTTTGCCTTGCACTTAGAGTCTTTCTCAAATAAATATGTCAGCCCATTATGATCTGTTCTTAGCTCAAATTTTCTGCCCATGAGATAATGTCTCCACATTTTTAAGACGTGCACTATAACAACCAACTCTAAATCATGTGTGACATAATTTTTCTCATGTTCCTTCAACTTCCTGAATTCATAACCACCATTTGTCTTTTTGGCATAAGTACACCGCCAAATTCCTTCTTTAAAGCATCTGTACATACTGCAAAATCTTCATTTGGATCAACAATTTTGAGAATTGGTGCACCGGTGGGCAATCTTTTCAACTGTTGGAAACTTTCTTCACACTTGGGTGTACATATAAATTTGCCTCCTTTCTTCCGCAAGGATGTAATTGGATGTGCTACCTTTGAGAGACCTTTTGTGAATCTTTTGTAATATCCAACTAATCCACATAATGATCTTACCTTGGATACATTCTGGGGCATATACCATCCCATGATAACTTCAATATTTTTTGGGTCTACTGCTAGCCTTCCTCATATATGATGTGTCTCGAGTATTGAATCCGTTTCTCGTAAAATGAGCATTTACTCAAGTTAGCATATAGTTGATTTTCTCTTATCACCTATAGTGCTAATCCCAAATGTTCCTCATGTGCCTCCATTGAATTTGAATAAATAAGAATGTCATCTAAGAATCCAATGACAACCTTATCCAAATACTATCTAAATATGCCATTCTTTAAGGGCATAAAAGTGGTTGGTACATTTGTTAATCCAAATGGTAGTACCGCAAATTATTAATGACCATATTGGGTTTTGAAAGTTTGTTGATATCTTCATCCTTTATTCTCACTTGATGATATTCTGATCTCAAATCTATCTTCGAGTAAATCCTTGCTCCTTTCAGCTAATCAAACAAGTCATTAATTTCTAGGAAGAGGATATTAGTTCTTCACAGTGACTTTATTTAACTGCCTGAAGTCAATGTACAATTTCAATGTTACATCTTTTTTCTTTAGAAAGAGTATCTATGCTCCCAAGGAGACACACTTGGTAGCATGTGTCCTTTCTTCGACAACTCTCTAGTTGCAGATGTAATTACTTCAACTTAATTGCACTCGTTCTCTGTATAGTATTTTTTAAATTGGGCCAACTCTAGGTACCAAGTCAATAGAGAAATCAATGTCTCTTAGGTGGCAAACCCAGTAATTCCTCAAACACATGAATTCTTGTAATACTGGAAAATCTTCTTAGTTGGGGCCTTTACCCTTTTTTGGCTCTTCCACATGAGCTGCATACAATTGACACCCTTTTCTGAAATACCTTTCAAATTGTACAACTGAAACTTGCCTTATAGGAATAGGTCTTGGAATGCCTTTCACCATCTTCTGCTCTCCTCCTTCATCAGAACAAGTGAGAGTCTTGTTGTGGCAATCTAAAATGACATGGTGTGCATCCAACCAGTCCAACCCAATAAGCACATCATAGGAACCAAGAGAAATTATGTTCAAATTTTCTAAAGTATTAAGTCCATTCATGTCAAATGGACAATCTTTAATAGACTCATTGATATTCCTCTTTGTTTCTGTAGCCAACCGAACCATCTAAGATTTATCATGCTTACATCTCTTAAAATGAAATATTTCACCCGTATTAGGAGAAATACTATTATGACTTGCTCCAGAATCAATTAGAGTGGCAATAGGTTGATTGGGAAATCTTATCTTCAACCTCAATCATATTGGATTGGAAACCTGTATGTCAAGTGTCCAATGTTGCATAAATTCTTGGAATATTTTTGGCCACATCCTCCATTGTACCGGCTTCATGTATATTGTGCATTGTCCTCATTCTATCTCTCCTTTGAAGACACTCCTTATACAAATGATTTCCTTCACATCCCCAACATTTGATTTGCTGATTTGTCCCTTTTCCTTGAGACTCTGCCATCCTTGGTCCATTTCGAGTTGGATTGTTTTTTTGAAATGAATTTTGTTAGTTCCTCCTGGATGAAGTTTTGAATCCTTTCTTCCCATGTTCGTGCTTATCCTTATTTTTATCTCTCCAAGAATTTTAAACATCTTCCCTTCATTTGTTATGATTATACAGGTGCCTGGCCTTTTTGATTGCCTCTCTAAGAGTCTTGGGTTCATCATACTAAATTTTTCTTTGTAAAATGAAGGCAATCCACTCAAGAACCTCTAGATTTTCACCATCTCTTCCTTAATGAAGCCAACAGACCTCAACAACTCCAAATTTTTCTCATATTCCTCCATGCTCATGGCTCCCAACTTGAGTTCAAAGGATTCCTCCATTTTCCTCTTATAGTAATGTTTAGATAGGTACTTTTACTGAAAGTACTTTCTGAATTGCTTTCATGGAACTCTCCTTTCACTAATATGCTTCACTTCAACTAACTGATCCCACCAACTGGAAGCCTTCCCCTGTAGGTTATAAATGGCAATTATGGCCTCTATATTTGAAAATAGTTATGCAATCGAAGATATTTCATCATTCCCATTAAGGAGGCTTCAACATCTTCTCACTTCTTGTTCTCACCATCAAAAGTAGGTGGCTTAATCTTCGTAAGCTCCCCTTGCAACACTTCTTTTACACATCTTCTTTATGAAGCCTAACTGGAGGCATTTCTAGGATGTTGCTAGAATCCTTAGTTGTATACGACCTCCTAACTGCATGAAGTGGTGAAAAAATGGGGTGTAACAACTTCCCCCATCCAACAATATAGTGTGCAGAGTCCCCCTTAACTCACATTGGTTGAATTATTTAACCTTGTAACTTGTCTCTTATGTTCCTCCACTACATGGAGTTAGTTTTGTCATTTTACTGAAAAAATTTACCATCATAAAGATTCAATATCATCATTTTACTGAAACAATCTACTATCACAAAGATGTAATCATTGTGTATGTTGTACATCAACAAACAACCAAAGAAATCCCATGGTATACTAGGCATTGGAAAAAGCATATATAATCGTGACTTTTTGTTTTTCAATTGAATTATGTAAAGAAAATCACCTCCCAAGTCTTTTTGCATCTTTTGCCATCTTGGTCTTGTAAAAATACCTTTACAAATTTGTTAACATATTCTTCACTTTGAAATGTTTAACTATATTAATGATGAGCTGCTTTTATGAGTTGAAGCCAACATTGTCCTTGTGGTGCACACACCACACAATGAACTTATCCAAGAGATCTTCAAAGGATGATTTTCTTTGTGGGATTCCCTTTTTACATTGATTCGTACAATCTAAACACTTTTGTCTCTTATATTCAAATGCTTAAATTCACCTCAACCAAACACATTCGCCTTAGCTACAATTCTCAATGCAAAAATTGGATACTTTGATAGAAAGTTTGCAACTTTATTTTTCCTTCCCTTTATTCGATTACTTAGTGGAATTGTTGAAAAGAGGCAATTGACTTCAAGTGCTTGTTATTTTGTATCTTGGACCAACCCTACATGTATTAACAATGGTTTGTTGTCTATATGCACCAGTTTTTTGCAAGCAAATAATATCTTCACTTTTATTAGAATGCTTACATTAACCATAGTCTAACGAATTTGCCTGGATTAGAGTGCTCAATGCAAAAAATGGATGCTTTGATAGAACGTTTGCAACTTTATTTTTCTCGCCCTTGTATTGGATTACTAAGTAGAATTGTAGAAAGTAGGCAATTGACTTCAAGTGCTTGTTTATTTGTAACTTGGACCAAGCCTACATGTACTACAATGGTTTGTTGTCTATATGCTCTATAGTTTTTTTGGCAAACAAACAATGTCTTCACAATTTAACAATTTGTAGTGTGCACTATGGAGTGCAACTTGTCATCATAGGTCATAAACTTTGTCGCGACAAAATTTACAATGAAATGCAAGTAGTCTTTCTTATTGAATAAGTAGTGTTGCATCCAATGTGTAACGTGCTATGCTACACTTTATTCAATTAGAGAGTTGGTAATACTAGCATAGGTCATTGCATATTCCTTTCTTTCAATTCTTCAAAAGCATTTTGTTGCCTCTTAGTAGAAACATATATTACATTTTCCTTGGTGTATATCTATGTTTATTGTTTAGTGATTAAAATATGTGACCAAATGTAAAGTGTAATGTGTGAAAATAAGGTGTTTAAACAATCGTAACTATTGCGAATGTGTAATTTTCACTTGTGGTCACATCGCAATCCATTATGAAGGTAGTTGAGGCCCTTATTGGGTCGACCTTTGGTTAGTGAAACCCACATTTTGTAGTTTATTGTCTTTTAGGGTAAGGTTGACCTAGGTTCTTTTTGGGGCTAGTGTCTTAACCCTACTTGAGTGGTATAAATACACCACCTCCCCCATTTGTACAATCATATCATGCAAGTGAATTCATTCATTCTTTTGCCTAAGGACACTTGTACTATGTCGCTCTATTTGTGGTGGCTCTCTCTTGGTTATGGTTGAATTATCTTGATGAGGTCATGCTATGTGAACATCTTCTTGTGATTTATGTTAATTGTTATTATGTTTCTACAATTTCTTTTTGTTGGATAAGGGTTTGTTAAAGAGATCACCGTAGCTCTACTATCTCTTATGATGTTTGTTGTTACCCATGTTTCGTCTCACACTAGGGTCTCAATGTCATGGCATAATGTGCAGGAGCACCTTCTTGTGCCACGGTAGACCTTTGAGCTAGTGCTTGGGCCAAAATTGAGGCACCCTTCAATGTCCTAAATTTATTGTTCTTACTTATCACACAAGAACAACTTGGTCTATGAAGCTTCGACTAGTTTTATTGCAAGGGTAGGATGAGACATGATGTTGCCTCTGTAATTTATATAAAATAAAGCAAAAGGATTTTGAGTTGTAGTTTGGGGGTGATTAAGAAGCTAAACAACGAGCCATCAACGAAGGGATTAATAGATTTCAGCGATAGGAGTAATCTTTTGAAACCATGGGTACCATAATTTAATTCTGCTTGACAAATAACTCAAGAATTGGAACAAAGATGAGCTTAGGAGGAGGTTGAACTACGTTTCTAACACATATTCATTAGACAAAAACCAAATGGGCAAGACAAGCATAGATCCATTTCTTTATTCAACACCATGTGATATAGAAGATGAAAAGGAAGCAATGATAACTTGCTTGAATCTATTATTTGATTTGTAGCAACAACCTTAGTTCTGATTAAGAAATAAAATAAATCAAACAATCCATTTATAAAATAACAGGTCCAGGGTTGGGGACAATAAAATCTCAGTTCTGAAACAACCATTTATTTAAAATAACCGTGACACATGTTACCCTCCAGAGCCTTTGCAATGTACTGTATCAGATGTACTAAAGAGAAGGGGCCCTTTTCCCATTATAAAGGCCAAGTTGGAGCTTACTTTATGCAAAAGTTTTGGTTTAGTAGGGCTCAAGACCCTTGGTTTGGTTATGGCAGGTTCTTTTGGTCCTCATTTCAAGGAGTGTTGGCTTGGTGGCTTTGTTGACTACCCCTTGATGGGTGTAGCTCCCTCATCATGTTGGGCATTTATGCCTTGGGTGGGTGTTCTGGTGCACCTTGGGATGAATCCATTAGGATACATGGATTGGGGCTCCCAACCCAACTTATGTTTTTTGCTTTGTAGAGGTGATTGTGCTTGTAAGGGTTGTCATACCTGCTGTTACGCTGTACCTGTAGCCAACACACTATCAGGTGTACCCCAAGTAGAGAGGGCCAAGTTTTTCGACTAGGAGGGGTGTTATCGAGCAATGGTGGTCATGGCTGGGCCCTTTAGTCATCCTTTAGGGGTACTATGGCTTAATAGCACTGCTGACTGCCAATTATTGTGGTTTTTAACCTCGAGGTTGGTGTCCAGGGCCCCTAATGGTTGACCACTGGGTCACATGGCTCCATATCATGTTTGTGTGCTTTGGTGGCCTTTGCTTCAGCTATGAGACATTCATTTCCCTTCGTAGCCACTTAGGACACTTTCCTGGCCCTTCAGTCAGTGGGTTCCTGCTCTCCCTGGACTTATCTCTTTAGAGGAAGAAATCCTTCATGCTAAGGCGTTTTCATGCTTTGAGGAGGGCGTTGAGGGTTTTTACAACATTCTAGGGGTTAGATGGGGTATAACGCCCTCCCTCCAGCTCACTCTAGCATTTCGTTCGGAGTGATTTGCTTATTTGAGCGTGTTTTGGCACCTAGGGGTACTAATACCCTAGGTAGCCTACCTTAAGCCTAACTTAGGCTATATTTTATTATCATTCTTTTAATTTTCAGTTGACATTTTAAGTTGACTTATTTTAAGGCATGTAGGCCTGGATATGTTGTGAAAAGTGAGTGTGAGATCATATAAATAGATCTCCTCACTTTCATTTTAAAGACAAAACTTATGGGATAATACACTATGTACTTGTTTTACCCTTGCTAGGTCTCTTTGGATGGATGCACTCCTCTTGAGGAAGTTTTTTTGGGTTAATGCAAGCTGTTTTCTGGTAATTCTTTGGTGAAATTCTTTGCTTGGTGATGTTTTGATTTGTTGGCTGAACACGAGCACAAGGAGGCTAGGCTTCTCATCTCTTTGTTTGATTGGTGGTTGATGATTCATGTTCAAGTCTAAGTGGTAGCCCTAGGATAGGCTGTCACCATCCTTCTTGTCACCTTAGTAGCTGAGGCACGTCTCCTTGTGAGGGTGCCCTAGGGTTTCTCCTTAGTTTTTTCTAGGCTAGTTGCTTGACTTAGGAACCCTTCCTCACTATGTTAGCCATCCTCTTTAGAAGCCCTAGATTGGGTAGGGCTCGTGCTAGGGTAGATTTCCTTGGTTTTCACACCTCTTTCTTCACCCAAACCTAGTCAATAGGGTTAGATAGATTGCTTTTTACATGGTAGATCAGGGTAATTTTTGGTCTGCAATTTTATGTTAAAAACCCTAAAAGTCGAAAAGTTAATTTTTTTGCACTTTCGGGCCTACCTAAAATTTCGGCCACCTTCCTTACAAATTCGGCCTAGCCTCGAAAGCCCTAAAAACCCCAAGGTGGAATTATAGGGCACCCTAAAAAAATTCAAAAATCCTAAAATCCCTAAAATCTGCAGCAAAACTCCAAATTTACCCTAAAAAGGTCCTAACAGCTTTAGGGCTGCTTTTTCTACCCTTTTCTCTCTCGGATCTGCCCTAGAGACAACCCTCAGACTGCTGCTAAACCATCGCTGCTACCCCTTCTAAACTCGGGTGGTTTCCCTTTTCCATTGGCTGCCATCCTAAGCGTCTCCCTACCCACTTATCTGCCTTTTAGGACAGCCCTAAGGCTGCTCTTTCCTTTGATTTGTGGCTGCTATAGCAGCAGGCCTCTTCTACAGTCCTCTACCCTTACTTTAGGGAGGCCCTTACAGTGGCAGCCCTCCCCCTAGCCACTGTACACTCTCCTTAAAATGCACAACAACAAACAAAAGGGTTAGTCTCCTTTTAACCTAATCGCAACAAGTAAGTGGACTATACCTATCTTCGCATCACCATAATCACAGTCTGCAACGTGGTTCCGAGTTTGTGAAAATGTTTGGTTAATGCCTAGATACATTACCTATTGATTTCTAAATTTATGTTACATACTGTTGTAGAGTGTTTTGTGAATCGTGATACAACTTGGCAAATACTTGTAGTTGCTTGTCGATGATATAGTCCCATACATTGCAAATAAGTACCATTCGAATTGTGATCCTGCTGCTAAGAAATATATACTGCTGTACCTGCTGCAAACATGCATAAAAGTCAATTTTCTACACATAATAAATGGTGATTATTTGCTGAACATGATAATCAATTTTAATGTTTCAATGTGTAATCGTGCTTGTTATTGATGAAGACTGATATGCTTCTACAAATGCTTCAGTAGATGACTGAATGCATACTGCTGAACATGCCGAATATACACACATAAAAGTCAGGCCTTAATGCGTGACAAATGAGGTTTATTTTTTGTGATATAATAATGATACTGCTGCAATGATTTGTCATTAAAACTCAGGTGGTAATGCTGCGTTTATGACTGTCATATTGTCATTTATACTGCTGTACAATATTGTATCCACATGTTAGGGGAAGGTTTAACATACAGTTGCTTTTTATACTAAGTTATTACTGCTGCTAGTGAATGCAATGCAACATTGTTTTCTTGACATACTGATGAAATACTTATTGGGTTATCATTATTACTTATAAAACATATCTTTAAATACTTGACGGAGGACTGATATATATTGCCACACTTATAGATGCGTTATTGTTTGATAATTGCTAGTTACATATGATTGGTTTTGATTGATATATTACTACGAGTTCCTATATATCTCAATCACCACTAGTCTTAACCATACTGACACTTTCACTCTCATATTTGACTCCAATAAGGCACTGTTCACTAACGTCCTCGAAAAAGAACAATTTGGTGTTTTAGTGTCTTTGCAGAGTTGTAATAGGGCTCTCCCCTAGGAGGCTTAGGCTTACGAAGCAGTTAGGAGAAGTTGACTAAGGTGACAGTGGCCACTTCATCCTCACATGCTTACTGGTGATTTGGACTGCCATTTCAACTGGCAACACCTGCCTTAGCACACCTCATGGATACCCCCTTGGACCTATTTTCTTTGTACTAATCCTCCCTCTTGGTCATCCTGGTCATCAAGAGCAAATTGTCCACCTTATAAGCAAGCAGAAAGAGGTCATACCAACCTAAGGGTGGCGTTGAGGGAAAAAGCACAATGTTGGGGTTAGATTGGGCATGATGTCCTCCTTCTGAGCTCAAGTCATCATCAAGTTGAAGAATTTCATCATTTTTTATCATTATTTTATGTTTTATGAGGTTTTAGTCCCTGGATTGTGGGTGACAAATCCTAAAAATTCATTAAATTTCATTTTAAAGACAAATTGGGTAAGTCGACCTAGAAGAGTGAAAAGTTGTCTTTTTAGAAAAGGCACGTCTTCTCTTATATAAAGGAGACAACTTATCATTTGTAATCAAGATCATGGGATCAAATAAGATACTTTTTCTCTTTCTTCTTGTGTAGATGAGCAAATCTAGTGGTGCACACCACTTTTCTTGGTGAATTCTAGGGGTTTTCAAGGTTGAAGTTGATGTTTGAGGCTTATCTACTATCTTTCAAGGCTTGTCTAAGGTGTAAGGATTCTTGGGAGGGTAGTCTCTTCTCTTTTCTTCCTCAATTGTGGTAAGATCTCTAAGTCTCTTGTCTTGCATTGTCGGAGGAAACCAAGGTCAGAGTAACCTAGGGTTTTATGTATGAAAGTACAATCTTGTAAGTGAGACATCCCTCTTGAAGGGTCTCTCTTGTGTTGGGGCTTGTCATCTTTCTTTGTCCTAATTGGGTCAAAGCTAAAACAACCTAGTGTTTCCTGGCATTTCCATAATTCATACAAATATTGGATTGCCAATTCTGAGGAACGTTAACATTGATTTCTCGGTGCCCAGAAGGAACAAGGCCTAGGTCTTATTCCTTTTCTTCACCATCTTTTTATCAAATTTCTTATACTATATATTGCAAAAAATACAAAAAATATTAAAAACCCTAAAAATCTAATATTTTGTGAAAATTCCAAAAATATTTATTTTTCATTGTAGAAATTATTTACTTATTTATTTCTGCAATTTTTACGGCTGTTATAATTTTTTGAAGTTAATCGATTAAATATCCATAAAAGGTGGAAAATCTCATAAAAAAGTGTTTTTGCAGCCTAAAAGCCCTAATTTTGGGTGATGTCACTCTCTTGAAGATATTGCAAATCTGGTACAAGTGTTTTCCAGGTTCATTTTAACAGGAATATCAAACCCTAAGGGTTGGACAAGTCTTCCAGGTCATTTCCAAGTCATATAGAGTGTGTTTTTGGGGGGTTTTGAAGTGCAAAATCCATTTGTTCATCCTTCACTACAGAAAATTAGACTTAAAGGTGAAATCTGTCCCAAAACACAGCATTCATCCATCAAAAGAAGTGCGCCCTAGGGGGGATTGAGTCTCCTTGGGTTGCTATTCGTCGAGAGGTATTTTTGGAGGTACTTTCACAGTTGATTTTGGGTTTTATTGCACATTTATATTGCTGGTTTATTACTCTTAAACCATTTTAGTCATAGAGCATTTATTGGATATTTTGTTTAACTTCATTAAGGCAACTTTAATATAGTGAGAAGGTCTTGTATAGATAGAGTTGTTCTCATTGTACATTTTACAGGTCTATTTCTACGATATTCTAGAAGCCTGCCATGCTTAAGGATCAAGCCTAAAGAGAGAGGAGAGTGTAGTGAGGTAACAATGGGTGCATCTCCTGAAAAGTTGTTGATCTTAGCACCATTACCTAATCCAAAGGGTGTTAATTTGTGAGTAACAACACCAAAAGGGACTAATCAATCTCAATATTGGGCTTGATTGCCTCCCTTTAATAGTCTATTACTCGGATAATATTTACAAAGAGAATGGCATTACTGAACTTGCCAACATCATAGCACAATTCGACAATCTTAGATGGAACTTAACCAATCGATATTGGGATCAAGACGACATGCTCAAATGTCTTAGCCAATGAAGATGGAATCCCCCTAAGATTTGGTTGATTCGAGAGGGGTCTCTATGGAAGAAAATGCCACTTTCTAGACTATGTTGTCTCATTGGAACAATCTATTAAAAAATGGCATGGATGTCCTAAGAAGAGGCCATCAAGGAGTGGTTGTTACTCTGATAAAGAAGCATATCATCTCTCTATGGACACCCACAATTAGGGGGCCATCACAATTTGGTCCGAAGTTTGGAATGTTAACATATAGCTAAGCATTGCCACTTTCCCATGGGTTCTTAGATAGAAAAAAAATCACTTGGGGCAAGCTTAGAAAGCGTGGGTTTACCAGCCCCTCAATGTCATGTCATGGCACAGTGGTCAACAATGTTTGAGACAAAGGAGCATAGTTCTATTGTTAATCCGACAATGATATGTAGCTGTTGTCAACACTTTGGTATAGTGAGCCCTTCCAAAACTTGGAGACTTCGGAATCGTTTTCTAGTTTTTATTCTTGTGGACTGTACATAAATAATGCAATCAACACGTCTTCAACACAAGCAAAAAGAGGTAAGTGAAGTCTAGAATACTATTGAAAGAAATATCAAGGAAATCACCATTGTTGAAAAGTGGCAATCAAAGGACAAGAAAAATTTAGTAAAGGAAGAAAGGATTGCTCAAGTTTGGGGAATTGACCTGTTCACTCTAACATGCAAGGGAAACACTACCACTCTTGGTGTTGCTTCTGTTTCTTGGACCTTCCCTCCCTTAGGTTTTAACAAGATTAAGTTTGATGGTGCTTCTATGGGGAACCCATGACCTTTAAGCACAAGGTATACTATATTTGGCACTTCTATCCTATGTCACATGGTTCGGGTTCGAATTCGAGTTCGAGAACCATTAAATTCGGTTTGGGTTCAAATTTTAGGATGAGGTTCGAAATGGAGTTCGCCTTTAAGTTCGTCTATATACATAGTTTAAAAATCTAAATATTTTATAATATATTAAAATATAACTATTTTACAATATATTAAAATTTGTGTATTTTATATATAATAAATAACATTTAATATATTTATTTATAATACTTTATAACATTTAGCGTTTAAATAAAGAAATCATTTAATATACCATACATTAAAAAAACATTTAATAAATTATTTACAACTTATAAAGTATAATTAAGGCATGTTACAAAATTACGGTCACGATCATTTAATATACAATAACATTTTAAATTTTTAATAACACCCTGATCAGAGTCATAGTTGAGAGTATTCGGTCATCACCGTCAAGATAGGAGAGAATTCGATTATGGTTTGAATTTGCGACCTCTCGCCACTAGTTACCACAAAGTCTTTCCATGTTGCAGAGTGTTCTGCACGCGGTAGGGTTATGCGAGATGTAGCAACACTACTACAAATTCCTCGTGAATCAATCTAGAGTTTCACCGGCATAGAAATCCATACTCGCAAGAATGTCGACCACTGTCTATAGTGGAACCCATAAATTGCATAGCCGAATTTCAACCCAAATCAAAACGAATTTGATTCTTTCTATGAGGTTCGCCGAACTTCGAACTTCAAGGTTCAAATCCGGCGAACCCTGTGACATAGCTTCTATCCATGTAAGAGGGTGCACTTGTTGAATGGATTAGGGTTAGAGTTTCACCGTATCACTTACGATGCTTTATGCATGTAACTAGATGCATTGTGTCTTCCCTGTTCTTCCTATCCTATAAAGGATATGTAGGGTGCACCAATGTGCTTATTAACAAGTTTTTGTTTTGGGCTTATGCATTGTAGGAGAGTGAATGTGAGGGCGCATGTAGGCACTAACCTCTTAAAGTGTTGTTTTTAGATTAACAATTCTACTCTAGCTAGCTTTCTTATATTGATGTTGATTTTTGTGTGCATTGGCTATCATTAGAGTAAGGCACAAATCCCTACGACAACTAGGGTGCATGGATGAGTTGATGAGGGTGCAAATCACAAGGAGTGTGCATGCATGCATGCCACAATGGTCCTTTTGTTGGGGTGCACTATCTTTGGCACTTCTTTCCATCTACGAGGGTGCACTTGTTGAGTGGATTAGGGTTAGGGTGTCATCGAGTCACCTATGATGCTTTATGCACCGTGTCTTACCTCTTGTTCCTATTGTATAAAGGAGATGTAGGACACACCATTTTATTGGTTGGCAAGTTTAAGTTTTGGGCTTATGCTTTGTAATATTCTTCTATATAGTTTGAAATATAATACATATGTTGTTTTGAGTGGTTTCATTTAGCGTGTTTTTGTTGTTCATAATTTCTAGTGGTATATGTTTGTAGATTAACACAACTTTATTTTTTTTGTTTTTATTAAAGCTACCTAGGTTTAGGATCACTATGGTTTGAAATATAACATGTTAGCGTAGTACATTCACCGGAATCCTCTATACTTATGTCTGCTACTTGTGAGTGGGAGTTGTCCAATGGCTTCGACTTTCAGTGGGTGTGATGCTTGATTTAAAATTAATGAAGCAAGGCCATACTTGTGATGCTTTTTTGAGTGAGATGCATAGGAGCTTTCAGTGATTGGGCGTGATAGGTGATTTGCACTTGGGATAAATTGTAGATTTGATTACTTTTGAGTTTGATCTTTTTGTTCAAGTGTGCTTTTAGGGGGTTGCAATGATGCTTGGTTTCGGTCTCTCAAAGTGTCAAATGTTGGAGTGTTGGGGGGTGGGTTTCAACTTTGTATTGTGGAAGTGCGGGGTGCAGAATCACATGGAGGAAATTGAATTGTGGTATGTTCAAGATGTAGAGGTCCCACCTCGCACTAGGACTTCTCAAAACATTTAAGAAATTGTCCAAGATAAAGAATATTGTCCTGATTTAATGAAAGATCACGTAATCCTTCACATCGCAAAGATGATGGTAAAGGAGATGTTTGATTCCTTGGTAAAGTTGTATCATAGTGTCAACATGTCTTGTATAATGCTTTTTGACAAACTAGATCACTAATACCAACATGAGCAAGATCAACACTATAGCAATCTATTGACGTGAAGATCAAAGCGGTGAGAGATCAAGTCACTGCCATTAGAGAAGATAATGATGAGTGAGCTAGTTTAGATCACTTTGACTGGATTTGGTCCATTGTGCATCACATTTTTAGTGTATTTGTGCTCATGACATGTTACCCACTTTTGAAAAATTGTGGGATGGATTTAACAAAGAGGGGATGACATTAGAGATGGTTTCATTTAGTTTTGATAAAGCACAAGACTTGGTCCTCGTTGGGAAGGTGAGGAAAGGAGGAAAGAAGGAGGATTGGGAAATGGTCAAATGAGAAAGAAGACATGGAATATTTGAACATGGGAAGAAAGATCAGAGCCATGTGAAGTGCTTCAAGTGCCGCATGTTTGGTCACTATGCCTCTCACTGTCCTAAGAAGGCAAGGGGTAAGCAACGACAACAAAAGTAGTTTACAGGTGTTGAAAATAGTGCAACTGTGAGACCCATTCTCAAGGAGGATGGTACCCTAGTTAGTTAACTAGGGTTCTTGGTCAGTTTACCATGCAAAGTAAGTCCCTAGAATGTTCCCTATGCCCCCCAGCATGTGGCTAGGGAACCTATATGTCTCTAGGGTATTTTGGTCTTGGACCAAACAGTTTCTTGGTCACAAGGACCAAGTTGATCTTGCAAGTTGAGATAGAGACTTCCTCGTTTGGGACCAGGAAAAATTCTTGGTCTAGGACCAAGGAGTTCCTGCAGGTACATACCTAGTTAGTTAATTAGGTGGTTCTTGGTTAGTTGACCAAGATTATGATGTGTGATGTCCTCTTCTCCTATATGGTTATTGGTAGGTTGTTTCTCAAGGGACTGGCCACCCCTTGATGATGTCCCTAGAACTTGACCTTTATGAGCAGTGTGGAGGACCAGAGGATCACATCATCCAGTTTGGACCTTCCTTATGCAGTGATGATAAAACATATAGTTATTCTATGGAACACGTGTGGACATTATACCTTGAGAGAGAAAGTTTAAAGTCCTTGGTCTTGTGGGTAAAAGGGTTGTTCCTTCACCTTTGATGGTACACCTTGGTATTGTGGGTGAAAGGGTTGTCTTCCCACCTTGATGTGACCCCTCTTGTTGACTTGTGGTCTTATGTTTCCGTAGTGGTCCTAGCGCTCATCTTGGTTGTGGTACCTTGACCCTTTTGCCGTGACGACTTAACCTTATTGTTTTTATGACCACTTCATCATTGGTACCCTATCCTAAGTCAACTTAACTTTTCTATGTTTTGTTTGGTAACTATACTAAAAGCTAGGGATAGTTGGGTGACCCTTCTAGAAGACCTGTCAAGATTATAAATAAAATTTTAAACTTCATTTTAGAGAGCATCTTGACAAGAGAAAATTGGAGATCTGATTCTTTCTCTGCTCTAGGCGTTTGTTGCTGCTGATCTAGTTGGGCCGCCACCATATCTAATCCTTGTTAAGGTCGTCATCTTCTTGTCCTAGGTGTTGTTGCTAGTTTGGAGTTGCTGTCACCTCTTCCTTAGACATCTAGGGTTGCCGCTACCTTGTGGCTGTTGTCTGAACTTGGTCGTGATCTCCTTGCTGTTGTTTGAAGCAAGCTATGACCTCCTGTTAGCTGCTAGACTAGGGACGTGACCCTTGTTTGCTGCTTGGGCTTATTTGTATGCTGCACCGTAACCATTATATGTTGTCGTAGGGTGAGACATGACCTATTCAGGCTATCAAAGAGCTGAGTGTGACCTTATTATGGGCTGCTAACTTGGGCATGACCTTAGTATGGGCCGCTAACGCTGAGCGTGACCTTATTATGGGCTGCTAACTTGGGCATGACCTTAGTATGGGCCGCTAACGCTGAGCGTAACTCTTTTGTGGGATTCTTATGTAGGTCGTGACCTTATTGTGGGCTGCTAAAAATGAGCGTGACCTTATCTTAGGCTGCTACACCTAACTGTGACCTTGTTGGGGATGCTTGATGCTAGCTGTGACTCGTTGAAGCTGCCTGAACCTAACCGTGAACTTGTTGGGGATACTTGGAGCTAGCCGTGACCTTGTTGGGCTGAGACCCTTGTGGGCTACTTGGAGTTGAGCCGTGACACTTTCTGTGGACTGGGCCAGCCTGTTATGATCCTTGTTTAGCTTACTGCAGCAGGTTGAGTCTCTATGTGTATGGGTTAAGGCCACCTTTGCAATTTTGAAAGGTGCCGCTAGACTGTCTTAAAGATTGTCATTTATTGCAGCAAGGGTTTGAAGCTTCAACTTCTGGATTTTTTTGACTAACACTTGAGTTCTGTACTTGTCTAACCTTGTTCTACAGTTGCCCATCTTCTCTCTCTTAGGTATGCCCAATATTCCTTAGAGACTTGTCTTCAAAAGTCAAGATTCGATTTGAAAAAGATATCTGAGTATAAGGAAGGTCTGAACCAATACTGTTTGTTTTCTCTTTTACTGAAGTTGTTAGATAGTTTTGTTTAACTTGTACATTAGCCTGTTTTATTCTGCTACTGTTATTTAATGTTATTGCATAGTTCAACTTTAACATAGGGACCTGTTGAAAGAGATGACAATTATGCTTTAATTTTATCTTGTCTTGTTATAGCTGTACTATTGTGTTTTTTGTATCGGTCTAGTAAGGGTTTGCGCTCAAATCATCTTGGTTGCATGAGTTACTTGGCAAAACTCATCAAGACGGTAGTAAGGGTTTGAAGATGGCTACTAGTTAAGTCAAGTTTGAAGATAGGCTTGAAGGAGCCTCAAATCGTAGCTCATGGAAGGCTAGGGTTTTAAATATCCTAGAAGAGAGTGACCTGGATGATTTGGTTACTAGAGTTGTTGAAGAGCCCACAACAACACTCAAGGAATAACAACATTCAAGAAGAAGCAAGTCGAGGCAAAGAGAGTCATCTTTGACTCAGTTAAAGACAATTTGATTCCTATAATTGCCCCTCTAAGGACAACTAAAGAATGCTTTGATGCCCTAGCAAACCTTTATGCAAAGAAAGCCCCTACTCAGAGGAGGGATTTGTAAAAGCAACTTCAATCACTGAAGATGGAAAAGGATGAGACAATTGCCACTTTCCTCTCCACGATATTTCAGATAAGAAGTCAACTCATGGCAATTGGAGATAAAGTAGAAGATGATGATATGGTGTAGACAGTATTTGATGGTCTTCCTGCGAGATGGGAGACATTTTTGCTAGCAGTAAATGGAAGAGAGGTCTAACCAAGCTTTGATAGATTATGGCATGATCGTTTAGAAGAAGAAGGTAGGACACATAGTAGATTTGGGCCTCCAACTGAAAAGGATCATGGTCTAGCTGCCAAGACAAAGAAAGGAAAAAGATTCCCCTCAACACAAGGACAATGGAAAGGGACCTTAAGGTAATCATTTTTATAAACCAAAGGTTAGGCTTATAACTGTAGCCAGCTTAGTCATTATGCAAGAGATTGTAAGAAACCACCTAACTAGAATTGACATAGACAGAAGTACCATGCTTCGGTTGCTACAGAAGAAGAACAACCGCAACAAAAGAAATCAAGGGATGAGACCAAGTATCAAGATCAAGGAAAATAATTCTACTTAGTTTCAACACTTTCAGGTTCCATCTTCAACTTTGCAGATTCTTGGTGGATAGATAGTGGAGCCACCAAGCATATGCCTAGATTCAAGAAGGCCCTTGCAGTTTACGAGGCCAAGAAGTTCAATAAGAAAGTGGAACTGGGAGATGGAAGTACTTATGCAATTAAAGGAGTTGGTTCAACTGCCTTTCAGCTTGATTCATGTATGTTGATTAATGTTGAGGAAATTTTGTATGTTCCTGGTTTAAAGAAGAGTGTTTTTTCAGTGACAGTTTTAGAAGACAAGGGGTTCTCTGTAGCCTTCTCAGAAGGAAAGGCTTTGGTATGGCCTTAGGGTGGAAATATCGACCCAACCATTGGATTGGAGTCCCTGAAGGTATCCTCTATAAGCTTTTAGGACATGTTATTAAAGCTCTATACCCCTGTCAGATTTCAGAGATCATTAAGGAGCCAACTGTGCTTTTCAATCCCCAACAGAGTGGGATTGTACAAAAGGAAAGTAGAGATGTGATCTTCCATCACTCCAGGGAGTCTTTCATTGACTTAGACATGGAAGTCTATGAGGCATCTTGCTTAGAGAAGTAGAGGGAGAAGGCCAAGAAGCCTTCAGTTGATTTAGTTGAGAAGCCTATTGAAAGGCTTCAAGGGTGCTCCAGTATGTCAAGTATGTTTTGTCAAGAAGACATATTACCGATGTGTTTAGTGTTGATGAGAATGCCTCTCTTGCGGAGAAGGCGTGTTAAAGATGGTGCAACTAAGAGACCCATTCTTAGGGAGGATGGTACCCTAGTCACTTAACTAGGGTTCCTAGTCAGTTAACCAAGCAGAGTAAGTCCCTAGAAGGTACCCTAGGGCACCCAATAGTCTTCTGGGGTTCGTGGTTTGGGACTAAGCAAGTTGATGCCATGGCAAAGTCCATAGCATGTGGCTAGGGCCCCTATATGTCTCTAGGGTATTCTGGTCTAGGACTAGACAGTTTCTTGGCCACAAGGACCAAGTTGATCTTGTAGGTTGAGACAGAGACTTCCTGGTCTAGGCCCAAGTAGTTCCTGCAGGTACCTACCTGGTCAGTTAACCAGGTGGTTCTTGGTTAGTTGACCGAGATGATGATGTGTGATGTCCTCTTCTCCTATATGGTTATTGCTATGTTGTTTCTCAAGGGATTGGCCACCCCTTGATGATGTCCCTAGTACTTGACCTTTAGGGAGCAGTGTGGTGGACTAGAGGATCACATCATTCAGTCTGGACCTTCCTTATACGGTGATGATAAAATGTATAGTTATTGTATGGAACACATATGGACAATATACCTTGAGGTAGAAAGATTAAAGTCCTTGGTCTTGTGGGTAAAAGGGTTGTTTCCCCACCTTTGATGGTACACCTTGGTCTTGTGGGTTTAAGGATTGTCTTTCCACCTTGATGTGACCCCTCTTGTTGACTTGTGGTCTTATGTTTCCCTATTGGTCCTAACGCCCATCTTGGTTGTGGCACCTTGACCCTTTTGCCATGACAACTTAACCTTATTGTTTTTATGACCACTTCACCATCGGTACCCTATCCTAAGTCCACTTAACTTTTCTATGTTTTGTTTCGTAACTATCCTAAAAGCTAGGGTTAGTTGGGTGGCCCTTCTGGAAGACATGTCAAGACTATAAATAAAAGTCCAAACTTCATTTTAGAGTGCATCTTGACAAGAGAAAATTGGAGATCTGATTCTTTGTCTACTCTAGGGGTTTGCTATTGCTTCTTGGCTTAATGTCAAGGGTTTGCTGCTGATCTAGTTGGGTAGCCACCATATCTAAGCCTTGTTAAGGCCGTCATCTTCTTGTCCCAGCTACTGTTGCTAGTTTGGGGTTGTCGTCACCTCTTCCTCAGCTATCTAGGGCTGCCGCTACCTTGTTGTTGTTGTTGTTGTTTGAACTAGGCCGTGATCTCCTTGTTGTTTGAAGCAGGCTGTGATCTCTAGCTAGCTGCTAGAGCAGGGCCGTGATCGTTGTTTTTTGTTTGGGCTTATCTATAAGCTGCATTGTGACCTGTGTATGCTGCTGTACGGTGAGACGTGACCTGTTTGGGTTGTCCAAAAGTTGAGTGTGACCTTATTATGCGTTGCTTAAGTTCGGCATGACCTTAGTATGGGACGCTAAGGCTGAGCGTGACTCTTTTGTGCGTTGGTTATGCAGGCCCACAGGGTCTTCACTCGGTGAAACTATGCCATAACGCCTTTGTTCATTGGATATCAAAGAATACCCCTAATCTCACTAGATATTGATGATACCTACCAAAATTCTTTTGTTGAGCACCCATCCCAGTACATATTTCCAAATCAAAAAAACCCTATTTGTATGGAATATTACCTATTTTTACTATATACCTAAGATACCGAACATGTCCAAAAGGGCCTACGTGTCTTGTGTCCATGTGTCCGACACGGACACGCCGACAGAGCATGTCCGACATGACTTTTCAGCGTGTACTGATTTCAGACATGCGTGTCCTGTGCTGTCACCAACGTGTCCTAATTCCAGGACACGTTTTCCATCTTGATCTACTCGTTTTTCAGGACTATTGATAGATGAGATTCTGCATTCTTCCATCTTGATCTACCCTTTTCTATTTTTACTATTACTATTAGTCTATTTGGCATTTGCTAGTGGCATTTCGACATCTACGTAATACATTTTGATTTTGATGACTTAATGAGAAATATGATTCTGACTCTTGAGTATTGACATCTTGATTTATGACTATCATGAGTATCATGAATTATACATGTCTCATAAGCTTATTGTGATTACTGATTTGATTTGTAAACGTGTAATTACTAATGTTAAATGTGCATTGATTTTGATTTCTATTGAATATTTGTAAAAGTTTGGATCTATATGTCTATATTTGTAATATATATAATTTTTAATATATATATATGTATATATATAACGTGTCCTATGTGTCTTGATTTCGGGGGTCACCGTGTCCGTGTCAAACACTTGATTCCTCGTGTCTCGTGTCCTTGTGTCAGGTGACTTAGCTAGATGCCCTTTTTTATACCCCCTAACACCTATAAATACCCCATACCCTACTTCCCCCCCAATACCTACAATATATTGACCTTATTTTTCATAATTTAAAAAACCCCCTTTATGAATGAATGTGATAATATATTAGTTAATAAGGTGAATCCCCTGTGTGCAGGTTGTGACCTTATTGTAGCGGGCTGCGAAAATTGAGCGTAACCTTATTTTTAATATATATATATATATATATATATAACGTGTCCTATGTGTCTTGATTCCGGGGGTTATTGTGTCCATGTCAAACACTCGAATCCTCGTGTCCCGTGTCCTCGTGTCAGGTGACTTAGCTAGATACCCTTTTTTATACCCCCTAATACCTATAAATACCCCGTTCTCTACTCCCCCCCCCCAACACTTACAATATATTGACCTTATTTTTCATAATAAAAAAAAAACCCTTTATGAATGAACATGATAATATATTAGTCAATAAGGTGAATCCCCCGTGTGTAGGTTGTGACCTTATTGTGTGGGGATGCTAAAATTGAGCGTACCTTGTTGGGGCTGCTTGATGCTAGCCATGACCTGTTGAAGCTGTCTGAACCTAACTGTGAACTTGTTGGGGCTACTTGGAGCTAGTTGTGACCTTGTTGCGCTGCGTGAAGATGGGTTGAAACCCTTGTGGGATTCGTGGAGCTGAGCCGTGACACTTTCTGTGGACTGCTAGGACTGGGCTGTGACCTTGTTAAGCCTGTTATGATCTTTGTCTAGCTTGCTGCAATAGGTTGAGTCTCTATGTATATGAGATAAGACTACATCTGCAATTTTGAAAGGTGTTGCTAGACTGTCCTAAAGACTGTCATTTATTGCAACAAGGGTTAGAAGCTTCATCCTCACTTCTAGATTGTTTTGACTAACACTCGGACATCTGTAGTTTCCCATCTTCTCTCTCTCAGGTATGTCCACTGTTCCTTAGAGACTTGTCTTCAAAAGACAAGGTTTGATCTGAAAAAGATATTTGAGTATAAGGAAGGTCTGAACTAGTACTGTTTGTTTTCTCTTTTACTAAAGTTGTTTGATAGTTTTGTTAACTTGTACATTAACCTATTTTAGTCTACTGCTGTTATTTAATGTTACTGCATATTTCAACTATAACACAGGGACCTGTGGGAGTGTTAAAGTTGAAAGCGATGAAAATTATGCTTTAATTTTATCTTGTCTTGTTACAGCTATACTATTGTGTTTTTAGTATTGGTCTAGTAATTTTATTATAGGCATTAAAGTACAAAATTTTATTTTTCTACCTCAAACCCTACCTAACCCAACAATATCAACTGTAGGAAGTGCATAAACTTCTGTAAGTGGCCTTTTCACTAACTATATTTCTTGTGTTGGTTGGTATGTGGACATTGAAACTTTGAGATATATGATAGCCAACATATCAATCTTCAACTTTCTTCAGACTGGAGGCACACGATTTTAACATGCAGGTGGAGCTTGATGATGATTCCAAGTACTTAGTGTTTGTGATGGGTTCTATCTCATTCCTCTTGCAAGCAAGAGAGGTTTTTGAGCGACATGAGGTATTGTATGTCTTTGGTTTAACCAAGAATCTTCCTTCAGTTTGTTGTCAATTAGATCTAAAGTTTATGGCTAAGTTTAAATGATCATCAAAAAATGCAGCGCTGGTCTTGGTTGAGTTTTGGCTAAAGTGCTTGAGGTGGTCTTTATGGTTGCTAGTAGATCGTATGAATCATGGAGCTTTGGTGCATGTAGTGACAATTTGTGTGAGTGTTGACAAAACTGAGCACAATGCAGTTTTGCCTTACCTTAAGGACATGGTGGTGGGATTGCTTGATTTCAAGGTGGAGAAGAGAGGAGCATGCAAGAGATTTGCACTCAACCAGAATGTCGTCATTGCCTTCCCAAGTAGTGAGAACTGCTTGAGAGGGATTCTTGATCTAGTACGTTTAGATGTGTGTGGACCTATGCCATTAACTTCATTTATAGGGAATATCTATTACGTTTCTTTCATTGATGATTCTTCTAGGAAAACCTAGATTTATTTTATGAAGCCCAAGGATGAGGTGTTTAGAAGGTTCCAAGAGTTCAAAGTTCTCATGGAGAATCAAACATATAGGAAGTTGAAGGTATTGAGATCTAATGATGGAGGGGATTATACGTCCAAAAGAATTTAATTCCTTTTTATAAGAGCAAGGATCAAGAAGGAAATGCCAATGCCTTGCTATCTGTAGCATAGTGGGGTTGTTGAAAAAAACAACAGGTCCATTGTTGAGACAATGAAGGCTATGTTTCTTGACCTAGCTCTGCATATGTTCCTTTGTGCAAAGGCATACAATGGAACTATCTAAATATTGAATAGGTTTGCTCACATGGCATTGAAGGACGAAACACTAAGTGAATCTCTCACTAGTAAGAAACCCCATGTATCACACTTTTGTGTATTTGGTTGTCCCATGTATTATTCATATTCCCAAGGAGAAAATAACTAAATTGATCCCTCCATTTGAAATGCCTATTTGTTGGATACAATGAGTCCTGCAAGGATTACAAAGTCTACATTCCATGATAATGGAAGATAGTAGAGCAAGGATGTGAAGTTTGATGAGGATGCATAGTCCTCAAGGTCTTACGAGGAGAAACACTTGCTGTGCAAAATGTTGATACAGAGAAATAAAAAAACTTAGAATAGAAGAGCATTTTCTAGAGGTGGAATCGATGCTTTAGTGCCTTTCGGTTTGGGTAGGAAACCTAGGTGTTATGATGCACATGAGCAAGTTGGAGTTCAAATTTGTCCCTTGTAGTGAGTTATCCTCCTAAAATGTTTCTAAACTATGTTTCCCTTCCATCATTGACACAGAGCCTTATAGTTATGAGGAGGCAACATGTGAGTAGGCATGGTAGAATGCCATGGTGTAGTGTATCTGCATGAAGCATGATGTTTGGGAGATTGTGTCAAGACTAGTGGGGAACTAAGTGATTGGTTCTAAGTCACTACACAAGGTGAACATGCAACGAATGACAACATAGAGAAGTGCGAGGCTTGGTTTGTAGTGAGAGGATTCTCCCAAAAAGAGGGATTGACTATTAGGAGATATTTGCTTTGGTTGTAAAGTTTACTACCATTAGGGCGATTATCTCTTTAGCATCCATTTTTGGTTGGCATTTATATTAGATGGATGTAAAGACAACATTTCTAAGTGGTCTAATTGAAGAGGAAATATACATCAATCAACGAAGAGGCTTTGAGGTGCATGGGTGAGAGATCCATGTATGCAGATTGAAGAAGGTCCTTTACTGGCCGAAGTAGGCACCACATGGTGTGCCTAGTACTCAAGGAATGATGAGTACTTGTTAGGTTTGGGTTTCATTAAAACTGCTGCAGATCCCAATATTTAACATACAAGTCGTTTTGAGAAGTTCATAGCATGGTGCAAGATAGAGTTAGCACTTGAGTTTGATGTGGAGGACAATTGCCTTGATCGCTATTTGTTAGGTCAAGAGGATTGGCAGAGTCGAGATAAGGTCTTCCTTGGACAAGTTAAGTATGTAGTTGATGTTTTGAAGATATTTTAGATGATGGATTGTAAGCCCATGGATACTTCTATGATATCAAATATGAAGTTATCAACAAATTTATATTTAGATGTGGTAGATCCATCTTTGTACAGGTAGTTGATAGGTTCCCTAGTGTATTTTGGTGAATATCGACATTGATATTTTTTTTGTAGTAAACACTTGGATCTTTGTACAGGTAGTTGATAGGTTCCCTAGTGTATTTTGGTGAATATCGACATTGATATTTTTTTTGTAGTAAACACTTGGAGGCAATATATGGTTGAGCCACTACATATTCATTTGGTTGCTGCAAAACATGTGCTCGAATAGTTGAATCACACAATACATTATGGTCAAAGGTATGCTGGAGATGGTGAGATGATGCTACATGGTTTTGTTGATTTTGATTGCACTAGAGATGTAGGTGGCAAGAAGAGTACTCAAGGGTTTTGTTTTAGTTTGGGTTCATGTATGATATCTTGGTTTAGTAGGAAGCAGGCTACAGTGGCACTTAGTTCCATAGAGGAAAAATAGTCGATAGCGAGCTCTGCTAGTTGTGAAGCTATTTGGCTTCACAAATCAATTACAGAGTCAACCAATCAAATGTTTGAGCCTACTATGGTATACTATGGCAATTTGAATTGTATTGGACTCTTTGAGAATCCAGTGTTTCATGACCACTCCAAGCACATAGTATTTGATACCATTTTGTTGTCAAGGATAGAGTTTAGAAAGGTTTAGTGATCCTAGAGTATGTTCCTTCAAGTTCACAAGTTGATGCCAAGTATGTTCCTTGACTAAGTCATATCTAAGGGGAATTTCGAGATGTTGAGGGAAAGACTTGGATTGCATGATAACACTTTCTTCGCAAAGAGGGAATGTTAGAGTTTAACTAGGTTGCACGGATTAGTATTCACCTACCACTGGGCATTAGTCAACATACACAACAAATATTTGATGGTGCTATAGTTCCAACAAAGGTGACATGGTTTCCCTGTAGAGAACATGAGGGCACAACAGATTACAGTGTCGACACAACACTAATGTTCTTAAGAGAAACGGTAGAGTTACGGAGTGAGTGAGCGAGCGAGGGAACATGGATTTTTTCAACATGCATGTGACAACCTCTTCCACTTTTGTTTTAAGACAATGGTTCTACTTTAGCATACACTTATTATCATTAGAGCAGGGCCTAGATCCCTAGGACAACGAGGGTGCTTGCATGAGGAGTTGATAAGTGTAATATACCAAATACTGATATTCTCTAATGTTCTATGATAGTGTTGACTTGCACACTGAATCTCATACAAATTTGCAAAATAACTGTGCATGCAAACTCGCCATGCAAAAATGCCCTAAAATATAGCTGAATTAGGGTTAGGGTTTTGCAAAGAGAAATTAACACTTACCACTGATATTCTGGTTGATAATGACTCCAGAGATAACTGCATGCATAAGGATTCGGATGGGTGGTCTAATAATGCTCTTTTCCTCCGGTGTTACCGTCTCGCAGTACCGTAAAAATCCTCCAGACTGAAGGTGACGTTTTTGTAGGAGGAGAGGTCCGTTCCGGTTGAAACTTTCTGAGCTTGTCCGTTTGCTGATGCTGGAGAGATGGCCTGGCACATGCGGAGGTTTGGCTGCCTCTAAGTGCCCTAGCGAATTGATTAGCAGTTCTGCTGCTCACCCCCCCAACTGATCTGTTTGGCTGATAGCTGCTCCAGGTGAGCATGGCTGATAATCACTGCATACCGTAGGATAGGCCTGCTGAGAAAGAGGAAATTGACATGCAGAGGAAAGACTGGGTTTTGTGGTCCCAACGAATCCTTCTGTGTTTTCCCTGCTACTTTCGGCTACAAAACGTGGATATGCTAATAACCCTTTGGAATGTGTTGGATCTCCGAATACTGTAGTATATGATGGATGCAATGGATAAACTTGGATGATCTATCCCAATAAGAGACTAGGGCAGATATCTCACTGTCGAACCCTCGCTAGCTGAAGACACCGTCTCCAACCCCAACTGCCCCAGCTGCACGCTGTGCTGCTGCTCGAAACTCCATAATCAATCAACAATAACAATAGATATCTCTTTGGTTCAATAACCCTTCTTAAATAGAATAGCATGTACTTTTAGGGTTTGCATGTCACTTTTAGGGCTTACGCTTCACTTTTGCATACATGCAATTCTAATTTCATGTTGACTTTAACACTAAAATAAGGCCTGCATGCGGCTTTATGATATGAACTCTTATGGCCTTTGTACTACACTGATGACTTAATAATACTAAATTGATGTACCTTTCTGCTCCTAGTGCTATTAGTCCTCAGTTATACCCTTTTTATAAAAACAGAACATTACAGTCCTCCCTCGCCAAAGATTGCTTGTCCTCAAGCAATGGCAACACAAATCCACAATCAATCAACTGAACCAACTGAATCCGGGGATGATCACAGGGTCCCAAATTATCCTAGGATATCTGTAGCACCCTCTGCTCAAAACACTGCACTGCACGGTACCATCACCAGAGACCTGCTAAAAGAATCCTCTAGCAATCACTAAACTGTCACTCACTGTAATCCCAGGGTCCCAAATTAATCTGAGAATTGCAGAGGTCAAAATGCATCCACCACTACCCTGCGTAGTATCGACACAAGGAGCATCTTGAAGACTCCCAAGTAACCCCATCCGTAAACATTGTATCCATCCCTCATAAGGTCTCCCACGTGGATCCCAATGCAAACTTGTGCATCTTTCATCCCAAATATCCCAAGGCTGTTGTGGGACTATACCCCTGGCTAGGAATGGCTTCCCAAGAATTGCCCACTCAATAGGACACCACCCCTTAATCTCATCAGACCCCCAAAAAGCACCATCACAAGGAATAATCCTATCAAGCTGACATTCTTCCCTTATGATTTCAATTGGAATGCTCATATACCGCTGCCCAATTTCTCGATCCTGGCCAACCTGTAAAAACCATTCGCTATTATGCAAATGTGGACTCAAGCTACCGCAAGCCTTGTCTATGTACTCCTGAATAGGACTGCTTTGAAATGCAATAGTATGTTTCTTCTGTTGCCCCATCAAGGAATCCAAGTGCGCTTCAATACTAGAAAGCCTGACCCCTGACTCGGTACATACAACTTGAAGAACTGTAAGCTCAACATCTCGCTGTACTATGGTGTCTCGGAGTATCTTGGTCTCTTTCATTGCTAGAATGCTTTCTTTAACCTGTTCAATCTTCTATGGGTGGCTATCATCTGGAAGATCTATCTCATGCATGTATAAACACTCCCTAACCTCCATGTGTGACTGCTCACTGTCTCGACTGCAGTGCTCATTGCCTTGCACCTCATATATTTCGCCTGTCATAACTATCTGGATTCCTGCTGTAGGTGATGAAGACTGTACCAACTCCAACTCATCACACGGTTTGTCCACAATCTGACAAGCGAATGTGCTTGTGTTGCTAGACTCACACGATGGCTCTAATGCTATCTCCTCATGCACATCCTCATCATGTACTGTTAACTCCAAATGAAACTCACCAACAATTTGTACTTCATGCTCATCTTTCTTCACTCCCCCAACTATGCCTTTAAGGAGATCCTCATCCAAATGCAAAGTAGCTAATTTAATGGCATCTGTCTCAATCATGGGGTTGAGCTGGAAGTATGTATCCAACTTCTGCACCCAATTCCGAGTTGGGCCACCCCGGGTACCGTCAACGGTAGGGATAGTCAGTTTTCGTACAATGCACTATAACTCATAGTTCTGGGTGAATGGCCTATTGTAAGCTCTAGGTTTGTTCTTACTTTTAAAGTGGCAGAAGTTTGTGAAGGTCATCGCTGAATGGAAGTCATCTCCTAAAGCTCTATACTCTCTCAGATAGGCACTCATGGATTCTTCGGGTTCTACTTGTGCTAAAGGCACTGCAGCTGGACTATCTAAGAATTGAAGCATGGTAGGTCGGGAAGGCTTGTTGTATATATGGGGATGGCTCTGCATGTTGGTATGTAAGTGCTCCCCACTCCTACTGGTGGATAGCCTATCGCTATTAGGAAACAAGGGTGGGGTGGGCCCATTTTTCTCTATCATTTGCCTGAAGGTACTCAACATTTCTTTTTGCCCAGTAGTGAGTTCTTTTATGGCTGATATGAGACAATTAAAAGTTGTTTTATCATCATCGACCATTGTTTCTTTGCCCTTTCCAAACTGATACTCTCTGTCCTCCAACTCCTCTTCTCCTCTCACTGTTTCTAAACCTCTGTCTCCGGTAAGTAATGTTGTATGGGTATTCTGAATTCATTTACAATTTTGCATGCCCACAGCTGGCAAGAAACATGCTCTGATACCACTGTAATATCCCAAACACTGATATTCTCTAATGTTCTATGATAGTGCTGACTCGCACACTGAATCTCATACAAATTTGCAAAATAACTGTGCATGCAAACTCGCCATGCAAAAATACCCTAANGAAATTAACACTTACCACTGATATTCTGGCTGATAATGACTCCAGAGATAGCTGCATGCATAAGGATCCGGATGGGTGGTCTAATAATGCTCTTTTCCTCCAGTGTTACCGCCCCGTAATACCGTAAAAACCCTCCAGACTGAAGGTGACGTTTTTGTAGGAGGAGAGGTCCGTTCGGGCTGAAACTTTCTGAGCTTGTTCGTCTGCTGATGCTGGAGAGATGTCCTGGCACATGCGGAGGTTTGGCTACCTCTAAGTGCCCTAGCGAATTGATTAGTAGTTTTGCTGCTCACCCCCCCAACTAATCTGTTTGGCTGATAGCTGCTCCAGGTGAGCAAACTAATGGCTGATAATCACTGCATACCGTAGGATAGGCCTGCTGAGAAATAGGAAACTGACATGCGGAGGAAAGACTGGGTTTTGTGGTCCCAACGAATCCTTCTGTGTTTTTCCTGCTACTTTCGGCTGCAAAACGTGGATCTGCTAATAACCCTTCGAAATGTGTTGGATCTTCGAATACTCTAGTGTATGATGGATGCAATGGATAAACCTGGATGATCTATCCCAATAAGAGACTAGGGCAGATATCCCACTGCCAAACCCTCGCTAGTTGAAGACGTCGTCTCCAACCCCAACTGCACGCTGTGCTGCTGCTCAAAACTCCAAAATCAATCAACAATAACAATAGATATATCTTTGGTCCAATAACCCTTCTTAAATAGAATAGCATGTACTTTTAGGGTTTGCATGCCACTTTTAGGGTTTACGCTTCAGTTTTGCATACATGCAATTCTAATTTCATGTTGACTTTAACACTAAAATAAGGCCTCCATGCTCCACATGCTTTATGATATGAACTCTTATGGCCTTCTTACTACATCGATGACTTAATAATACTGAATTGATGTACCTTTATGCTCCTAGTGCTATTAGTCCTCAGTTATTCCCTTTTTATAAAAATGAAACATTACAATAAGGGTTCAAATCACAAGGAACACCGTGCAGGCATGCATGCCACAATTATCTTCTTGTTGGGGTGCACTATCTTTGACAATTCGATCCATACATCAGGGCATAATGGCCAAGTGGATTTGGGTTGTTTCATTGAGTAACCTTGGGCACTTCAAGCATGTGACTAGATACATTATATTTCCCTCTTGCCATTTAATAAAGTAGATGCAAGGTGCACCTTTTTGTTGTTTGGCAAGTTATAATTTTTAGGTTATGCATTGTAATTTTCTTCTTTACAATTCAAAATAGAATTTAGATGGAGTTTTGAGTGGTTCGGTTTAGCATGCTTTCGACGTTCATACTTTCATGTAGTATTAGTTTGTAGATTAACATAGGTCATATTTGTTGTTTTGGTTAAAGCTTTCGAATTTAAGCTACGTTTTTTTAGCGTCAATTTTTTTGATTGTATAATTTGCTTACCATGTTGAAAATTTGATGTGGAGATTTTAACATGGTTGAGAACAAGGAAGATAAGGAGGGTGCCTTTTTGACCTTAATCCCGTATAGGGAGGATTTCAGGCTTTCTTCTCGAGCTCTACATGGGAGATACGACTTGAACCATCATAGAGACCATGACCCCACAAAGTTGTGCTTCACATGGAATATTTATTCAAAGGAGAGGAACTCATTTTCCAATTGTTGGATAGAGCAATGCTCTTAGAACAAAATTCATTTTACTTCGGTGCCTCAAGGGGCAGGCTAGTCATCGTGGATGGAATGCTCATGCTCATAGATCATTAATTAATTTGGCTTACTCTTTCATGGGACATGCAAAAGATGCATATACCTAGAACAAAGATATATCTTGAATTTTCCGCACTTGCAGAGGCTAGGCTAGGCTATTTAGATTGTACCAAAACAGTTTGGAAATTTCTTCCTTGAACTTGTGGGGAGAATTGCTACATTATTTGGTGGGTAGAGATGCTATTTCTCACATAGTGGCTATTCTACGAGGGTGTTGACAATATATTATAGCCATTTGACACAATTGAAATAAGGTTGTTAAAGAAGAGTTTGAAGAAATATTTGGAGCACTTTTGCCTTGTCTATTCTACCTAGAGAAACACGAATGTGTTGCAAAGCTATGTCATTTATTGTGATTGGACAAAACTTGTTGAACTCAAGGGGTTCAAATTAGAGTTGGACTTCACTAGCTTAGGATTGTAATAAGCCCATGAAGGAATTTTGCAAGGCCTTGATCATCAAAGGCTAAGGAATAGTTGATGGTCCTCAAGATAGGGGAGAGTTGTACTATTGACTAAGTAGTGATTAAGTGGGATTTTGTTGCACACTATTTAATATTAATCCAAGCATAATCTTAAATGGATGAAAGAAATATGGCCATGTAAAGATGTTTTGACGTAATTCTTATCAAGTTGTTTGAGAAGCAAAGGGGGGCTTGCGAGTAAACCACCACCTTGGATGAATTAATGGTTGCCCTCAAAGAAATCTTGGATGAGAAATCCCCTAGACTTGATGTTTCTCCTGCAAATTCTACAAGGCCTTATGTGAATCGTTGGGTTGGACCTTCTACAAGTCTACAAAGAAGTTATGAGGAAGCAATTTGTTGGCATTGACATCTATCAAGGGCTCATCAAATTTATTTCCAAGGGAAGAGACCTTGAGATCATCACTAATTGGATATTGATTACCCTACTTAAGCACCTGTTATAAGATTTTGGCCAATGCGCTAATGTTGCAGTTGAAGCATCGTTTTGTCATGGTTGTGAGACATGAGCAAATAGGCTTCATTCAGGGTGCTACATTTCAGACAATGTTATTGATGTTTGGAAGGCATGGAATGGGCTTGGGCCTTTATGTTGGATACCCTCTTTTATCAAGATTGATTTTGAGAGAGCATATGACAGGGTGGAATGGCCCATCATCTTGGTCCTTCTCAAAGCCCTTAGCTTTGGCCCTCTTTTCATTCAAGTGGTGGAAACATTGTTTGTAGAGGCCTTGACCTACGTTTCCATTAATTGGTGCATGTTTGGTTATACTTTAACCAATTAGATGGGGTTGACCTTTTGCTCCAGTGCTTTATTTGTTGGCCATAGAAGTGCTAGGCTACCCCTTGAACCATAATGTGGGTCTAGGCCCGATTAAAGGAATTCCCCTTCTTGTACCCTATGTAGGGATTGATCAATGGCCAATTTGTAGATGATCCTTTCATAACTATTTTGGATGACCTTCCTTCCTGGAACAAATCATGGAATACCTTGATGCTTTCTATCTTTCCTTGTGGTCCAATGCCCATTGGCATAAAACCACTTGGTACAAGCAAATCCCATGTATAGTCCCAAATTGGCTGGCTACGCAAAATTAGGCCTTGATTTTGCTTGGGGAGATCTTCGAGTTTTGGGTATCCCTTTCTCTTTCTAGGCCTCTCCCAAGGATTTTTACGAGGTGCATTTTTACGTGGATGAAAGGATTTATAAATGCACCAGTAGTTGCCTTGGGATTCATGCCCCACATGTGTTGCTGTACGGCCCTATCAGACTGCTGCTGTACGGTCACCTTTTGGAGGCCTTGGAAAACATGCTGTTGCTCCTCTTCATGAAAATAGTGTCACTTTCACTAGTGTATCTCCTCTTTTTTCTTCACATTCTTCTTCTTCCCTTTCTGATGGTGAGTGTCTTCATGAATGCCCTTTCACTTTGTCTTATACTTCAATTTTGCATCTACCTTTTCTAACTACCATAATCTAGGGTTGAGAATTAATTACAAGATCAAGGGTTATCATTAAAACTCATTTTTAATAATTAATGAACATACATTTTTAATAATTAAATTCATTAATTATTAAATACATCACTTAAAGAGACCCACTTTATAAAGTACAAGGCAAAAATCACTTTATTTATATAAAAGACACTTTGGACAGTTTTTACAAGTCCTTTTCATCACACTCACACCAAAAATATGAGAAAGGACCTTCAGATTTATCATTTTCAACACTCCCTCCTAATGAGGAAGGTCCATGGCACCATCTGTATCTCCACCTTTGACTCCTAAAATAGCTCCCTCTTGCTTTGGAATCTCTCTTGGATACAAGTGCTCAACTCTATACTGGAACTCTGAAGCCTTAGACTTGACTTGAGCCTCTTCCACCTGCTCATCATCACTATCACTGGTTTGGATGAGTCTCTTGCCAGTGGTTTGGAGAGATCCACTCTCCTCATCAGAAGAAATGTAATTCACATGTCAATCAAGTGCATCTCCTGCCCCACCCTTTGACTCTGATAGCCACCACTGTGTGCCTGGATGTACAATCTACCCTATCAAACATATAACCTGTCCCTGTGGTCTCCTAACAGAATGGTAGTACCAACTGGCTCATCTCTCCGATACAAGAAAACATGACTAGATTTCACCATCATCCCATAACCCTCATCCTCAAAGGATGACACTGAGAGTTTGCTAACTCTCATCCCAAGAACAAAGAGCACTTCGTGTATCTCCAAGACTTCACCAAGGTGTAGTTGGAACTTGACTGTTCCAAGCCCTCGTATCGCCACCTGTGACCTGGCTATATCTGTCTGAACATAGTGTCCTGGTCCCAAGTCCATGACAATCTGAAAGGCATCATAAACTCCAGTCATGTATCTGGTTGACCCACTGTCAACAACCCAGACATGCTCAAAGGAAGAACTTCTTATACTAGAGTCAACAGAGACTAGAGGAAATTCATGCTTGAATTTGGCTGCAAAGTCTTCTACTGTTGCAGTCGTTGCTGAATCTTTCTCTGTCTTCCCTTTCTTCTTCCCAAGACACTTCGAGGCATAGTGTCCCATCTGACCACACTGATAATGCTTGACCCGACTCATGTCTTTCTTCTTTTTATTTGCATTTGTTGCAAGTGCCACGTTCTGCTCCACTTCTTCACTGACCTGACTACCCTGAGACCCCTCCTGTATCTCCTCCTGAGTAAAGTCATCCCACAATCTGGATCAATTGGGAAGATTTTCTCTACCTACAGTTCACTTCACTAAGACGGCCCACTTCTTGGTGAAGCCCTTCAGGGCTATCCTCACCAACTCGGAATCAGGAACAATCTCTCCCACAACTGCTCACTCGTCCTTGACTTGTGCCACATGAGTCAAGTAGGAGGCTACATCCTCATCCTTGTTCATTTTGGCATTGTGTAGCTTGTCTTTCAGTGCCATCTTGCGGTTCTCGTTCTTGGCTTCAAACAATTGATTCAGTGTATCCCACATTTCTTTAGCTGTTTTCTTTTCTGCTAAATGGGGAATGAGATGGTCTTTAACCCCATCCGGGATTACTCTTTGGCCTCTGGCTTCAAAAGCTTCAAACTCTTCAAGTTCATCCCTATTTGTTGGTTTGGTCATCTTAGAGTTTGCAAAACTCCATATTTTCCATTCTTTCAATACGACAGTAATTCTTACTTTCCATGGGATATCGCTGGATATCCCATCCAACCTATCCTCAAACCGTATGCTCATCATTTGGAAAATAACTTACAACAACAATAATAGAAAGACTACCCCAACACTTTCTCTGCACTTCTTTACTGCGAAACACTAGCTTGATCAATACTTTAGTATCGCTCTTATACCATGAAAAAAAATTGGCATAAGCATAAAATTTTTTGAATGTCAAACACTCTGAATGTCTAGGGTTTTAATTATAATTTGCTCATAAACTTTCAAATTCAAAGGCACTTCTCAAATACTGAATATGAAGCAAACACATTGTACACAGATTGTTTGGTCAAATGAGCTGGCAAAACCCAAACTTGGGGAAAACCTTGAAGAAGAATTTCTCATTAAATAAGAGTACTCAGTAATTTTTCTACACCATAATAAATTATTTCTTCAACCATCACTGACAAAATTTCACCAAACTGGAACAATAAACAACTACCTCGAAAAATGTGCCAACTAACAGCTGTATGACCTGCTCACGTGTCGTACGGCTTGTACTTTCTGCTGTACCTTCTACCTTGTTTTTTTGTACCACACGTGCTAGAAATCACCTTGCTGTACGGTCTGGATAGTTAGCAATAAATGCACCAGCAGTTGCCTTGGGATTCATGCCCCACACGTGCTGCAGTTGCTCGATGGCCTTCATACATTAAGTACAAGCCTGGCATTGGCTACATATGGCTCTATCTAAAGCTACTTCTAGAGGGTCACCTCAATAGCCTCTAGTGGCTTAAATCCAAGTAGAAGACATGGATTTTTCGGTTGAGAAGCCTTTGGAAGTAAGTCCTGGAGCCACAACAAGCAATATTTGCCTAGTTCTTGACTATGGGTGGTCTACCAGTGGGAAATAGGGTTTCCTACTTGTGAATTCCTAATTTGTGGTGCCCTTAGTGTGGGAGAGTTGAAATCCTATAGCATCTCTTCTGGTTCTGTCCTTTGGCCAAGTTTATATGGGCATGTGCATATTCCCTTTTCTAGTCATACCTTCTATCATGCCTTTCGTGGAAATCCATTCTTTTTGGAGATAGTTTACCATAAACTGTTATATTTAACTTCTCCTAGATGCTAGTGCAGTCTAAAATGCTTTATTCCATATGGAAGAAGAGAAATATGTTTTATTTAATAAGCACGAGTCCTCTAAGCTCTTGTACCTTCTTTGGTATGACAATGTACTAATATATGTTAGTATGGGCTTGCAGATTATTGTACAATTTTGGAAAGAAAGGATGGAAATGGACCACCTACAACAACTTTTGGATTTCTAGGGGGAGGCCCTATCTATCGAGTCAAAAGTCACTTGGCCCCTCCCAACCTGCTTTAACCTAGTCATAGCGGGGTGTCCAACACAGAGTTTGTAGATTCGTTTAGAGAGGCTATAGCGGGCGTGTAACATGCCCCTCCTCTTCTACAATTTAGGAAAAGCAATTTCTGACCTTGGCCTTTACTATCTTGAAGGATCTAAATTCTAAATATTCCTGTGGTTGGTGATGGTTGGGACCTCTCCACTAAAGATCTTCTTGCTATGATTTGTTGGGAACTTGCCTCGAATGGCCATGATGATCCCCCCTAATGACGTGGGGGTTCTTGTTTAGTGTTTTGTGCATCTGGCTTGAAGCCTTGTGGCACCTTGGACATAATTTTTGATACGTGGGTTATCGGAGAAGAAAACTGATGTTTGTGGGGAGGTCACATGCAATATGAGTCGGGAGCCACCTGGGCCCTCGTGACTTGCATCTAACTAGTCATAGTGGAGCCACTAACATTGGTCTGGGAGCCACCTAGGCCCTCGTGACTTGCATCGAACTAGTCATAGTGGAGCCACTGACACTGGTTTGGTAGATTTGTTTGAGAGGCCAAAGCAGATGCAAAGCATGTCCCCTGTCCTTGGCACACAGGGAAAGTAGTTTCCAATCTTGGCCCTTGCTATAGCGAAGGATCTGAAGCTCTCGAGGTTGGTGAGTTTGGGACCCCTCATCGATCTTCTTGCTATGTTTCATTGGGACCCTGCCCCAAACGATCATGATCATCCCCTTCTTGATGCAGGGTTCTTGTTTAGTGTTTTATGTATTAGGCTTGAGGCCTCGTGGCACCTTGGACACGTTTATTTTTGATATTTTTGATTATTTGCTTGTTGGGTGTTTTTGCTTAATCCGGCCCGATTTTTGAGTTTGGTTTCTGTTTGCTAGTGCTAGTGGCAGCTGCTTGCGCAGCCCACTCATTTTGTATGGATGTAAATATTGTTCTATTTATAATCAAAGAAAGCTTTAATGTCAAATAAAAAGAATAGGTCTAGTTCTCTCCATAGTTACATATATCGTGTCGGCGAATATAACGCTGAGGGTTCGGAATGTAACTTATCGGCAGCAATGGTGAAAATATCGGAAAATATCGGCAAATGTCGTAAAGCATAAAAAAAATACAAAAATAACCATTTTTTTTCAATTTTTTAAACATCTAAAGCAACAACAACATCAAATAAACACATTGCTACATAAATATGAAAATACAACTAATATATAAGATGCATAAGATGTCAAATGGTGGATCATGATCACATATCGACTATAGAGTTATAAACTGAAATATTGAAATATGTTCTTGATGGAATGATAGAAAATCACATCAAATGATCAAAATAAATGTCTCTCAAGAAATTAATCATCATGACTCATGAGGCATCTAGATACTACATAATACAATGATAAATAGTAGGAATCATCGACCCCCTCTACCCCTTTTATAGGCAAGGGGCACCACTCTTCCTTTGGAAGCAGTAGGGGGTCCTGTAGGTGCTTTGGATGAGTTAGGCGTCAAATTGGAAGCTCCAACTACTTAAGCTATGGTGGAAGTTCCAACTACTCTACAATTTTGATGAAACTTACCATGTTTAATGAGTGAAGGGTACATTTTTATTAAGGTCATGATAAAAGATTTCAATAGTCAATGCCACCAACATCAAGGTACAGGGATGGGTTGATGTGCTTGATTAAATGCCAATCCCATACCCTCATACTTGATAAAATCCAATGGAATTGTTGAAATCTTGAAATCCTGAAAACTATTAAGTCTCTTGAATTCTAAATGGGATCTAAAATTCTATTTTTCGCATATGAAGTCCGATGAGGTTGGAACCACTCTCAAACATTCCTAAACAATTAATGGCAATGTTAAAAATTTAAGTAAAAGGATAGAAAATGAAAGTAAAGGAGAATGTCACTTTTACTTTAAGAATTTAATACTACCATTTATTACTTTAAGAATTTAATATATTTAGTTTTAATAACAATGCCAAAAACTTAACCCATGAATTTATTTTTCAAATTTCATGCAAATTTTTTTAGCAGGGTGATATTTTCCAAAATCTCCCAATATATTTCCAATATATCGCGACATATTTGAATGTATCGCGATATATTCAAAATGTTGAAAATATGGCGATTTTTTAGTGGCGATATATCGCCAAGGGGAATGACTCGCGATATATCGCGATATCGCCGATATATGTAACTATGGTTCTCTCATCAAATTGTCCAACTTCTCTATATCAAATTTACGATTAAATGGTTCAACTTCTCTATATCAAATTTACCATTAAATGGTTCGAGAATTGACATGTTGCCTCATTTTGGGTTGACTTTATGGAATTTATACCTGAACTTGGCACACCTAATTGGTGGAGAATGCACCATTCTAACATTGGCCTTTGTTAATTGGGACTCTGTTTTATTTTAGTATTATTATATTTTCCTACAGAAGTTTGCAAATCTGAAAAGATCCGTTTGAGATGTTGAATCCACCTTTCAATGTCTTCACTCTCTAGGGTGAATTACCACCATGTTTAGATACTGTTATTTTTGCACGAATTATGTTTTGTATTTTGTAACCTGGTAATTCAGGCTCCAGAGTTTTTTGTCCAGCGATGTTACTGATGTCTTGTGTAATTGAGTATTGATGTCTCGTCCAGATCATTGATTTTCTTCACTGAATTGTTTTGCCTATTTCCCAGGTATTGAAACTAGACTCTGATACATAACTAGTGTATTGACTTTTTGGGCAGGTAGGTTTCTTTTGATTTAATAAGGGGATAACTCTGTATGTTTTATGAGAATACGGGAACATTCACATTGAAAGTTCATCTCCGCTTAATCCATACCAGAATCTGCTACATAATCACATGTTCTCTTATGTCTTATTGATTATAAATAATTACAAATAAACAGATTGGATGGAACCTTAAAGAGATTCATTAATACTTTTGCAACTGTTGTACGTCTCAAAACATTTTGTTTTGTTCTATAGCAGGGATTTGCCTATTTCTTCTTCATGAAGATTGCTGCTGTTGTCCCTCTTCGTCATTCTTATCCAACATTTCTTCCCTATCCAACAACAAAATATCTAATCCTTTTTCATGTTTGAAACTACCTTTTGTACAAGTGCTTCTCTTTTGTGCAGTTATTGCACTGTTGTTGATCTTCATTCATTTGTATGTGCTTTGCTTACATAAGACCTGTTTGGCTTGAGACATACCTCTGTGCTTGAAGCAAACCTATTTGAGGCCGAGCTTCAGCCTGAGTTGTCTCAGTCTGAGACAAATCGTCTAAGTAGCAGTTATATTGTTTTACTATTGAACAGACTTTGCCTTTGCCACAATTATGCATTCACTAATTGGCTATATTGCTCCTGCCTCAGGCCAATATACATGTATAGCTTGGATCCATTTTGTAATCTTTGACCATTTTACATACAACTTGATGGCATTTTTGTAATCTTTGACCATTTTACATACAACTTGATGGCATTGTAGAAGAAATAATTGTCTCACATTCGACTTCTTTCCAGTATTATTATATGGTCCAATACTTGTAATGAACATTTTCAACATTTAGTGACTTCCAAGTTTCATATAGAGTTTTTGGTTCCAGTATCGTGACTTCTGGCTAAAGCTGGTTTTAGGTTAGAAATGTCTATTGCTCTTATGTTTCGTAAATGCAAAATTTCATCTTTTGTATCATATGTAATTGCAGGATTATGGAATTGACTTTGACGACTGTGATCATCCTATCAAAGCATTTCAATGTCATTGTGGAAGCATCCATTGTAGAGATGCAAAAAGATTACATCGTCGCAGAACCCTGCGCCGTTGAAATTATAAATGGATACATTTGTATGTAAATTTTGTGCTTGCTAAGGTAACAATGATTTGGGTGTCAGTGAATGTATAAAAGGCAGCTGGAATCTTAAATGAATACGTTGGTGGAAAATGTATGGCCTTTTAAACTATGCATGCTTTCAATGTACTTGTAATGTAAAGTAGCAAGAGCTGAATCTGGTTAGTCAAATGTGGCATCTATAAATATATGTTCTATATAAGCATGCTAATTGCTTAATGGCGTTCACAAAAGATCAAATGCCGCTGCATCTAAGTCATAATCTTTGCTAATTGCTTAATGGTGTTCACTAAAGATCAAATGCCGCTGCATCTAAGTCGTAAACTTTAAAAGTGAATTGGGGTCGATTTAATCTTATATTGTTTGCCGATGAGGAGTTTGTTTATCAGCAGAAAGTACTCAGAAAAATACTGCTCTCAAAACAGTATGAGATTGCAAACAACATATCCGTCTTTTCATTTTTGTAATTGTCTGCTTGTTATGTCAAATGATTAAGGGTTTTACAGGAAGAGCTGAAGAGTTGAGAGGTACGGAATGATTGCTTTACTTTTGCAAGGCTTATAAGATATCTGGTTTGACAACTAAACGCCCCTTCAAGGTCGATTGCTTGGTATTGTTTAGGAGTTAATAAGCTGTTCATATTTGATAAAATCACCCGAGTTAGACCATTACTGCTGCTGTTTAGAAGTCGAGATTTGATGTCTGGTAGATTAAATCGGGGATGTTGATTAATAGTGGTCACACCAGGTATTCTCTTAATCTTCTTGACACTTTGGATCTTTGGCAAATGGTGGTTTTGTTTACCACCGTCCTTGCCACATGATATCAAGAAGAACGTAGTTTTCTGAATCCATTGATTTTTAATGCGCAATGGAAGTTTTCACACGATCCTTGTTGGATGGGAATACCATTATCTTGAAGAATTAAAAGTTGCCCTTCCACCAAAAGACAGGTTTTTAGTAGTTTTAATTTTAAGCCCATGTTATGTTTACAGGGTTCATAGGTTTTTAGTAGTTTCAATTTTGAGTCCATGTTATATGTACATCGTTCATTTCCTCTGGACAGTAGATGTATAAGACACGTTTTATCTCTGATGTGCTCAAGGGCTTTGCATTAACAGCAGGTAAAGGGCTTTGCATTAAAAACATGTAAGCCAGCTTGGTTGAATATGGAATGTCCATAGCACATATGATCATAGACTATCAGGGAACCTAAACCCTCATCCTAATCAGCATTGATCTAAATATATTAAGCAACACGTCTCATTTTTTTATCATTTCTATGAAGTGAACGTAAACCCTAATTCTAATCAGCGTTGGCTCTATCATGCAATACAGGTCTCATTTTTTATTATTATTTCTATTAAGTGAACCAAAACCCTAATCCTAATCTAACCATGCCTGCTTTGCTGGTTCTGCTGGCTGGGCTCTCATGCGGTGCTCCTTTCTTCGTAATGCTGTAGTGTGATGTTTACTGCCTTTTTTAGGTTGATCATAGCTTGCTAAATGGAAGGGTTGCGAGAATAGAGTTCTTTTTTATCAGGTCACGTTTTTTTATTATCATTTCTATAAGTGAACCTAAACCCTAATCCTAATCAGCGTTGATCCAAATCTATCAAGAAATAGAGTTCTTTTTTATCATGTAATATGAGGGAACATGATATGAATTGATTTTTAATTCGAAATCTATCAGGCAATACAGGTCTCATTTTTTTATTATCATTTCAATTAAGTGAACCTAAACCCTAGTCCTAATCAGCGTTGATCCAAATCTTTCAAGCAATAGAGTTCCTTTTTATCATGTAATATGAGGGATATTCCATGTTAGGTATTAAAATCCTTTATATGAAATGATACAATAATTGTTAATCAATGTTTCCATTTTGTACTAGGTCGTGTCTGTCGGGCCTTTTTGTGCGACCCAAGTCCCACAAAACCACTTGACATATGCGACTTGGTTCGCACCCGTCTCCTGTACAGGTGCGACTGGGTCACGCCTGTCTGCCTGATGGGTGCGACCTGATCCAAATCTATCAAGCAATGGATTTTTTTATTTTATAATTTAATATGACGGAACATGATATGAATAAAATTTTAATTCCATGTTAGGTATTAACTCCTTCATATGAAATGATACAAGAACTGCTAATTAGTGTTGATCTATCAAAGAATAGAGGTCTCGTTAGAATCGCTAAGCACAAAGAATAGAGGTCTCATTAGAATTGCGAAGCAATAGAGGTCTCTTTTTTTTATAAATTAATATCAGGAATTGCTAATCAGTGTTGATCCAAATTTATTGTTTTAGAGGTCTCATTTTTTTATTACTACTTGATAAGAGGGAATATGATGAGGTATTCATTCCTTCATATAAAATGATACAAGAATTGCTAATCAGCGTTGATCCAAATCTATGAAATGATACAAGAATTACTAATCAGTGTTAATCCAAATCTATCAAAGAATAGAGTTCTCATTAGAATTTCTAAGCACAAATAATACAAGAATTGCCAATCATTGTTGATCCAAATCTATAAAATGATATAAGAATTGCTAATCAGTGTTGATCCAAATCTATAAAATGATATAAGAATTGCTAATCAGTGTTGATCCAAATCTATCCAAGAATAGAGGTCTCATTAGAATTGCTAAGCACAAAGAATAGAGGTCTCCTTAGAATTGCTAAGCAACAGGGGTCTCATTTTCTTTAAATTCATATCAAGAATTGCTAATCAGTGTAGATCCAAATTTATCAACAAAGGTCTCATTTTTTAATTACTTTATGGGAAGGAACTATATGAATAATACGAGTCAATCCAAATCTATTGACCAAAATCTATCAAAAATCTATCAAGCAAAAGTCTCATTTTTGATATGAAGGAATTAAATAATTAATACACGTTGATCCAAATCTATATTTTTGATATGAAGGAATTAAATGATTAATACAGGTTGATCCAAAACTATCAAGCAATAGAGTTTTTTTATCATTTAAATAGAGTTCTTTTTTATCATTTAATTTGAGGGAACATGATATGAATTCAATTTATTTCCATGTTAAGCATTATCTATCCAGCCATAAAGGTTTCATTGTTTATTATTTAATTTGAAGGAATTAAGTTAAATTTTAATTTTATGTTAGGTATTAATTCTTTCATATAAAATGATACAAGAATGGCTAACCAACCAAATCAATTTTAATTTCATGTTAAGCATTATCTATCAAGCAATAAAGGTCTTATTTTTTATTATTTAATACGAAGGAATATATATTATTTAATATGAAGGAATTAAATGATTAATACTCAATATGAAGTTAAATCTTAATTCCATGGTACTTATTAATTCTTTCATATAAAATGATACAAGAATAGCTAATCAACCAAATCTATTAAGTAATAGAGGTTTTAATTTTATTTTTTTATCATTAATACAAGACAATTAAATATTATGGAATTAAAATTTAAATTTATGTTAGGTATTAATTCTTTTCTATGAAATGATGTTAAGAATTGAGATTTCTAGAATTAGGTTTAAAATAAATTTAAGATAGTTTTAATTTTTTAGTTTTTATTTAAAATTAATCATTAAATCATGTTGCTAAATAGGTTTTTTGTCATGTAATGTTACGTCGACATCTCTCTACTTTACCTATACAACACTAAAATCAATATTACACAAACTTCAAAGCATGTGAAATCAAGAAAACCGAAAATATGACAAATTATCATAAACCAAAAATATGACAGATTATCATTAGATGATGTAGTCACTTCAGTAGGGATCGCTAGATGATGCCATTGCTTTGGAACTAGGATTCGCTTGTTGAGTCACGACTCACGAATGTGCAATTGCATGGTGCCAAGCTGACTGTGCAATGATGCTAGACTGCTGCTGCACAGTGTTAAATGTAGGGGACTCGGGACTATGGCTATTGGCAGTGAGTGGGGACTTGGGAGTAGCGAATGGGTTGTTGAGCAAATGAGAAGAGAACGTAGGAACCAATAGATGAAATGAGAAGAAAATGTGGGAATTGATGGAAGAAAATAAGAAAGTAGTGGTAGGACGACGGTAGGTTAGGCTACAAAATTTAATTAGATTAAAAAACGAAAAAACCACCCTAAATTTTGCAGAAATTTGCCTTGAAATATGACAAAATTCGCCTCAAGTTGCTTTGAAATCTGTTTTAACATTCGAATTTGATTCGATTCAATTTGTTGAGGTTTGCCTCTTTGAAGTTTGATTCGATTCGCCTTGGAGTTCGGCGTTGAAAGAGCAATGTGGATTGATGGTTCGGCTATGCTTTCTAATTCGAAAGCCAAACCCTTTCTTGGTTAATTATCAATGATTTAAAAGCAGGTATTTGGCCTATGAAAGCTTGATAATCCCCTAGTGAAGATAGGTTTATGGCGGAGTTTTTGTTTTTGTTTTTTATTGCAATTAGGAGCTTTTACCTTGTACACAGTGGAGTTACAGTAAGAGTAAATCATTGAATCTAAGTATTGTAGCAGTAAATCTAAGCCAAGGCTAGTCTTAGTTTGAATGTGAGAACGATATGCCCATACGAGAGAGGCCATTACAATAGATCTTGCAACTGACAGTGTGGGGTCAAACTGGTGCTAATTCATGTTGAAGGATAAAGAGTCAAGAACTAACGTGATTGGAGGAAGGAGACTTATTACGTTGCCAAGTGTCGCTTGCATAGTTATAGTAAGTTCTGGCCAGTGTAGTTTAGGCAAAAGCTAAAACAAGCTTTTTAGGTGAAAGTTGATCATCGACAATATTATTTCTGCTTGGGAAGTAATTCAATGGGTCAAATAAACAACCTAAAAAAGCTCTTCTTTGAAGAGGCATATGACATTTGAGTTGGACTTTATCCTGGACATGCTTTCTTAGTTCGGTTGTGAGTTGGACTTTATTCTCAGTTCGGTTGTGGCATAAATGTTGACCAACTATTAAACCCTCTTTTCATGAACTTCGATTAGAGTACAGGTTAATGGTCAACTTTCTGAATGTATGTAGCTATGGAGATCTATGTGACAGTTTCCTATTGCCCCCCTCCCTTAATTTTCAGTGAATGCATTCGGTTTTCAGCGTCAATTCAAGAGAAGAAATATCCTAAATGTCCAAGAAATACCGAATGTTCATTTTGAAAATAATCCTTACTTCGTCTCCGGAGAAAATCTTATTAGCAATTTGTAGCAGGACTTGGAGTTTTTTTAGATGTCTTGGGTCAGCCTCTGTTTGGGAGACAAAAACTACTAATAGAAGGTGCCATTATCTGCATTTTAGGAAATTGGGTTGTCTCCAAAACTGAAAGCAAGGCTAAAAGATGACTGTAATACAATGGTCTTAGTTTTAGTTTTTGCAGAAGTCACTATGTTTTCTCGCATTCATTCTAGCAACTAGTTATCTGGGATGGCAGGGGACGCATCCTAACTCGTAGGAGCCGTTCTGGGGACGCGTTCCATGTGTCCTAAACGAAACTCAAGGGAAACTCAATTTTTGGGCAACATTTGTTTTATCACATATCTCAAGTAAATAAATAAATTGCATTATACACTGACATAAATTCTCAATAAAATATATACACGAAATGCAAAAAATTGCTTGTTATTTATTAAAACATTTTGGAAGTGTTTATAACAGCAAGTGCATATCTAATTACAAACAAATCTTTACTACTAAGCCTATAGGTCTACAAGTCAAATGTTTTCAATGACAAAATCTATTAAGGTGAAAAACATGATAGATTTTCAAAATTTACACAACTATAAACATTATTTATAAATATATATGATTCCTGTTATATCATTGACCTTTATAACGATAAAAGTTTTATTAAGCAATAAAAAATGTAAATAGAAGTTAAATTGTCTTACAACTATCGACATGATTTATAAATGACTTGAGGGATTAAATTGATGTTTCTACCAATTGTAATACTAATCAATAATTCATTGTCTACCAAAGAATAACAACAAAGTCACAAACGATAAAGCTATGACATGTTTAAACTTAACTAATTAGTAACAACACGATTTCAACCAATAGGAAGGAATTTATCCTTATAATATTAGTGAATGCAAACCATTAATGATATCATAAGTGAATACAATTTACTAATGTATATTTTAGGAAATAAAATTAACAAATTTACAACTATAAAGATAACAAAATACCATTTATTAATCTACTAATGAACTCACAACTTATGAACCAACAAAAAAGACTTTATCATTCAATGGCAGCATGATAGATAAAGATATTTCCCAAATGGTTGCTCATTGTCGTTTGTTGTTGGGTCACATGTGGCTCATCGATAGACATTAGTTACATTGGAATCATACTCTAAGTTTGACTCAGTGTTGAGGACAATTTATCAGAATACTAATTGATTTGACAAAAGCATACATAGATAGAATCTTTGAGAAGGCAACATTATCCATAGGAAGAAATTATAATCGGAAACATACTTTGCAAAAATAAGGAAAAGAGATCCCTAAATGTGTTCCAGTATGTGTAACCATTTTATTTTTACGGAAGGGCAAGAAGTGGGGATTTACGTACTTTTTCCCTAATATCCTCAAGTTGATGAATTGCCTCTTTTATAAGTGGCCCCACTGATGGAGGAGTACAACATCCCGCTGCATGCTGTAGAACATTGAAATCCTTCTGGGACTTTAACTTGTGAGAATTTCAAGTAAAACAATGCCAACATTGTAGATATAAGTACTTTCATTGGCCTTTTTCATCTTGACAAGTTTAGGGGATTTGTATCCCTAGGAAGTAGTGGTTCCTATTAATTTCTCAAGATTTGTAGTTGAGGTCAGAAAGATGGGAAACATAATTGTACTTTGTGAGTATGTTTTTTGACTAGATATTCCCATGTATGATGGATTTATGGAGTTGGCGTGAAGGAAAAAGACCTTTAATAGTGCCCAAAGCATTTTATTTTGTTACTTAGACATTTGGAAGCAATGAATTTTTAACTGATATTCTGATGTGTGTTGGATTTATGGAACTCATCGTGAAGGCAAGGAAGACCTCTAGTAGTGCTTAAAGCAATTTTGTGTTGCGTATACCATCTAAGAGCAAATTTGTTTGCATATGCAATATGAACATACTATATAAATGAAATGAATTTAAATGGCATGGAGCGACAATGGATGTAGTTCAAATAAATGAATTAGAATCTAAAGTTGTGGAATCCATGTATGCCATTTTAATTATAGGCACGAGTAAACAACATATGTGGATCATCAAAGTATTTCAAGGAGTAACAATGTGTATGATAAATTTGTATGTTTTGTGCTTTAGAGCTCCATATTTTTTCCTTGTAAATGGAATTACTTTTTCAACATTAATTCTTACTTCAAACCTTTCAAGTAATGCATTAGGGTTGTAGATAACAAAAAAACAAACTCTAGGATAAAAATTACACAACGAGAGATTACGAGGAATTGCTTTACATCTCTTTGAGATTAAACATGTCACAAGTTTTTGTTTGACCTTCCCCTCCAAAAATTGAGATAACTTGTTTGTTGGAATACACTTGATAAGATGATAATCACATGATGCAATGAGACCAAACACCAGATTCCAAAGAGATTGAATTTTGATGTGGAACCACACACTAACAAATAAATAAAAACCTTTTTGTTCCATTTACACTCAACAAAAGAAGTTGAAGATTAATGGAGGGTAAAATTTTGTAAAGAACAACAATACTTTTTATGGAATATAAATTGGCATTTACAACGAGAAATTGACACAATAGAACTAACACCCAAATCCCACATTCTTTCTCACGGTGGAGAAAACACCATACACACGACAATGAATTAAGACCGTAGAGAGAAAAAAATCACCTTTCTCATGGCATATTGCAATTTTAGTTCAAGGACTTACAAACTATATATATTTAAAGGTTCACTACTTGTACAATACATCTCACATGAACTTCCGCATACAATGAACATTCTCGCCATTATCATTTTGTTAAAGTGGAGAAACATTCAAAGAAAGGAGGATACTTTCCATATATAAGACGGTCCGTATGTGGAAGGCATGACCAATGGCCCTAACAAATGAAGTACGCTATTGTTGTGGTCATGTATATGTATAAATATGAGGAACATGGATCAAGTTGGCTTGAAAAAAATCTGCTATTTTAAATGAGTTGTTGCTTTTGTGATTGTTTTTTACATCTAATGAAAATTTTCATCCTATCTTGATTTCAACACTAAAATACCTTAATCATTATGGCATTTGTGCGAATATATTGAAAGAGAAGAAATTTTTTCTCATAGGAATTTGAAACCCAACATACACATCATCTTCATTGCAAAGAACACATAGGAGGAGGCAATGTTGCACCTTGTCCACTTTATTGATAAACCACGATGAATTAGAAATTGGAGAAACAAACCATCACTAGCTTTGAATCCAAATCCCTAATAAAGTTTAAATATTTGAAGATCACAAAGGTACAAGATGAATGGGAATGTTGAGAACTTGCAACACCAAGGATCACCATCACAAACATATAGATCAATGTCTTTAACTCTATCCAAATTTTATTTCATGGCTATCTTATTTTTGGGATTGGGATTAGTGTTGAAGCACCCTTATTCAGAGGGGATTTTTTGCTTGGTCGTATGACTCATATTCGAACCCAATTGATATCCTTCCATATTGATAATCAAACTTAACTAGAGATTTCACTTCACTTGAAAGAGCTTGAGAGAGTTTGTTGTAAGAGAAATCCATAGATGTTAGGCTTAGCATGCCTTCATTCTCTCTATGAATGCTTCCAACCAAATGGTTTTTGGAGATGTTGAGATAATTGAGAATACACATCTTGGTGATCTATGGTACGATGGATCCCAAAAACTCATTTATGCTCAAATATGTGAAGGTCGAAAGCTTGTAGTGACTTATCTCTTGAGGTATCACTCCATAAACTTTGCCATTACTATAATCTATCCTGGATCACTAATTTAGATGAACAATTTGTGGTGGAGCGCTATTGGTAAACTCATTTTCACTTAGAAGAAAGATTTCTACACCAAAAAATTTTCCTATTGACTTTGGCATTGGATTGATGACCTTGTTGAGACAAATTCAATTGACACAAGTTAGAGGTAACTACAATTTTTGTCAAGATGTTACCAATAACAGAATTGAATAATGTCTAACTTGGGAAGGTTTAGCAAGCCTTTTGGAATGGACCTATTCAAGCAATTATGACCCTTTTATACTCTAGTAAATAATAAGTAGTGGCAAATAGATTTAGGAACATAGTGGAAGAAGTTGTTGGTAAGGTAAATCTTTGCAACTTTCCACCAACACAAAGATCTCGAGGCATGAAATCCCATAATATTGTTAGAAGACATAGCCATCTTGAGAAGCTTATATTTCTTTCCATGTTATTGAGGAATCCCACCAATAAAGTTATTTTCTCATCGATGCAAAACTTCAAGGTTGAGTATGTGACTAAATGATTTCGTGAACCTTGTTTCTAAAGGGATTTAGAGGCATAATCTCTAACAAGTAGGAATACTCTTTTGGGATCTCTCACTCCCTTTGGTTGTTTGAAAGATCCATCAATTTCAAGCTCTTGAGGTCCCCTAGTGTTGGAGGAATTAGGTTGGATAGATTATTGACTCAATGAAACAATATATTGAGAGTCTCTAGGTTACCAAGATTAGGGTGAATGGGACTAGATGGCCACCTCAAATCATAGTGAATGCCCCTCAACTCAATCGGTTTCAAAGTCATAATGAAACGTAGTGCAATGGTCATCACATTGAGATCTACGGATATTGAGATACCTTGATGTATTTTAAAAGAATGCTCACCATGAGAAAATTCCTTGCGACATAAAAATGTAATAACACAAACGACGATTATTTGATATATACATAATTTTTTGATAAATAATGACTAATAATTATAAATATAATAATATAGGTTAATATAAAATGTAATTGTTAAATATATGTAGAGATATTGTGAACCTTTAGAAATAATTTAAATATATTATTGTTAATTTGAGATAAATGATGTTAATAAAAAAATAATTGTAATTAATGTTAAATAAATTTAATTTGGGTTTAGATTTTCTCAATATTTTCGAGAAAATTATTATTATTATTATTATTATATTAATATAAGTTATATATAAGAACAACCACTGGGTTGTAGACCCGTTGGTGATAGGGTGCAATGTTAAGGCTCTCCTTGCGACATCACAGGTTGAAACCTTAAATAACTTGTGCACTTTTGTAGGGTAGTGTGGGTGTACCTAGGGGTATAGTGGGAGCTGATGGAAATCAACCTCATGTCATGCGAGTGCGATCCCTAGTAAAAAAGAAGAAGAAATTCTATATAAGAACTAATATTTGTTTAGAAATATGAGTATGTAACTTAAATATATGACATGCAACAATTAAATATTACTTATAGAGAGATCTCAAAATTATTATATTATTAGGAGTTAAAACTAAATTTAAATAATTTTTAAATTAAAATAATTTTAATATATGTTTAAGTATTCACAACAAATCAAACTAAGATTATCACCATTATCTTTAATAGAGTGAAGTGAATGTGTTTAAAGAGGAAGTAACCCTAGGTTTATGGTGTGAAGCATATCTTTCTTTTATAATAACATTGGTTATTGCTTATATTAATATAAAAAAAGGGCGACAATATCACTGGAAATTTTGATATACATTTTTTTTTAATATCAAATAGTCCAAAATTTCCCAAAAACGAGCCATTTTCAAAGATTATCACCAAATTCTTTTATTGTCAGTTCTTTCTTCCTATGATTTATAACATGACTAGTGTAAAGTCTAACATATTAGCCTAACATAAAACAAATTTATAAAACATGGTAACTTAATAAAGAAATTTAACAGATCGTAGTGTTTTCGTTGACAGATCGACAAGATTTGGTAGTTCATAAGAAGAAATAAGTGAAATACAAACAAATGATGGTGGATGCTATAAATGATCATTTGATCCCTCATACATTTGAGAAGAATACAACGAAGTAGATGTTTTATGCTTTGATTATTCTTTACCAGAGAGATAACATCAATAGGAAGATGAAATTGCATAAAAGACTTTGTTTGGTAAAGATGATCAAATTTGACACAATTACTAGTTATATGATGAAGGTAACACAAATTTGAGATAAATATGCAACAATTGGGGAGAAGAATAAAGATAGATCTAGTGAATCAAACATTGAATGGGATCTCATCTCAATAGGAAACATTTGTCCAGGGTGTTCGCACTCGAGAGAATTTCTCCTCATTTGAAAGACTATGAGATGATTGTATTCGGGAGGAGACTTGGATGGATTCTAAGGCTAACAAGTAGAGATATGATAGTGCCATGTCCTATTTGGTCAAACAAAGAAGGGAATATTTAAAGGACCCAACAAGGGGGAGGAAAAGAGTAAGGAATCAACCTCACAATGATGGAAGAAGGGCTTGAGTAAAATAAAATGGAAGTTAATATGTCATAAGCATGACCATTATACATCAAAGTTTCCAGAAAAGAAGAAGGGTAAAGGGAAGCACCAACAAAGCAAGCTAATATCCTCTGATGAAAATCAAATAAATGAGTTTGTCTCCAAGTTTGAGAAGTATTTTTCGATGGTATGCCACCCTTCTAGAAGCACGATTCCAAGGAATGCTTAGTATGTGGACAATGGATAATCTAGGATTATGACATCAACTCAGAAGTTATTTTCAAATCTAAAAGAGAACATCTCTAGAGTTCAGGTTGAGATTAGTGATGATGCAACTATCCAACAATAGGAGTTGGTACCATTCCTTTCCGTCTCTATTTAGTTAAGTCTTTAGAATTTGATGACATGTTGTTTGTTCTAGGTCTTAGGAAGAATTTACTTTAAATTTTAGTCATGGAAGATAAAGGACTTGCATTAGAGTTCAAGAACCAATAATTCCTTATAATAAGAAATGAGTATATCCTAGAATCAACTTAGATAGTTGAGGTTAAGGGAGGCATCTTATATAGGTTAGAAGGTGAACCTATTCGATCCCTAGTTCATAACATGAACAACTTGTGTGAGTTGTGGAACAAGATGTTGGGGCACCTACATCATATTGCACTACCTATTTTGAGGGAGAAATCATAAGTCTTCAAGATTTAAAGAGTGCTTTTCAAGCGTGACAAGGTTTCTTTTCCAAATAGTGAGAATAGGTCTATAAGGACGTTGTAGTCCTAGTGCATTCATATGTATGTGGTTTGGTGTCAACAACATCAATATTATGAAGCATGTACTATGTATTCTTCATGAGACTTCTCTCACAAAAATTGGATTCATGGATGAGATCTTTAGCAAGTTTTAGGAGTTGAAATATCTAGTTGAAAGCTAGATAGGGAAGAAGGTCAAAGTTTTGAGATCAGATAATGGGGGCGAGTTTACCTCCAAGGAGTTCAAGGGATTTTGCAAGGATGTAGGAGTCAAGAGGGAACTAACTATTCCATATAACCCACAATGGAACAAGGTTGTATTGTGGAAGAATTGATCCATTATAGGGGTTGCTAAGGTCATTATTCATGACCAAGATTTATCGATGTTCCTATGGGAAAAAGTATGCAACACAACAATATACATCCATAACAAGTGTCCTTGCAAGATCTTGAAGGAAAATACATGAGAGAAGGCATTCCCTCATGTGGAGTCATAGGTGAGTTATTTCCACATCTTTGGATATCAGTTTATATCCATATAATAGTAGAGAAGAGGACTAAGTCGGATCCCTCTAGTAGGAAGGGTTTGTTTGTTTGTCACAATTAGAATTCAAAGGCCTACAAGGTCTTTAATCCAAAGTAGTGAAAGAAAATTGTAAGTAGGGATGTAAAGTGAAGACTTTGAATCTAAGAGGCATAACAAGATTATTCTATTGATGGAGGATGAGGAGAAGGAAGCTTTGAAGGTTGATCCAGGGTCACCAATGACTTCATGTTTGGGGAAACAAAATTCAAGTATAGAGAAGGAGCCACCAAATCCTACTAATTCTATCAAGAGGACCTAGAGATTGAATGATTCCAATGGTTACGTTGGGGATCCTAGGAGTACATTCAAATAAAAAATACCTCCAAAGAAGTTTCTAAACTACATGGCATTGATGAGAAATATCATAGATTTTGAGCCTTCCCATTTTCAGGAGGAAGCATACCAATAGGTTTGGAGGCATTCCACGGTGGACGAGTACACCTCCATCATGAAAAATGATGTATCATACACAGTGCCAAGACTAGGGGCTAATTTAGAAGTGTGTTATAGGTGGATCTATAAGATCAATATTGTAATAGATGTAAACATAGATAACTAGCAAGTGAGTTTTGCCGTGAGATTTTTCTTCTAGAAAGAGGGAGTGGACTACGGGGAGAATTTGGTTACAGTCGCCAAGTACACTTCCATCAAAGCATTAATGTATTTAGTTTATGTTATGGGATGGATGATACATCATATGGATGCAATGAAAACTTTCCTAAATGGGGTAATTGAGAAAGAAGTGCATATAAATCAACCTCAAGGCTTTGAGATTAGTGGGCAGGAAACACATATGGTAGTTAATATTGCTAGTTGTGAGGCCATCTAGATTTGCAAGTTGCTTGCATTTTTATTTGATCGTGAGTTGAATCCCATGGTAATGCATTGTGATAATTAGAGTTGTATCTGTTGGAATATTATAAACCCACTCCATACTTAGGATAATAAAATTTAATCATTTTTGATTAATTCCCTATCCACTAGCTTAGATAGTTGGCATCTACTTGCACCACTTGGTCAACACTTACTATATATACCCCAGGAGCGCCTTTATCCTGATTCTGGATAGATCCTACCTACTTTATTGACTGCAATATTTAGTAATTGCGTCTTCCTACAGATTCCGTCTATATCCTACTTAATTCCTTCCTTTCAATGGATAAGGTAAAACTAGTCAACTAGGAAACTGCTATCTTTTGTTGCCAACCGATCCTCCTTGATTTTCTCTCCAGATTCCATGATTAGCATGTTTTTCCATCACTCATGACAACACACTCATGATTTAGCTAATTCGTGAGGTCCTTGACCTATTTGGAAAGTGCTTTAGTCACCTATGGGGGTTTGTCATATTTTGTAAGCCTACTTTATGAGCTAGCATGAGTTGTCTCCTAAGCAACTTGATTTTACCTATTAGGGATGTATTATTTACGTACACTGTGTTGATCAATAATACATGAATATATTTATGGATCCTTCTCCACTTCTCTTGTGATTCAGTCTCATTATTCTTCTCTCTATTTTCTTCCTTGTGCATGCTTGCGAGAAATGTCTTGTAGCTAGATCTTTATCCTATGTTTTCCACATGGTATTAGAGCCTCAATTTATACAGTATCAAACTCTATGAGAATCTAGTGTTTCAAGATAGGTACAAGCACATCGATATTGGATATCACTTCATTCAAGACATTATTTAGAAGGGAGCAATAAAGCTCAGTATGTACCCATAGATCAGAAGGTTGCTGATATTCTATCAAAGCCGTTAGCAAAAATGAAGTTTGAAACATTTAGACAAACTTTTATTGGTGCATAATTCTCTTCTGACTAAGAGGGAGTGTTGAAGAATGTAGTTTGGACAAAGAATTCCCCATAGATTTTGTGTGAATGTGAAGGTAGTAGTTCAGGTTAATTCTATTTGTAATTCACTTTAGTAATAAAGTGGAAGTATTATATTTAACTTGTTGATTATAATATAGTGTATTTATAATTGAGTGATTTAGGTTAATCTTAATAGTACATTTGACTATGAGATTAGGGTTTCAGCTCAAGTATAACAACTATTCAAGATAAAGTGTTAATACACAAGTTTTTTCCAATGAAGAGAGTGATTATAAGAGACAAGAGAAAGCATATTTGAAAGAAGAAGATTGACTAGTAGATTGCAAGTTGAAGATAGTGTTGTATACCAATATTCCAAATAGTCGTAGAGATAGATTTGTATAGTGCATATAGTCATACAAACAAATAAGTATTCTACAGTCCATACAACTATACAGATAGATCCATACATTCTATACAACAACACCTCAATTTTTGTGCAGGTTTACTATGCTTCAACATGCCATCCACCTCAGGTTAGGATGATTTTGGTTTACTGTACAATTGTTGGTTTTTAGCAACCATGGAGGTTTCCCTACAAGCTTTGATTAAGTTAACGATAAGATGATTTGGAGGAGAAAATTCATGTGCATGTGTGCAAATGTTTACAATTCCACTATTTGCTTTCCAACTATCTATGTGATTATTGTTATGCGAATAAGTTAATTTTTTTTTTCTTCTGCAATTAAATAGCTTGTTAGTTTAATTAAAAACAAAAGTACTACAATCACCTAGGGTTTGGAATTTTCACAACTGCAATGTTAATGCCAGTCTACATTGTTCCCTTGATCCAATATTGGTGAAATAAAACCATTGGTTATTATAACTTATGGAACAAATATAATGAAAAGGATACACCACAATAAGGAGACCTTGCAGAGCTGACAAGAGAACTTATGTCCAATTTGCAAGGTTGCAGCCGAAGTTGCGACAGACCTAAGACATGGGTGGGTTTTTTAGGAGATGAAGGGTGTGAGGACCTCATTGTGAACCAAATAAAGCTATGAATTGAGCACATAAACACCAAAATAAGACCCCAAATTGAATAGGAATATCCCTCATCCATGAAACAATGAGCCTCTCTGAATTTAGTTGAAAAGTGTCATGTTCCCACCTATCAATCCGACCAACAGAGGGGGACATTAACGATATGCTAGGTGCTAAATTTATCCCCCATGACCAAACTATGAATTTATTATCATCTAAATGTGTGTGCAAATTCATATTAAACATACAAAATAGAGTTAAACTCTATCAATGCACACACACAACATGCTTACACCATTGTTCTCATCACATGCATAACAATAAAACCATGCTCAATAATAATTTCATTTTCATGTTATTCACAGGCATCTAATTGAATAATTCATGTTTGGAAAGCTCATTCAATTTAACACAATGAACAATCATTCATGAATCATAACACATAAATTTGGCATAATCAAAGAAAACTAAAAACACGTCTTTTAATTGAAATTGCCCGAGCACTTGGATATGGAGGAGCAACATTCCACCCATCTGTAGGTATTTTTCCATCCTATATTATTTTAGTTGAGAGACCACCCCCGAGCTGGGATATGTATCCACTAAGGATTAACTACTCAGGCTCACTCACAACCATAAGGACATATACTCATGCTAATCCAACACACAACAGTTTGTCAAGCAAGTAGGGTTGCATGGAAGGAGATAGATAAGCCAATGAGCTTAACCACTGAGCTATAAGCATCTCAATTTTTCTTCATTCAGCCTTGGAACCCATAATACCTACCACACCCAACACAAGGAAGGTCCCCTTCTCTGCTACACAGTCCCTTAGGCACCCCTTCCCTCCAGTGCTCTTAAGGGTGGGCATAAGAAGGTCCAAGATGCTAAACCTCTAGAGGTTCTTTCCTTTACTGGGTTTATCAAGCCATTCCAATCAATGATCTCACTCCCACTTCAATCCACCCTTGTATTTTTCTAATTCTGGCCACATGAATGTCAATCATGAAATTCCATTTTCGAACTTCCAAATCTGGGTCTTCATATGAATTCTCAGGATTTTGTCCCTCTCAATTTTGTTAAATGTACAACATCAAGAGTCATTCTATAGACTTGTGAGTAATATCAAGTCGTACTTGTGGGTAATATCAATGCATACTTGTGGGTAATATCAAAGCATACTTGCGGTTAGTATCAAGTCCTATATATCCTCATATGATTGAGGTGGCGATGTTGTAAAGTCTTGTGAGTAATATCAAGACTGAAGACTTGTAGGTAATATCAAGATAATGATTCTCATGTGGTCATCTAGAGAGTGGGTACCCTTTGAGGTGGGTCTCCAGTTATAGAGGTGAAATGCTTTGCATGTTGAAACATAGATGTTATGTGATGTATTACTAACCATGGTCACATATTGCTATTAAGTTTCCTTTAGATATTGGCTACCTCTAGAGTGAATTACTTTAGCAATGACTATATGGTCTGAGAGTAATATGATATGATCATAACATGTGACAATTCTTATAAGTATAGTATGATATGATAATTGATGTTAACACATATAGACCATGCAATAAAGATAAATAGATAAGCAATAAAAGAGATAATGCATAGAGAATTCAAATTGCCAATATAATGACTAAAGTGAACTCAAACTACTAAGCTTCAACCAAAGATTTAGTAGATGTAAAAATGAATGTATCAATTAAATATTGTAAGCTTCAGTTAAATTTACAATGTGTGCTTCACTTAATTAAGAAAGAACTCATAGTGATATCTACAAGTAAATCAATCATCATGATTCAGTTAATAATAGTTAACTAAGTGATTGAATAAATATAGACTAGTTAATTAAAGTAATTTTCATTAATTAAACACTTTAGTTAAACTAAAAGACATCACTTCAGTTAATCAAAAGACAACACTTGAATTATAAAGTGTCTTGCATGATAACACTTGAGTTAAATCACAATGAAAATTAAGTTAGCTTGTTAAGTAAGTGTGCATACATCCTCTTAGATATTGAGTTCACTCCAATATTAGTTAATCATCAGTTAATGTCAAAGACGAAAGGGATGGAACATTAGTAATGCGTGATGACATTTTCTATGTAAGGAATTATTTTTCCAACTAGGCAACTCAAATTTGTAATGCATGTATGCATGATTGGAATGCAACCATTCGCTATAGTCTGCATGATTGGTGTTTTGGCTTGTTATTAATGTGCGGGGCACATGGAAATTTTAAGCACAACTGATCATTATTCTCTATTCCTCCATGTTCTCCCTTATTCCAAGAGTATATATTTTCTCGTGGATGACTTGTGTGATCGATTGGTTTAGTGATTCATATATTGAGTAATTCATTGATAAAAGTTTTAAAGTTCAAATCTCTTCATAATTGCTCAAAACTCAACATGGTATCAAAGCACGAGATGTGAAGAAGCTAATTTTGTTTAAAAAACTAGAATCCTACGTAGATCTTGAGGAGTTGCGAAAAGTTTTTGAAGAGCCATGGAATTGATCTCCTTTCGACCGGAAGACCATCTCGAGGTCACTTCCAATTTAAACACTTGGAAGGAGAGGGTATTGAACATATTGGAGGATAGCTACATATCCACAGTGATTGAGGAGCCTTCATCCAATGTAGGAAAATCCAGATCAAGTCAGTATGCACCAAGGAAGAAAATATTTCCCTCACGACAAGAATGAAGAAAGGGAGGAAATCATTGACTCCAAATAAGTTATTTCATTCAAAGAAAAAAGAGTTCAACAAAGACACAAGTCAAAGGAATATTTGACAATTATTATAAACTTGAACTATTCCTGTCACTATTCCAGGAAACAAATTTCATGGATCATTTTCAATCAAATCATGAGGCATCAACCAAAACTGTTGAAAACCCACTTCTCAAATGGGATGTTTCAGCTTAATTGTGAGAGGACTTTGAAATTCACAATAGTTTGGGAGATACGCTCAGGTCTTTGAGGATGGATTTTCAGAATTTTTGTTGTGGTTCGTTTTCCAAACTGAACAAATTGTTTGAATGACCTATGGATTTGTGGATTGGGTATTACCCTTATCCACTGGATTTTGTGTATAAGAATAGTCTCATAGGATTAATAAATCATCTGAATAAGAATATGATTACCACTCGAAAGAGCATTTTCTTTAATGTAGAAGAGCACTCACTCTAGTTTGCATGGGATCCAAATTCCTCATGCAGAGATTCACTACCCATTGCATGAGATAAAATTTGCAAGAAAAAGTTGCAATGAAGAAAGATGATCAAGAATGAGGGACTCCAATAATCTCTGCAAGGAAGCAAAGATCTAGAGGGAGCTCACACAAACAATTAAAGATAACTATTGATATTTTTGATATGATTTTATAAATCTGATTTAAAAGGGTTTGAATGCGTTTCATTACATTTATAGAGAGATCTAGATTCCTAGATTTAGGAAGTATGTTATGAATAATATGTTGAGCATATAGACTGTGTTTTATTGGAATATAGTAAATCTCATGAAAGTACATGCTATAATAAATTACAGAAAAATATAGGCCTGCATAAAATTACATAAGATTAGAATGGGGTTATGATGAAACATTGATTAATTTATGTACATAACTGTGTGAACCATTGCCAGTACACTTAAATATTCATGTAAATGAATTTCATGGTTATGCAATGTTTCCAACCGTTAGAATAATTTTAAGCTATAGGGAAAAACCATATACCTTGACCTATAAGCAGAAAATGACAAGTAAAGAGTCATCCCAGTGACATATTTTGAAAGAGAGCAGAATGCCATGAAGTGGGAACCTTCTAAGAGCAGGTCGGGGGGTTCTTATGTTTTTATGGGAGGAAGCCCTAAAAATTTTTCTAGAAGGAGAAATTCTCCTGAAGACGCCTAGTTACATTCATGTATGTTTTAGACATAGAGGAGCATAAGACTCCTTAATTTTGATTCTCACATTATGACAGTGAGAGAGAGAAGCTATATTCACTAGCTTTTGAAGAACTAGTAAAAGTGATTGATGAGCCTCCTGCTAAAGAAAATATCCACATAGTGCTCATTTTAGGAAGAAAATAGAGTACAGTGTTCAAGAATCTTGGATGATTCTTGAATTAAGAGGTATGACAAAAACCAAATAAGATTTTTATCTGTTAAGGAAAATACATAGTAGATCCTAAAGAGATTCAGGACAATGGACTGTATGTCCATGGCCACACACATGATGACAAATATAAAGATTTGGATTATTTCACATAAATTTAAGTGGATCCCAGATGTATCTAGTTAGCACCATAGCTGTATATACACTTTGCATTCAGTACATACATGTACAACAACACATGCGTTATGGTACCTACCGAGAATGAGGGGATATGGACTCAGATATGTCTCAAACTGTGAAATAAAACTTCAAAAGGATCCTAGCCAGTTATATCTGAGACATGGTATAGAAAGGAGTGTCACAAACTCCAACACATATCCACAGATGAGCAGAGTTGCCATCATACTTACTAAAACTCTGTCCAAAGAAAAAATGAGTACTTTCTGGAAAATCTTGGTATAGTACATAAAGACTCCTCTAGTTGAAGAGGGAGTATTAATGTGTCTACATAGGAAATAGCAGATAAAATCCACACCTATTAGTCATGTAGTGGTACATGGTTTTGTTAAGTCATGCAACATATAAGCCACTAAGTTTCACATAGCTATGATAAGTCATGGTACATGACTCTGGCAGCCAGGGGTTGTAGTATCTCTTGTGGAAAGAATCCACATGAGCAAAGACATAGTCAAGGTCCCAAAGACTATTAGATACTTGAAAAGAGTTATAGTTAGGACTGTCGATGAGTAGTCAAACCTCTTGGATAAGTCATATAATAATATAGATGGCCAGTAGGGCACTATGATACATAAAAATGAAACCACTTTGAAAGTGGTCAAGCCCTAGAGAACTTCACAAAGAATGGAAAATACGACAGAGAAATTCTTCAGACCAAAGAATATTCTAAGAAGTTAATGCTGAAGATTAACATAGGTAAGATTTTCTTTGTGTAAGAAAATTACTTGATGTGTTAGTTTGACATGATGGATTACAAATCCATGGTTTCTAGTTTAGGGAAACTAGATGTCAAATAAGGTTTCTTAATCTATTTATTACATAATACACCTATATACTGTGAGTCAGATCATGTTTGAGATTAGACATTGACATTAAGTATGTGCTTAGGTACCTTCGAGGTACTAATGCTTATTGACTCTACTTTGCGTCTAGTGGTGAGGTAAAGTTACTTGGTCAGTCCAAATCCATTTAGGATGGAAATATTGTGGCTAGTACTACATAAGCAAAGTCTATTGTATATAGTACTATCTGCCGAGGAGGAATGTAGCTTGGGAAGCTGCTTGTCGGGTTAAAAATTGAGTCAATAGCTTTCTAAAAACCTTGTGTTTTGAGATAAAACACATTATTATGAAGTTTCACTTTAGTCAAAGACATGGACATCCAATAAGGTAAGAATCTGATACATTTCTACTGATGAGAAGATTGTGGATGTGTTAAGAAATACTCTATTTGTAATGAAGTATGGGTACTTCCAGGACAAGCTTAATATGGAATAGAATGCCTGGTATGGAAGAGAATTCCTGGTATAGCATATAATGTCTCCCTTGCTGAGAGGGAGTGTTAAATGTACAACACCAATAGTCATTCTGTAGACTTATGAGTAATATCAAGTTGGGATTGTGGGTAATATCAAGTCCTATATATTCTCATATGATTGAGGTGGTGATGTTGTAAAGTCTTGTGAGTAATATCAAGACTGAAGACTTGTGGGTAATATCAAGTTGGACTTGTGGGTGATATCAAGTCAATGATTTTCATGCGGTGGGCCTCCAGTTATAGAGGTGAATTGCTTTGCATATTGAAGCATATATGTTATGTTATGTATTACTAACCATGGTCACATATTTCTATAAAGTCTCCTTTAGAGATTAGCTACCTCTAGAGTGAATTACTTTAGCAATGACTATATGGTCTGAGAGTAATATGATATGATCATAACATGTGGAAATTCTTATGAATATAACATGATATGATAATTAATGTTAACACATTTAGACCATGCAATAAATATAAACAGAGAAGCAATAAAAGAGATGTAACAATAAATGTATCAGTTAAATATTGCAATCTTTAGTTAAAGTTACAATATGTGCTTCAATTAATTAAAAAAAACTCATATTGATATATATAAGTAAATCAATTAACATGATTTAGTTAAAAATAGTTAAATAAGTGATTGAATAAAGATAGACTAGTTAGTCAGAAGACGACACTTCAATTATAAAGTGTATTGCATGATGAAACTTGAGTTAAAGCATATGACACTTAAGATAGATTGTTAACTAAGTGTGCATACATCCCGTTATATATTGAGTTCACTCTGATATCAGTTAATCATCCATTAACTTGTCAAATATGAAAGGCATGGAGCATTAGTAATGCATGATGATATTTTCTATTAAGTAATTATTATTCCAACTAGGCAATTCGAAATTGTAAAGCATGTATGCATGATTTCCATACAACCATTCACTATAGTCTACATGACTAGTGTTTTGGATTGTTATTAATGTGTTGGGCACATGGCAAGATTAAGCACAATTTATCATTAATATCTATTGCTCCATGTTCTCTCTCAACTTAAAGGACAACTAGGATGTCAGAAATTGGTATGAAGGATTTCCTCATAAATTGTTTTCTTCACTCAGACAGTTGATTGATGCATTCGGTGAGGAGTGGGATCATGAGATGAAGGAACATGAAATAAAGTCCGTGATAAACCATATATGGGAAGAGGCCTTCGGAAAGATATTGGAAGAAGATGCTTCTAATGAATAAATCAATGAGGATATTCCATTTAAATTTAAAGATCTTGATAATTTGACAGATGCAGAAATGGAAATAAGTTTTTCTCCTCTTAATTTGTCAAACTTTCCAGGACATTCATATGAGTTACCAAAGATATTTTGACATGCCTTTAAGGGTGACCATGATAATGCCATCCACCATGTTGAATGGTTTGTGACTTTGGATCTAGAGTATGGTATTAAATTAGAAGAAGATGTTTGCATGAGATTATTTGTTCTTCACCTGGGAGGAGAGGATTTTGCTTGGTTTGTGGCCCTAGACAAAGGAACAATATCATCCTTTATAGAATTGGTAGAAAATTTTTGTAGCTACTGGGATCCAGAGCGACACAATAAATGGGTGCCTAATGTTGAACATGCAAATAACCTGTTTTGTAAGGAAATTCAGAACAAAAATCATGTTGGATAAGCCATTGTTCAAAATCTAATTGGTGATGTCTCAAGCATAGTATCCAAAGATGAATATGATTGTGATCCTACATATGAAGACCAAGAGTTCATAGTTAAAAATTTTGAAGAGCAGAAGGAAAGGTTCATTTCTCCTTGCTAGCACATAACAATTTCTTATTACATCTCAGATCTCTTGGAACATAATGACAAAATTATTGAGAACAATGGCTATTGGAAATTTATGGGTCCTATGTTGTAAGATTCTTTGAGACCTGATAGTGTTGTTTCTAGAGTCTGCAATTATGAAGAAGAAGTCAATTAAGCTAATATGGATCAATATGAGCCAAAATTTGACATTGTTCAGGACAAAGAAGTCATGATTACCCCGAGAAAGGATATCAAAGACATAGAAAAATAAAATGATATGATTATCACATTCCCTTGTGATGCCAATGACAAATATTGGATCAATACTTTTGCCACTACAGTTAAAGATGAAGCATCGCTAGACATTATAGATGATTGTTATGCCCATATTCCTCAATATGATACACAGTGTGAATATTTGGGAAAACACACCCTTGACAAGGTGAAGTACAACTTAGTTCATCCTTTCCTAAATATCACCAAGAGAAGTGTGGTATGCCATATAGATGAAGAGCCCATTGGTTTGTCATCCCTTCTAGTAGGTCATGTCTACTATTCTCTGCATCATCTCCCATAAAAAATTGATTTATTCAACCCTTTCTATCCTATATCGACAAGTCCTTAACGATGCATTTCAATAAGATCAAGACAGACATGTGAACATGTATGATTTTCACTCCTCATTTTCATAGCATTTATTGTTTATCTTTCATTTGAATCATGAAGTTATGAATTTGTGTTAGGATTATTGTAATCCTCCCTTGTCCACCATAGTCTAAATGTCATCTTTATAACTTAGGAATATGTTTCCACTTCATTATTTCCATAGAGAAGTTATTTGGATCCCACCTACCACTACCTCATGCATGATTTTAGGATCTCCAGAGAGAAATCCTTATATTTTAGGATCCCACACTGAGTCATGGGAGTCCCGCCATCAATTTACCATAGTCTGTGTTGAGTTATGCTCCAATGGACCATATTCATTTCACCTTCAGTTAGAATAGCATCACTTTTGCATGATTTAAGGAGTTAGGTGCCTTTGTTCACCTACCTTGGTTAGTTAACTGATTGTGATGTGTTTCAGGCTTCCGAAGTTACACCAGTGAGACTTTAGTGGTGATTTTTCCATAGTTAGTGATTCCTAGAGTCATTTCAAGTCATGAGATTCAAATCACACCTAGAGGATTCAAATTCTCTCTATTGTATCATGGATGTACTTCATACAGTTTAATGATTATTCAATTATGTTTATGCTATCAAATTGTTTCCTCTTTCCTGAGTAATTTCACCATGATTGTTTGGAAATTTTAACAATTGAATTATTATTTCGTTGTGAGGTTCAATCCAACATGAAGATCCAATGGATTTTCTAATTTTACATGGTATCAGAGCTTGATCAAACATCTTCAATGCCCATACACTTCCATTGATGCACCAGAAGCAACTAGGTTCCACATAAATCCTAGTATAATTGCATTACTCGCTCTAGATTTATCCAGATAAGTCTAGCCACGTGTGAAGCACCCTGATAATGTTCTCATGCCGAAGTAGACAGTGATTAAGCTAGTTACCTTCAAATTAAGATTTTTATGCAGGTTATTTGAAGAATTCAGAAGAATTGTGTTACTCCTGGAGCTGCAAAATGGAGAATTCAACAGCCTTGACATCGATGATTCTCACACCCTTCAATTATTTGGATTATAGGGGAGATATGCAGATTGTGTTGTGCAACAAAGGTATGTATAGGGTCACAATGGGAAAGGAGGTCAAACCCCAATAACATTTAGAGAAATCAAAGGAATTGGACAAATTGGATGAGGCATTTGGTTTCATGTGCATTCATATCTCCAGGGAGTCACTCTTCCACCTTGATGGATTAAAATCACTTAGAGAAGTATGGAAGAAACTTGAATCACTATTTGGAAAGTAGGATGATTCGAGAGGCCACATTTTGGGGAATGGGTTGATTTCTCGTCAACCCAATAGTTTCAAAACCATCCAACAATTCTTCTCCAAGTTCAAGTATTTGGTCATGTAGTGCAAGTAATGTGGAATTGACAAAACAGATGAGCAATTGGTTCTCTCCATTTTGAGCAAGCTTGGCCCTGAATTTCCAGTGTTTGTATCCACCTTCCACTCTGGGAGACTAACAACACAGAACTGGTGAATTCCCTCACTTGATGCATTCATTGGATCCCTCATTCAAGAACAAGATAATCTGATCCAGATGGGAGCCCTAAAATCCTCCAAAGATATAGCTCTTCTCGATGGGGAGACCAAGAATGCACAAGATGAAGGGAAACATACGGGGAAGGACAAGAGATATATTGAATTCAAACCAAAGGAGGAGTTTGATCCATTAGATGGAGCATAAAGTTCTAGACAAGCATAAGAGGTTTGAATTAAGACCAAGTGTTCCTATTGTAAGAAAGGAAACCATTCAAAGAAAAACTGTACGAAGAAAATAATAGATTAAATGGCCGAACAACACCATATTTCCCTCCCAGAAGGCGCAAGGAAGACTGATCCTGAAAGCAATACCAATGATCATGAGAGATGCCATGGACATAAGGCTAGATTTTCAAAATCTCAAGCCTTCCTCATTGATTCTAGATCCTCTAACCACATGGTTTCCTCCAAAGAAATATTTTCTTCATTAAATATCACTAATGGCCCAATTATTTGCATGGGCCATTATACTAAGATCCAAGCTGAAGGGAAGGGTACAATACAATTAGAACATGAAATGTTCAAAAATGTTTTGTATGTACCTTCTTTAGCAACAAATTTGTTGTATGTTTACCAGATGAAACATATTGGTTCACCAAAGAGAGTTGTTTTGGACCTGACACAGTTGAGATATCATATATCTCTACTGGGAAGCTTATAGCTAAAGGTGTTGCAAAAAATTCCTCCAAGGCATATGAGTTCTCACACTTTTTTCCATACTCAGATCCAGTGTAAGATCCGCAACTAGTTAAAAGGGAAGGTAAATCTATTCTACCTAAACCATTTGCATATGATGATGTTTCTTGTGATGATTACTATCTAGAATTAGAAGATGATGACCAACTTGAATCAGATATTGATATTGAGAATGAAGTTTAAAAAAATCTATATTCAGATCCAGTCCCTACTCCCAATCCTAGGCCTAAATGGGCTCATAGTCATTGATGCTGCTGGGAACATGCCTGGAGATCCATCTGACAAAAGGAGAACCAGATATCAGTTTCAAGATGAGGACCTTGAGCTATGTCATATAGATCCACTTATCCTAGAGAGGTGCTATAAAATCCCAGAGAGGTTCTACATGATGATGACTTCTGATCGACAGTTCTACAAAGTGGCTTGGCATGATCCACTATGGTAGGAAACCATGGATAAGGAATATGAGTGACTGCAGAACAATGAGACATTGGATCATGTCTCTCTTCCTCTGGAGAGGAGACAAAAGTTCCTTTCTACATGGTAAATTGAGAAGAAATCTACATTGAACAACCTAAGGGGTACACTGATGATTCTTCCTTGGTTTGCAAGCTGAGGAAACCATTGTATGGGCTCAATAAATTCCTCAGGGAATGATGTTCCAAGTTGAACTCTTCCATACTGTCACAGAAGTTTGAAAGGTACAATTCTGATTACAAAGAAACAACATCTCCTTTCCTATCTGGAATCATATTGGAAGAAGGAGGTTCACATGGTTCACATGCACTATATTATGGAACTAGTGCACACAAGGACCACCACACCGCATGACTACTCTACAGAGGTGCAAACTGGATACAATTTTTACAAATTTCTTAACTCAAGAGAAATTTGTTTCTTGGTGTGAAAGTTTGATCCAGTTCCCCACTCTTTCAATTTTTTTTTTTGGCGGGGGGGTTGGTTTCCCATGTGGTTTCCCCCATTTCCTTGATTTATTGAGCAGTTAATTTTTTGCATTAGATTGTATGGGTGACCTTTGGTCTTAGTTTCTAGGGACGAGGTTGTCGATGTTTGGATTAAGGGGGGGTGTTAGGATTATTGTAATCCTCCCTTGTTCACCATAGTCTAAATGTCAGTTTCCTAACTGAGGAATATGTTTCCACTTCATTAGTGCCATGGAGAAGTTATCTGGGTCCCACCTATCACTCGATATGCCCTCATGCATGAGCTTAGGAGCTTTGAAGATAAATCCCTATATTTTAGGAGATTAAACTGAGTCATGGGAGTCCCACCATCTGTTCACTCTAGTCTGTGTTGAGTTATGCTTTGATGGGCCACATTCAATTCACCTTCAGTTAACCTAGCACCACTTTTGCATGGTTTAAGGAGTTACACCTTTTTTCACCTACCTTGGTCAATTAACTAATTGTGAGGTGTTTCAATTGTCAGGAGTTACACTTGTGAGGATTAAGTGGTGATTTTCCCATAGTTAGTGATGTCCATAGTTAGTCCAATTCATGAGATTCGAATCACTCCTAGAGGATTCAAATTCTCTCTATTGTATCATGGATGTACTTCATACAGTTTAATGATGATTCAATTATGGTTATGTTGTCAAATTGTTGCCTCTTATCTAAGTAATTTCACTATGATTATTTGGAAATTCTAACATTGAAATTATTCCTCATTCATTCTTCTTTCACTACGAGGTTCAATCCAGCTTGATGATCCTGTGGTTTGCTAATTTTACATCTTATGGCTGACAATTTTAAATTTTTAAAGAATATTGAAGGAACTAACATAAATGTTCCAAAAATGAAAAATGTGCTTCTATGTCCAAAAGAATGTTTGAACATGCATATGAGTATGTTACAACTAGCCCTGAAAAAGTCTGCTGAATATTTCAATAGCTCACCTTTGCAAATGGTCTCTCAACTTCAAAATCAGATGATTAGTTTCATGCAAGATTCTTCCTCAATGCCAATGTATGATGGAGGTGTCCCATACATAATTTCAGTAGAAGCATGGATACATGATGATTTTTAGAGAAATCCCTCTTCATGGCATCAATATCAAGGCTTCCAGGTTCTTGCATCCATCCAACCTTCATTTCCCATCCCGATGGAAGTCTTTGTATATACTTAGCTTATCATCGATGATATATTATCATGGATTTTCTCTAAATACAAACGAAACAATTTAGGTATGAAGTGCTTACTTAGATCGATACATTGGTGGTATGATTTCACTTACCCCATTATGGTTATCATGTTTACCATAGGTAGGTTTAGTTTCATTTGAGTTAGGAATTTACTATTGCATTGCATTTGTTGCTCTTTCATATTGTCTACATTTAGTAGGCATGTTATTCAATTTGTTTTTCATATCTATAGACTAAGTAAGGAAGGACGGAAGTGTCTGCATCATGATGCCGTTGATCTCCTTGGATATTTGATGTGTGTGTAGGTCTACACGTGCCAGAATATTCACAGGTTATTGGGAACTCTTGAGAAGAGAAATCATCCTGCTATTGGAGCTAGTGTTACGTGGTACAAATACCAGTGCGCCTTTAGATATGTCCCCATGGAGGGAGGGCCATTTTTTTCATACCAGGAGGGGTTTTATAAAACATTTTCTGAGGGATGGTTATATCCAGACCCTTTGGTTTTGTCTTTAGGAGTACTATGGATTAATGGTATTGTTGACTGCCCTTTGTTGGGGTTTCTAACCTTGGGGTTGGTGTCTAGGGATCCTAGTGGAAGATCACTGGGTCACATGACCCCCCACTTCTTTCATTACTCTGTTGACATTTCTTTAAGCTGTGAGGATTTTGTCTCTCTTATAGGTCACATCAGGCACCCTCCTGGTCCTTCTGTAGACTAGTGCTCTCTCTCCTTGGGCCTCTTCCACTAATGATGTCATCATCTCGACCATGCTGTATTGAATTTTTTAGGGGGAGTGTTGATGGATTATCAACACTATTTGGGTTATATGGGGCATGACGATCCCCCCTTGCTTACTCTAGCCTTCAGAGTAATTTTCTTGGTTTTAGCTATTTTAGTCATTTTTGGGTAAACTCTAGGGAAAATTCCCCAAGTTACCTATAGGTTTGATTATTTTATATTATTTATGTGATAATTTTAAGTTGACATTTTATAATTTAAAATTTAAATTTTAAGGCATGTCAGTCAGGTTTTATTTGTAAAATTGAGTGTGAGAACATATACATAGATCTCCTTACTTCATTTTCAAAACACAACTTATGGGATAAAACTCAATATGTTCCTCTTTTAACCTAATTATCTTTTTGGAGAGATGCACACCTCTTGGATTTCTTTTCTCTTTCTCTTGTGGATGAAAGTTGGATGAATTCTTTGGTTATGCTCATGCTTGGTGGATCTAGTACTTGCTGTGTTAAATTGAATGATTGGATCCTTACTGATGAATGGTCACTACTTGCACTTTTTGCAATGAACCTTAATCAGATATTACTGCATTAAATGAATGATAATTGGATTGTTCATTATCTTACATTAGTATTTGTACTTGGATGAATTGGTAACTTGAATGATCTCTTAATTTTAACATCAATACTTATTGCATCTACCACTTCCACACCTCATATAATATGTCTTCATTCTCAAGTTGATTGGTTTAAGGCACTGGTCAATAACATTATTCTGTAGGAATATCTAGAGTTTGGTGTTTGAGTGTTTACAACTATGACAAAGGGCACTCCCCTTGGAGGTTACAACACTTCGAAGAAGTTAAAGATGTTGATGTATTTGTAACTTCGGAATGTATTCATCTATGTATCTTATGTATTGTAACCCGATGTTTATTCCGGGATGTATCTATTATGTATTTGAGTCATGTTGTCATGCCCCAATGTTCAGATCGGGAGGATCAATAATGTAAATAAGTCATGTCAAGTCATGGTGGGTAACCCTCCGATTTTCTAAGTGTTAAAGTCCCCACAGTTCCAGGGCACTAGGGTTATTAGACTCTCCTAGTAGAGGTCGGCCCTAGTAGGGTTTTAGTCATGTTGGGATTAGTATAAATAGAGAACTGGAGTCTCTATTTATCACACAAGTCATACACACTCAAGTGTAGCGCATAGTTGAGGAAGGAGAAGACACTGGGGCTAGACAAGAAGAAGATTACTGCTGTTGGGAGATCTCTTACTGTTTTGGGGCTTTTACTATTTTGGTGCTGATTCTATCTTTGAGGAAGTTGCGGGGTTTTCTCCTTTATGGTTTCCCCGAGGAAAAACACTGTGTTCATTGTCTCTTGTGTTTGATTGCTGTACTTGTTATTCTCTCAGTTAAAGATCCTAATAATGCTAGCTTAATGTTGAAAAACTAACATGGTATCAGAGCTAACCTGAGAAGAAGACACTGTGTAGCTGCGGGAACTAGGGCCTCCTAGTTTGTGGATCTTCCTCCATAGATTTTTCAGCAAAAGTAAGGTGGAATAACTCTCCTCCTTAGGGTGCATCTTTCTGTCGAAACATAATCCAATTATGAGGTTTTTCAGTTTTGGACTTGTCACTACTGTCGGAAATTAGGGCTTTTCACAGAAGAGGAATTTTTTAGTGAGCCCAGGCATAGATTGATCGCCTCCCCAAAATCGAAGTTAGGGACAAATTTCAAGGCATTTGGGTGGACAGAACTCCGGAAAAGCAAAACCCTAATTTGCTCCTGAACCAACTTTGCAGGATTTTAGCTCAAGTTTCAGATCCGACATCTTGAACCTGGTAAGATCTAAAATCTTTTGTATTTCTATTTGAGGTTCTCAGATAAATATGTCTCATCATACCAAGCTTGATGGAAAGCTTGAGGGAGCTGATAAATTCCGAGCTTGGAAGTATAGGATCTCCCTGGTCCTGGAAGAGAATGAATTAGACTCCTACATTCATGAGGAGGTTCCAGTTCCAGAGGGAGATAAGGAAAAGTCCTTACATAAGAAGAAGATGGTTATGGCAAAGAGGATCATTGCTGATTCTATCAAGGATCACCTTATCCCACAAGTGTCCTCTCTCAAGACACCTAAAGCTATGTTTGATGCCCTAACCAAATTGTTTGAAGGGAAGAACATAAACCGGAAGATGACTTTGAGAAATCAACTAAAGAATGTGAAGATTCAAAATTCAGAGACCATCCAGTCTTACTTCACAAGGGTTTCTCAGATCAAGGAACAATTGAAAGCTGTAGATGAAGAAGTGGAGAATGCAGATATTGTGATGACTACTTTGAATGGCCTTCCTAGGTCATGGGATGCCTTCATTCAAGGAATCTGTGCTAGAAAGAAGTTCGTCAAATTTAGCAGACTATGGGAAGAATGTTCTCAAGAAGAATCACGGATAGCAGCTCGAGAAGAGAAGATGGGTAGTGAATATCAAGCTCTCACAATTCACTCCAAGAAAGGTAGAAGGATACCTCATTACTCTAAAGGCAAGGATCCTCATCATAGAGATAACATTAAAAGAGACCTATCCAAAATGAGATGTTATACATGTGATGAAAGAGGACACTTTGCAAAAGACTGTCCTAAGAACAAGGGCCACTCTCATAAGAATACGGGGAATAAAAGAAGACATCATGCTCATGCTGCAGAGGATGATGAACCATCCAAGAAGAGATCCAGATATGAAAGTGAATATTCTTCAAGCGAGGATGAATATGTTTTGATCTCCGCTCTCACAGGTAACATTTCTCATGGAAGTGATGATTGGATTATAGATAGTGGGCTTCCAAACATATGAATGGATTCAAGGAATCCTTTGTGAGACTGTTAGAACATGAATCACCTCACAAGGTGAAGCTAGGAAATGAATACCAATATCCCATAAAAGGTAGTGGGGAATATTCATATAAACTAGACTCTGGTAAGTCTCTAACAATGAAAGAAGTATTGTTTGTGCTAGGACTCAAGAAGAACCTTCTCTCCATATCAACATTGGATGCAAAAGGAATGAGGGTTGCATTCATATATGGTCAAGTCATTATGTGGCCTAGAGGAAAGACTATCGATGATGTGGTAGTGATTGGAGAACAAGAAGGATGTCTGTACAAATTTAAGGGCCATCCAGAACAAGCCTTGGTCCATGACACAGTAGAGCCAAATGAGCTTTGGCATAGAAGGCTTGCACATGTGCATTACATAGCACTACCTGTTGCAAGCAAAACTATTGAAGGTCTTCCAGAATTCCAAGCAAAACATGATGGGGTTTGCAAAGGATGTGCGAAAGGGAAGAATACAAAGAAGACATTTCCCAGCAGTGAAAGCAAAGCCAAAGCAATACTAGAAATCATCCACTCAGATGTATGCGGTCCTATGTCATCAAACTCACTAAGCGGGTATGCATACTATGTTTCTTTGATTGGTGATTTTTCTAGAAAGACATGGGTTTATTTCATGAAGAACAAAGACGAAGTATTCAGTAAGTTCAAGGAATTCAAAGCCTTGATCGAGAACCACACTGAAAAGAAGATCAAGACTTTTTGATCAGATAATGGTGGAGAATTCACTTCGAATGAATTCAAAGAGCTATGCAAAGAATCAGGGATTAAGAGGGAGTTGTCCACTTCTTATAATCCACAACAGAATGGGATTGCAGAACGGAAGAATAGAACCATCATGGAAGCTGCAAGAGCAATGCTTCATGATCAAGATCTTCCTATGCATCTTTGGGCTGAAGCTGCTAGAACAACGGTGTATGTACAAAACCGTACTCCACATAGAGTACTCGAGAACAAGACTCCTGAAGAAGTCTTCTCCGGAAAGAAACCAGAAGTCAATCATCTCAGAATATTCAGCTGTCTTGTGTACATACACATTCCAAAAGAAAAGAGAACAAAATTAGATCCTTCAAGAAAGAAGGGCAGATTTATGGGATACTCTGAAAGCTCGAAGGCTTATAGAATCTATTTCCCAGGATACAAGAAGATTGACATCAGCATGGATGTAACATTTGATGAAGACACAGCTTACAACAAATCCAGAAAGAGACCTGCTGAAGAACCTGAAGAAGCAGAAGAAGAAGCACCCAGAATTCATGATACAACCATGAATGAAGAAGCTCAAGAAGAAGATCGAGATTTTGAGGAACCACAAAGACCTGTAGATCCACCTCTGGAGAAGAATTCTCATAAGAGGAAACCTGCTTGGGTACGTGAACTTATCCAAGGATATGGGGCTCCAGAAGAGAATCACAAAGAAAGAAAGAGGACCAGATCCTGCTTCGGGTATGTAGCCTTACTATGTGATTTCATTGATAAAGAACCTTCTAGTTATGAAGAAGCAGCTGAACAGAAAGAATGGAAGGATGCTATGATCGAAGAATATCAATCAATCATGAAGAATGATGTTTGGGATGTTGTCCCAAGACCAGAAGGGAAGTCAGTTGTAACTTCCAAATGGATCTACAAGATCAAGCATGCTGCAGACGGTAGCATTGAAAAGCATAAAGCAATATTTGTAGCTCGGGGTTTCTCTCAGAAGGAAGGGATAGACTATGAATAAACCTTTGCACCTGTAGCCAGATACACTTCCATCAGTTCAGTACTTGCTTTGGCTGTAGTGATGAAATGGAAGATACACCAGATGGATTTCAAGACTGCTTTCTCGAATGGTGTAGTAGAAGAGGAAATGTATGTAGAACAACCACTCGGTTTTGAGACACATGACAGAGAGTCTCATGTATGCAGATTGAAGAAATCTCTGTACGGTTTGAAACAGGCACCCAGGACCCAGTACGACAGAACTGACAACTTTCTATCCAGTTTGGGCTTTACCAAGAGTAAAGCAGATTCCAACCTTTACTACAAGGTTGAACATGGCAACCCAGTGATGCTTCTACTGTATGTAGATGATCTATTTGTGACAGGTATAGATGGGTTGATTGCTGATACGAAGAGAAAGCTTGCTGCTGAGTTTGAAATGAAGGACTTGGGGATGATGCATTACTTTCTAGGTATGGAGGTGTGGCAGAGTACATATGGAATCTTCCTTGGACAAGGGAAGTATGCAATAGAGATCCTGAAGAGGTTTGGAATGACGGACTGCAAGGCTATGACCACACCTATGGCATCGAACCTGAAGCTATTAAGTGATGCTTCACCAGAGATAGTTGATGCTACGATGTATCATCAGATGATTGGGTCATTGATATACCTGACGAACACGAGACCTGACATTTGCTTTGCTGTGAACACCTTGAGCCAGTTTTTGACAGATCTGAGACATGTTCACTTGATTGCTGCAGAGCATATTCTGAGGTACCTGAAGGGTACAGTTGATTATGGGCTCAAGTACGATGCGAATCAAAAGATTAACCTGGAGGGTTATGTTGATTCAGATTGGGCAGGATGTGCCATTGATAGGAAGAGCACTTCAGGTTGTTGCTTCAGTATGGGATCATGTGTGATCTCTTGGTTTAGCAGGAAGCAATCATGTGTGGCACTGAGTACAGCTGAAGCAGAGTATGTCGCAGCTTGTTCAGCTAGTTGTGAGGCAGTATGGATGCAGAAGCTACTGTATGATATATTTGATCTCTAGTTGGATGCTACTTGTATACATTGTGACAACCAGAGTTGCGTGAAGTTGTCATAGAATCTAGTGTTCCATGACAAGTCGAAGCATATCGAGATCAAGTATCACTATATCAGGGATATGGTGCAGAGGGGGGCAGTGAAGCTCCAGTATGTGGCGACGAAGGAACACATAGCTGATATATTGATGAATCCATTGGCTAGGCTGAAGTTTGATTACTTCAGGGAGAAGCTTGGTGTTCTCCCGATCGAGGTTTCCTCCAAGAGAAAGTGATGAGACCCATAGCCATTCTGTCATGGTGAGAGGATTGGTTCCTTTCATGATCAGATGTAAGGGCTGAGCCATTCTGTCATGGTGAGAGGATTGGTTCCTTCCATGTCAGATATGAGTGCTGGCCATTCTATCGAGTAGGACAGATGTAAGGGAAACTACCATTCAGGAGAATGGAGGCACCTGGTCAGTTACCAGGAAAACTCAGTCTAGGACTGAGAAGCCATTCTGATGTGACAGAGGGATGTGTTCCCACTTGATCAGATGTAAGGGCTGAACCATTCTGTCATGGCTAAAGGATTAAGTTCCTCCCATGTAAGATGTGAGTGTTGGCCATTCCGACGAGCAGGTCGGATGTAAGGGCAACTGCCATTCTCTAGGAGAATGGAGGCACTTGGTTAGTTACCAGGTAGCTCAGTTAAGGATT
>LPNX010965602.1:100000-235968 GCA_001517045.1 Pseudotsuga menziesii | reverse complement strand
TGTGTTCCCTCACTGGGTGGATGTAAGTGCAGAGCCCTTCCATCAGTAATGGGATGTGTTCCCTCACTGGGTGGATGTAAGTGCAGATCCCTTCCATCAGTAGTGGGATTTGTTCCCTCACTGGGTGGATGTAAGTGCAGAGGCCTTCCATCAGTAATGGGATGTGTTCCCTCACTGGGTGGATATAAGTGCTGGGCCTTTCTGATATGATTATAGGATTGGTTCCTACATGATCAGATGTGAGTGCTGGGCATGCCTTTCTGATGAGCAGGTCAGATGTAAGTGTTGGGAGAAGACCTACATGATGGCTAGGCCTACAACCAGCATGAAAAAGGGCTGGCTCTGTAGAACTTCCTATGATGAGAAGAATCATGAGATAGCACCGGTGATGATCCAGATCGAGTGATGATCGAGATCCAGTGATGATAGCCAGTGATGATCCAGATCGAGTGATGATCGAGATCCAATGATGATAGCCAGTGATGATCCAGATCGAGTGATGATCGAGATCCTGTGATGATCCAGATCGAGTGATGATTGACATCCAGTGATGATGATGACCAGTGATGATCCAGATCGAGTGATGATCTAGATCCAGTGATGATGTCTCATGATGATCCAGATCAAGAGATGATCCAGATTTAAAGAATGAAGATGACTTAAAGATGAAGATGACTTGAAGATGAAGATGACTTGAAGACTCAGAAGACTTCAGGTGCAGATGAAAAGATGATCCAGTTGATACAGAGAAGAAGACTAGTGTTGGAAAGTGGGTCGAAAGAATACCTTCCTAGTTAAGAGGGAGTGTTGATGTATTTGTAACTTCAGAATGTATTCATCTATGTATCTTATGTATTGTCACCCGATGTTTATTCCGGGATGTATCTATTATGTATTTGAGTCATGTTGTCATGCCCCAATGTTCTGATCGGGAGGATAAATAATGTAAATAAGTCATGTCAAGTCATGGTGGGTAACCCTCCGATTGTCTAAGTGTTAAAGTCCCCACAGTTCCGGGGCACTAGGGTTATTAGACTCTCCTAGTAGAGGTCGGCCCTAGTAGGGTTTTAGTCATGTTGAGATTAGTATAAATAGAGAACTGGAGTCTCTATTTATCACACAAGTCATACACACTCAAGTGTAGTGCATAGTTGAGGAAGGAGAAGACACTGGGGCTAGACAAGAAGAAGATTACTGCTGTTGGGAGATCACTTACTGTTTTGGGGCTTTTACTGTTTTGGTGCTGATTTTATCTCTGAGGAAGTTGCGGGGTTTTATCCTTTATGGTTTCCCTAAGGAAGAACACTGTGTTCATTGTCTCTTGTGTTTGATTGCTGTACTTGTTATTCTCTCAGTTAAAGATCCTAAGAATGCTAGCTTAATGTTGAAAAACTAACAAAAGATTTGCGATAGTGGTGACATTGGGTCACAAGTCCATGCATATTCTTACTAGGCACTAACCCTGCTAGTTTTCCTAGTAAAAAACCACCATTTCCAATCCAACATCTCTGATGGGTTTATCAGGAAATACAAGGGGATACATCTGCATGGCCCTTCTCTTAGGAAAACCAATGTTTTCGTCCAAGAGATCCATAGGTAACTCACGCAACTGTAGTATAGCATGGCCCCACAATACCCACTCACACAACACAAGGATGGTACCCCTTCTTTGCTACACAATCCTTCGGGCGTACCCATCCCTCCAGTGTTCTTCAGTGTGAGCATAGAAAGGTTACCAATACCCATGCAAGTCGCTTGAGTACCCATGCTCATAATAGGTTTAACAACACTACGAAGAGAAAAGCACATGCAAAGAAATTTATAGGGCTTCTCAAACCCAAACCACTCTTGGAATTTCCTTAGCTTTTTTAGCTTCAATAGTCAACATCTGCCCCATTGGCATATCCTCACCATCTCACTTGTTTTACATGCCAGCATGCAACTCTCATGAGATATCATCAACATTTCAAATAAAGTTTATACTGAAGCAATACATGTTCCATTTCATCGCCATGAGATATTTATCATAATAATTTCAATTAGAACTCTAAAAAATGTTTCATACAGAAACCAAGTTTCCAAAACATGAGGTCCTTCTCATGGTGTTTTCCTCTTGCAGGACATAACACATGGTCTTCTTGCAATGTGTCCTCTTGATACAATTCACAAACAACTAATCGATATGTAACATTAAATAATTTTTTCTCATACATAAATTAAATTTATTCAGCCATGAGTCCATGCTCATATACTTTGGATTTGTAAGTGGCAACATTGTGTCCCTCACGGTTTTGCACCAACTTCCATATCCTGGAGATTCACCTACAATATGTCCTCTTGACACAATTCTAGATGAGCTAATCAATCATTAACAATTGTTAGTAGAATTTCAAATCTGAAATTTACAAATATGTTTTCTACAAAAATCAGACCTAAAAACCATGAGATCTATTCTCATAATGTTTGGATTTGCATGTGGTAGCTTCTAGCCTTTATTATGAACTTACACGCATTGCCATACCCAATACAGTTCTACTTGAGATCTGTTTTTTTTCCCAATCAACCAAACAAGTTGTGAGTGTCCATGCATATAATATTTTTATGGCAACATTTACAACAATCACTGAAGTGATCTTGGAATTATAACAATTCATATTCAAACACTATCAATTGTTAATATTTCAAATGCAACGAAATACATTCACTTAACATGCATCATTATCACAATAAAATTGCAAGATACAATCAAATTATCTATGCAATCAAATAAAACTTTAAATATTCATGCTTACACAACCATACCCTTTCATGCAACACTGTTCTCCTGATAGAGAATTCTAGTAGGCCATCAACATGACTACTTTCTTCATGCAATCCCTTTCCCTACATTCATAGTAGATCGTGAAGTGATATTATAATTTCCAGTAATTCTATCATTTCAACTATTAGTGAATTGCAATGAAATATATATACATCACCACCATGCATTTACACAATGTACCCACACGTATGCATGCACAATCACCATGTGTACATAATCTTTTAAGGAACATTCAATCAATGCAAACTTCCATTTATTCAAGAATACCATAATGTCATGTCATGCATTCCACCATGATGTTTTGGAATGTCTAGCTAATGCCTCAACACAATAACCAACCATCTTCCCAATCACTTGGTTAACTACCTGGTTTCCTTCCTTCTTCACCTGAACACAACATTAGGAGTTCACTCACTCCTTGCTTGTTGGCAAAGAGGTTTTATCCTAGATTAATATCGGTGGGAGTTCATGGAATACATGTGTAGTACCACAAACCTTGCGACCTAACATCCTCATGGTCTCACACATGGCATGCTATTATTTCTTAGGAATGGATTCAAAATTTTAAGCATTCGTGTGGTATAAGGTCACTTTCCCTTACTATCCCATTCCTCACCATACCCGGTGGCATAACATTCACATAAATGCATTCAATACCACATGTATACCAATTTACAATGATTAGAAATATGGTTGAATGGGTTCTTACACATCCTTTTACAACACTTATACAATCAACATAAATAAAACTTTATCTACATGGCTGCCATCATCATTCTTGAGGTTACCTGACCAATTTCCCTATTACCAAGGAATACACATTCCTTCTACCAACCTATTGATAAAATATTTATTGCCCCAACCATTCTTCATAAGGTTGTTGGTAACATGCACCCAACATCATCAACATGTTCAAACATGCTTCTATTCTCTTTGGTCCCACAACCATTTTCAATCAACAATAATATCATCAACCATAATAATTATCATTAATGGCTCATTGCATATGTAAAACCTCACTACTTTACCAATATGCAATATCATATGCATGCACAAACATCTTCACATACACTATGCATTACCTCTCAATATGCCCAATAGTGCATATGCATTTCACCTATCTAACCTCTTGCATTTATTGCATTCATATACCCAAGGTTCTTTATATAAACTCAATAAATACACACATATCAACAAGATAAGAGTTGAGGAATTCTCCCTTTCCAATTCCTCATCATAGCATGAAATTTCCTCTTCCATATATCATAGATGATCCATTTCATGGCCTCTCCTATGGAGAGCCTCCTCCAATTCCTGCTACAACCATCTATGAGTCTTTTGTATCATTCATTGAAAATTAGAACAACTCTCAATGCACTTTATTCACAGCACCATGCTGCTCCAATTGCTTTGAGAAATGTTGACAATGTTTAACTTGGTATTTCTTGGACTTCTTAGCACTTAAAAATGCTGACATCTATTCCATTACAACTCCATTTGGAGTCCTTTCAAGGGCTATTATATTTCCTTGTGCCTCACACAACCATGTACTTCCTTTCTTTTCCCGTGAAAATATTTTTAGATAATTTTGAACCACACAACATGTTCACACATAGGAATACCTCATTTCATGATTGGTATCCTTTGCATGGACACTCTATCACTATCATGAACCACCAGACAAGTCCAAAAATTGGATTGTCATACTCTCTTAGTATGTATACATTTTTCACGAGAATGATTCACCCATCACCTTTACAAGTTACATGGTATTTAACTATTGGCCTATTCCATACCTTGCTGAGCACACGCTGAGCATTCTCTTATGTAATACAATATCGATATCCAATAATTAAGAGATCCCATGAATCTTCCTTGCAATTCAAATTACACATATGATCCATAATAATATCTTGGATGCATTCTTACCCCAAGCACCAATATCCATTATTGGTCTCTTCTATTCCTTCATGATTAGACAAGGTTGCCACTCCTCCATCATGCATGTTTCCCTAGTTATGCCTCCACTTTATTGGGAGAGCACCATTACCCTGATATGGATATGGTTACAACTATTCATTTGTATTTACTCTCACCTTTGGCACACACTTTTACCATCTTACAAAATTCTCAAGAATTTTGGTTGTTGTGGATGTCATCCATATTGAGAATTTCTTGCCCAATCAAGCGAAGAGGTTCTTCTCTGCCTTCTATTTGAAACAACTTAAAACCTATTTAAAAAATAAGAACCTTCTGTTTGATTCTCTTGTATTTTAGATTCACTATATTCTGAAAAATGCACAAAAGTATTTTTCATGCATTCTTGAAACTACCTCAATTAACATTTTTTGTCAAATCAAGGTTACATGCACTTTTCTGTTATGATCTCTAAGACATATGAAATCCTCATTTAGATTATGGATGTGCATCATTGTTCCCCTTTAGGTAATATTTACAATACCTATTCTCATACTTCATTATGATCTAGGGCTTAAAAGTTACACTTTACCAAATATGCTAATTTCGCCTAATTCTGCACTTTTTTAACAGTGGTAATTATTTTCAGAGACCGACTTTAGCCACCTGCAGAAATAAATGCAGGAAGAAATAGAAGAAAAATTATAGTAGGAGAATTTAGTACATATAACAAGGATCACTCAACAATTTTCATATCTCTTATCTGATGCACCATTCAACCTCTATAAACTTCTAGGTTTGACTACTTTTGACTTTTTCAACTTTTCTCAAACCTATTCCCAAACTAAGAGTTTCTGGAGAAACTTCGTCTATGAAAGTTTTCTGTTTTAATGAGTAGGTAAAATTTCAAGTTCAAAATTTTTCTTGGTATCAACATCTAGGGTCACTTTTACCTCCTTCAATCTTTTCAAAATCCCCAAAAATTGCTCCGGAATACTGCATTTTGGATTCCTTTCACAACCCGAGTTCAAATCATTTGGAATTTGGCTCCAAGATTCCAAATTTATCTACACTCCTTGTCCATAGCCATGCTATAACAATTTAATCCTAAATCGAGCTCCCTTTGGGTCCTTGGACATGGATCTTTGAAAGTAACTAATTTGAAATTTCGGTCAAATAGGAGCAGGATGGACTCAGTATTCTCACTAGTTTTTCTATGAACTTCGTCGATGGTGTCCGAATGCCTTATGTCTCATCCTATTCTGATCCAAATTTCTCTTATTATGGCTGAAAAGTTTTTTAGGCTCTATATTTTTTTCTAGGTCTCGATGTGCCAATCTTGACTTTTTCTAAATCTTTTTGAATTTTTGGATCGGAATCGAAAATAGAAAGGAAAAATTGATATATAAAGATCCATTTATGACTTCCCTACTTCGACTACTATCTTCCACATGCTGGGAATCAAAATCCAGAAGTGCAAAACGGTTCCTCCAGAAAACCTTCTCGACCTCCTGACTTACTAGTATATTCCGTATGTCGAGAGTCAAAAGTCAACACTGCAGAATGACTTCCAATAAGACTACCTCGACCTCCTGACTTTGACTACTACCTTCCATACATTGGGAGTTGGAAGTTATAACTCCACCACTGCGCTACTACGCAGTCCCAGTCCCCTACTTCTGCTGTCGACACCTCGGAGTTGGCACTTTGACATCAACATCAACACGCCGATCCTTCCACGAACAACCTACTAATTTCAATGTCGATACTTCCATGTTGATACTTCAACACTATCCAAGTGGTAACAATTAAGGAACCTTTTTCCCTTTCGATTTTGATGTCGGAGGTTGGAAGTTGACAAGATGCCCATGTTACTACTAACTTGTCATGTCAATATCTTTCACGCCCAAAGTCCATTTTTGATGAAACAAACTTCGCTGGAAATATCTCGACGATATCTCTACAACAATTTTCTCCTCTACAACATTTGAATTTTATTTTATTTTTGGTCATCAATTTAACCCACGACTTTACCAAACACTAATCAACACTTCCTATGTAATTCTGATTTTTTTCTTGTGAGTGTGGATTTCGGCCCAAACAACCCTAGTGTTGTAATGNCCCCCCCCCCCCCAACAATGACCAAATTACAAATTTATTAACATCTAAATGCGTGTGCAAATTCATATTAAACATACACAACATAATTAAACTCTATCAATGCACACACACATCATGCTTATACCAACCTTCTTATCACAAACATAACAATAAAACCATGCACAACAATAAATTAATTTTCATGCTATTCACATGCATCTAATTAAGCAATTCATGTTGCGCCAGCTCACAATGAACATTCATTCATAACACACAAATTTGACATAATTAGAGACAATAGTAAACACATTATCTTTTAATTAAAATTTCCCGAGAAAATGGCTACGGAAGAGAAACATTCCACCCAACCATAGGTCTTTGTCCATCCTATATTATTTTAGGTGAGAAACCACCCCTGAGCTGGGGTATGTATCCACTAAGGAGGAACTACTCGGGTTCACTCACAACCATAAGGACAAATACTCATGCTAAGCCAACACACAACTGTGTTTGTAAAGAAAGTAGGGAGGTAGGGAATGGGATATTTAATCCAATGATCTCAACCACAAAGACACAAGCATCTCAATTTGGATTCATACAATTTGGCACCTAGAATAACTACCATGCCCAACATAAGGAAGGTCCCCTTCTTTGCTACATAGTCCCTCAGACGCCCCTTCCCTTTAATGCTCTTTAGGGTGGGCATAGAAATGTCCAACATTATATACCTCTAGAGATTCTTGCCAACACTAGATTTATCAAGCAATTCCAACCTTTGATCTCATTCCCGCTTCAATCCACCATGGATTTTTCCAGTTCCAGCCACGTGACTGTCAATCACGGAATTCCACTTCCGAGCTTCCAAATCTGGGTCTTCCTATGGATTTTTTGGCTTTTGGAACTCTCATTTTCACCCCAGGATTTATATCTATGGATTCCCCATTGGATTTCATTGGGCACACGAATTTTTGGGAACTTTTTGCACTTCAAAATGGCTTATTTCCAAGTTGCGATTTCTACAATTTTCACTGCTGGGAATGCATCACTGACTCATAATTGTAGTTTGATTGTTCAAAAATGGACCGTGGATGATGGAAAATGATTTCCCATGATGAAGAATGGATTATGGTTCAAGTAAACCATGCCCATACTCATCCATACGAATTTCCGAGTTTCGTACATTCTCCATTAATCCGTGAGCTAATTTTTCAGCTACTTTCTTACAACAGAGTTAAATACCAGCAAGGGAAGTCAAGATGGGTTCTCAATATGACACTTGGAAACAATGGATTCAATCCCACAACCCTCTCACCTCTCTCGAGTGGATAGACACAGCCCCCTCTTTTTCAGTTGCTTCCATAGCCATGTCTTGGATTTTTTATTTGCATTTAAATATTTACATGCTTTTACAATTTTCCATGGATTTCTAGTACATGGCTCACAAATTATAAAATGCTTTCCTTTTAAAAATAGAGTATTCACTAGCAGGGCCTTGGCCTTGAGCTCCATGCTAGAAATCATACATCACGTATTTGCAATATTTACAAACTAAGCCAATACATTCTAAGGACCAAAATGGGGGTATTATAGAAATAAAGGTTTGAACCAAGACTAAAATGACAATGGGCAGGGTTTTACATATCTAACCATCCCATCGCTAAAGGTTTCATAGCATTAATCTTGTGAGAATCCAAAGTGACTAGCATTGGTTGACTAATGTTGATTAACTCCATCTTGAATGTGATTATGAAAGTTTCACTTTCCTATGGTATTAATTACATTCATGATTCAAAGTATAGTTGTTAAAACTTAGGGTAAGTTGTAATGCCCCATACACCCCCTTTTTTTTTACATTTCCATATGAAATTTGACATGCTATGTTTCCCCTTTCATCAATAGAGGAGTTCAACCTTTGGGGGATGTCAAAGAATTTCATTGAATCAAAGTCATGCTTGAATCCTTGAATTCTTGAGATGCCACTATTGAGCTTTGGGTCGCATGGGAGAGAGTTGACAACCATATGTCAAATGATTGTTGTTTAATTCCCAAACACTATGATGTCCTTTCTGCTCAATTATTTTGCTAACGAATGGCTTGCTGAAGGACTAAGGATTCAACTTGATTGTTTGGCATCTTGCATAACCACCAAGTGAAAGAAGTTACATGATTTTTGTTGGTGTTATAAATAAGTGACCCACAATCCTTTCCACCCTTGTGTGAATCCTACCTTTACCTAAGGAAGGAGGGGGTAATTCATGGAAGTAGTTAATATTCATATGCAAATGCAATTAGAGTTTTGAAACATGAGGTGAAATTTAGTTTGTAACACTTGTTAACATAATTGATTTCCTGTTATATGTAAGGTTAATCTGTTTTTTTAATAAGAATGGATGGGAATTTATGGAATGAAAAAATGTCAGAAATAATCTGTATCTGATTCTGGTTAGTTGATCATTTTGAATATATACGAGGCGCCTTATTTCCATAAATATTTTCTTCAATTTGTATCAAGAAAAATATTCATGTTGTATCCTACATATCTATGTTTCTTCAATTTTGTAAACTTTAGACTTTGGAGTTTAAATAGACTAGTATATATTTTGTAAGGTGTTGTAAAACCTTCATCATCCAAACATGTGAAAAGTTTCAAGATATTCTATAGGATGATAGTTATGATGAGGTACCACATTACCACAAGGAGGGAAACCCAAGTTTAAGCACTTAGAAGGGAAGTGGAGTCACCCCCAATTTTTGGGAGAAATAGGAAAAACTAGGATGGAAAAAGAAATGGGCCACGAAGATATTTAAGAACTTAATATTATCTTTCATGACTTATCACCTATTAAGGTTTATATCCAATGATTAGATTAATCTTAATTGTAACAACAAATGATTAATAAATGTATTAAGAAATGAAGAAAGGTAGATGCAGGTTTATTGAACTCTATCTCTCAAATTAAATAGTTACTTCTATACAAGTAAAGTGAAGAAAATGAAAAATAAAAGAACAAAATCTAGTTAAACCCTCTTTTTAACCTAAACATAAACAACAACTAACACACAATGATTACCCAATTATTTCTAAATATCCAATGGATGTAACTTGGGGTTTGTTTCATCAGCGAGGTAGGAAAAACTCCTTAACTAGGTTTTGATATAAATTAAATCTTATCTACATCATCTCTTAATTAATACACTACAAGAGTTTAGAGGAAAAGAACAAAACCAAACAACAAAAAGGTTAGATTCAACTCTACATAGCTATGTTGTGTTCTTCCTCATGTGGAAACAAATTAAGATACAATATTTTCGAATGAACAAAACAAGCATATGGATAATGGTATATACATCAAATATATTCAAGTATGATAACTGATGTGTAGCGAAGGTTACATCATCGTGACCCACAAAGTTGCATTAAAGATTCCCTAGAGTAGGAGATATTGAATGGTTGAACAAACACCTCAATTAAGCAAATTGAGGCAATGAGGAAGATCTAAGCCAAATGGAGAGGATAGTATCGACAATAGCAAGAATTAAATTGGTGGAGGGTAAAGAAGACCATAGATATCAACAAGCCCAAAGCTTGGAAGGTGGAAGGAGATGACAAATTGAGGCAATGAGGAATACCTAAGCTAAATGGAGAGGATCGTATCAACAATAGCAATGTAGAGGATAGTATCAACGATAGCAATGTAGAGTATAGTATCAAAAATAGCAGGAATTAAATTGGTGGAGGGTAAAGAATACCATAGATACCAACAAGCCCAAAGCTTGGAAGGTGGAAGGAGATGACAAGATTTTTGGAAAATGTTCAATTTCAAAGAGTTTGATGTATCCAAAATAGATATGAGTACCACGCTTGATAGAGAGCTATAGTGTCACAAATAGATTTGGGGATGTATGAGTGTGGTTGTTCACCATTGCATTTCCCATTAGGAAGGTGGTCTTTCTAGATAAGTTAAACAACGATTTTTGACTCATTGTATCAAACATAGATGAGTTGGGGAAAAGTTTAGTGGCAAAATTTAACATATGGGTTAATTTTTTATTTTGTTTTTAAAAAAAAGATGCGTTAATTTCCATTTTTTTAAATGATTTGCCCAAATTCCACACGGTGAAAATATTTTACTTTAAATATGTCTAAAATGGTCCAAAATATATATAAAATAACTACAATTTTGTATATTTTTATAGCAATATCGCCAAACACTTTATACTTGAAAATATAAATATTAGTAAAATTTGCCAAGATTTCTACACTTTAAGAAAATATAGGGATTTTCTAAAAACTTGGACTCTGTAGTCTTGAGATGAACAACAAGTGGAAATAGTGTTATTGTGATTAAAAAATATTGTGATTTGATAAACATCAAAATCACTCAAGTTAGGGTCAAGTTTAACTGGGTGTCTTAAAGAGTGTGCCCTAGTAGATCAAGGACGTTTAGGGACCCAAGGGAGTGTCCACAACTAGTACACAAATCCCAAGTGACAACAATTATCATAGATTCCAGTAGTCTCTGAACCTCTGTTTCCAACTGTGATCCCATAGTTTATCTTCAAGCATATTTTTCGTTGGAGGTTTTTCCCATTATCAGGTTATTGTTGTATTAGTTTTGTTTGTGAATTTCATTATTTTCCCAAATTTAGACTTATGATATCTCTCTATTGATTGTCATCAACATGCCATTCGTTTGATAGGGGATTGAAAATCATGAGAATGCATTTTCAGCTTCAATTGTCGACATCTTCCCCATTGGAATATTCTCACTATCTCACCTGCATTACATATCAACATGTATTTCTATCATCAAATTTTAAATAAAGTTTATAGTTGAACCAATATATGTTCCATCTCATTGCCATGAGATAGTTATGATAATAATTTAAATTAGAACTCTCAAATAGGTTTCATATAGAAACTAAGTTTCCCAAACATGAGGTCCTTCTCATTGTGTCTTCCTCTTGCAGGCCATAGTGCATGGTATTCTTGCGATGTGTCCTCTTGACACAATTCACAAGCAACCAATCGGTAAATAACATTAATAATCAAATTCAAATTCAAATTCATAATTTTGTCTCCTACATAAATTAAATTTATTCAACCATGAGTCCATGATCATATAGTTTGGCTTTTGTAAGTGGCAACATTGTGTCCCTCAAGGTTTTGCACTAGCGTCCATAACTTGGACATCCACCTACAACATGTCCTCTTGACACAATTCTAGATTAGCCAATCAGTCATTAGCAATTGTTAGAAAAATTTCAAATATGAAATTTACAAATCTGTTCTCTACAAAAATTAGACTTCACAACCATGAGATCTATTCTTGTAATGTTTGGCTTTGGACGTGGTAGCTTCCAACCTTTATTTTGAACTTAAACACACTGCCATACCCAAGACAATTCTACTTGAGATTTGATTTTTTTTTCCAATTAACCAAACAAGTTGTGAGTATCCATGGATATAATACTTTTATTGCAACATTTACAACAATCACTGAAGTGATATTGGAATTATAACAGTTCATATTCAAACACTATCATTTGTTAATATTTCAAATGCAACGAAATACATTCACTTAATATGCATCATTTTCACAATAAAATTGCAAGATAGAGTCATATTATCTATGCAATCAAATAAAACTTTTAATATTTATGGTTACACAACCATATCCTTTCATGCAACTCTGTTCTCTTGACGGATAATTCTAGTAGGCCATCAACATGACTACCTTATTCATGCAATTCCTTTCTCTACATTCATAGCAGCTCGTGAAATGATATTAGAATTTCCAATAATTCTATCATTTAAGCTATTAGTGAATTGTACTGAAATATATATACATCACCACCACACAATTACACAATGTATCTTAACACATGTACTCACACATATGCATGCACAATCACCATGTGTACATAATCTTTTAAGGTAGATTCAATCAATGCAGCCTTGCATTGATTCAAGAATACCATAATTTCATGTCATGCATTCCACCATGACATTTTGGAATGTCTAGCTAATGCCTCAACACAATAACCATCTTCTTCACCTTAACGCAACATTAGGAGTTCACTCACTCCCTTCTTGTTGGAAAATAGGTTTCATCCCAGATTAACACTAGTAGGGAGTTCATGGAATACGTGTGCAACACTACAAACCTTGTGACCCAACATGATCATGGTCTCACACATGGAATGCTATTATTTCTTAGGAATGCATTCAAAATTTTAAGCAGTCTCATGGTATAAGGTCACTTTCCCTTACTACCCCATTCCTCACCATACCCAGTGGGATAACATTCACATAAATGCATTCGATATCCCATGTATACCAATTTACAATGATTAGAAATATGGTTGAAGAAATTATTACCCATCCTCTTTCAACACTTATACAATCAACACAAATAAAATATTACCTAGAAGGATGGCATCATCATTCTTGATGTTACTTGACCAATTTGCCTATTACCAAGGAATAGACATTCCTTCCACCAACCTATTGATCAAATATGTTTTTCCCCAACCATACTTCATAAGGTTGTTGGTCACATGCACCCAACACCATCAACATCTTCAATTATGCTTCTATTTTCTTTGGTCCTACAACCATTTTCAATCAACAATAATATCATCAACCACAATAATTATCATTAGTGGCTCATTGCATATGTAAAAATTCACTACATTACCAAGATGAAATATCATATGCATGCACAAACATCTTCACATACACTATGCATTGCCTCTCAATATTCCCATTAGTGCATATGCATTTCACCTATGTAACCTCTTTTATTTAAAGAATTCATATACCGATAATTTTTTATATAAACTCAAGAAATAAAAACATATAAGCATGACACGAGTTGATGAATTCTCCCTTTCCAATTCCTCATCATAACATGAAATTTCCTCTTTGATATATCATAGCTGATCCATTTCAAGGCCTCTCTTAGGGAGAGCATCCTCCAATTCCTACTACAACCATATATCAACCTTTACAGCATTCATTGGAAATTACAACAGCTCTCAATGCACTTTATTCACAACACCTTTCTTCTTCGATTGCTTTGAGAAATCCTGGCAATGTCCAATTTGGTCTTTCTTGGAATTCTTATCACTTAACAACGCTGCCATCTATTCCATTACAACTCCAGTTGGAGTCATTTCAAGGTCTATTATATGTCCTTGTGCCTCACACAACCACAAGACTTGCTTTCTTTTCTCGTGAAAATATTTTCCACAATTTTGAACCACACAACAGGTTCACACATAGGAATACCTCATTTCTCGATTGGTAGCCTTTGCATGGACACTATATCACTACCATGTACCACTTGAAAATTCCACATACTGGAATTTCATATTCTCTTAGCATGCATAAACTTTCCAAGAGGATGATTCACCCATCACCTTTGCAAGTTACATGGTATTTAATTGTTGGCCTATTCCATACCTTATTGAGCATTCTCATATGGCATACAATATCCATAAACAGTAATCAAGAGCTCCCATGACTCTTCCTTGCAATTCAAATTGCATATATTATCCATAATAATACCTTGGATGCATTCTTACCTCAGGCGCCAATATCCATTATTGGTCTCTTCTATTCCTTCATGATTAGATAAGGATTCCACTCCTCCATCATGCATGTTCCCCAACTACGCCTCCCCTTTATCGGGAGAGAATCATTACCCTGATATGGGTATTTCTACATCTATTCATGTGGAGATACTCTCACCTTTGGCACGCACCTGTACCATCTTACAAAACTTCTCAAGAATTTTGGTCGTTTTCGAGGTCACCCATATTGATATTTCTTGCCCAATCAGTGACTATAGGCTCTTCTTTGCCTGCTATTTGAAAAAACTAACAACTTATTAAAAAAATAAGAACTTTCAGTTTGATTCCCCTGTATTTGAGCTTCACTACATTTTGATAAATGCACAAAAGTAATTTTCATGCATTCTAGAAACTATCCAAATCGACATTTTTTGTCAAATCAAGGTTACATTCTTTTATGTTATGATCTCTTAGACATTTGAATTCCCCATTTAGATTATGACCATGCATAATTGTTCCCATTTGGATAATATTTCCAACACCTACCCCCATGATTCTGATCTAGGACTTGAAAGCTACACTTTCTGAAATATGCTAATTCGGCCCAATTCTGCACTTATTCTACAACTGTAATTATTTTCTGAGACCAACTTCAACAACATGGAGAAGAAAATGTAGGAAGAAATAGAAATTATTTTCTATCGGGTAAAATTAGTACATATAACAAGGATCACTCCAAAACTTTCATATCTTTGATCTGATGCACAAGTCAACCTCTATAAAATTCTGGGTTTGACAACTTTTGATTTTCGGAACTTTTCTTAATCCTGGATTTTTTTGGAAAAAATGATTATCTCCCAAACTAAGCATTTATGGATAAACTTTTTCTAACAAAAGTTGTCTATTTTAATGAATAGTAAAATGTCGAGTTCAAAATTTCTCTTGGTTTCAACATATAGGGTCACTTTTACCTCCAAGCTTTTCAAAATCCCAAAAACTGCTTTGGAATAGTGCATTTTGGCCTCCTTTCACACCCGAGATTCACATCCTTTGGAATTTTTCTCCAAGATTCCAAATTTAGCTGTGCTCCTAGTCCATGCCGCACTATAACAATTTCATCCCAAATCAAGCTCCCATTGGGTACCTGGACACGAATCTTTGAAACAGTGACTAATTTGAAATTTCGATCAAATCGAAGCAGGATGGGATCAGTCTTCTCACTGGTGTTTCTATGATATTTGTTGATGGCATCTAAATGCCTCATGTCTCGTTCGATTCTGATCCAAACTACTCTTGTTATGTGTGAACGAATTTTCAGGCTCTATACTCATTTTTTTTCCAAGTCCCGACATGCTGATCTCGAAATTTTATAAGTATTTTTTACTTTTCGGATCAGAAATTGAAAACATGAACACATAATTGATATATAACGAGCCATTTCCGACTTCCCGAATCCAACTACTATATTCTGTACATTGGGAGTTGAAAGTCGGAAGTGCAAAACGGTTCCTCCACAAAACCTTCTTGACCTCCCAACTTCGAATAGTCTCTTCCATACGTCGGGAGTTAAAAGTTGGCACTACATAATGCCTCCAATAAGAATACCCCGAATTCCTGACTCCAACTATTACCTTCTGTACGTCAGGAGTCGAAAGTCAAAACTCCACCACGACGCTACTACACACTTCTAGTACCCTACTTTTGTTGTCAGCACCTCAGTGTCAACACTTCGACGTCGGCATCAACACGACGATCCTTCCACGAACACCCTGCTGATCTCAAAGTTGGAACTTAGACGTTGAAAAATCGACACTATCCAAATGGTAACAATCAATGAACCTTCTTCCCTTCCAATTCCGATGTTGGAGGTCGGAAGTCGACAAGATGCCCATGTTACTGCTAACTTGTCATGCCGATATCTTTAACGTTCGAAGTCCATTTTTGATGAAACGAACTTCGTTGGAAAGCTCTCAACAAGATCTATACAATGGTGTGATTCTCTGCAACATATAAATATTTTGGTTCTTGGTCATCAATTTAACCCACGAGTTTACTAAACATTTATCAACACTTCCTATAAAATTCTGATTTTCTGCATGTGAGTGTGGATTCCAGCCCAAACAACTCCAATGTTGCAACCATTCTCTTTGATACAAATTTCTTACGTCCCCACCCATCAATCCGACTAACAGAGGAGGACATGAATGATATGTTGGGTGCTAAATTTCAACCCCATGACCAAATTACGAATTTATTAACATCTAAATGCGCATGCAAATTCATATTAAATAAACACAATGGATTTAAACTCTATAAATGCACACACACATCATGTTTATACTAGCATTTTCATCACATGAATAAAAATAAAACCATGTACAACAATAAATTCATTTCCATGTTATTCACAATCATCTAATTGAACAATTCATGTTGGGTCAGCTCATTCAATTTAACACAATGAACAATCATTCATCCCATATAAATTTGGCATAATTAGAGACAAAGTAAACACTTATATTTTAGATGAAATTGCCTGAGCAACTAGCTATGGAAGAGTAACGTTCCACCCAATGAGAGGTCTATGTCCATTTTATATTCTTTCAGCTGAGAGACCACCCCCAAGTTGGGCTATGTATCCGCTAAGGAGGAACTACTCAGGCTCACCCATAGCCATAAGGACAAATACTCATGCTAAGCCAACACGCAACTAGGTTTTTCAAGAAAGTAAGGAGGTAAGGAAGGATATATCTAATCAAGTGAGCTCAACCATAGAGCTACAAACATCTCAATTTGGCTTCAGACAACCTTGGCACCCACAATACCTACCGCACCCAACACAAGGAAGATCCCCTTCTCCTCTACACAGTCCCTTAGGCGCCCCTTCCCTCTAGTTCTCTTCAGTGTGGGCATAGAAATATCAAAGATGCTAAACCTATAGATATTCTTTCCTTCATTGGGTTTATCAATCCATTCCAACCTCTAATCTCACTTCCGCTTCAATCCAACCTTGGATTTTTCCAATTCTGGCCACATGCTTGTCAATCATGAAATTTCACTTTTGGGCTTCCAAATCTGGGTCTTCCTATGGATTTTATGGATTTTGGCACTCTCAATTTCACCCCAGGGTTTATATCTATGAATATCCCACTGGATTTCACTGCTCACATGAATTTCTGGGCGTTTTTGGCACTTCAAAACGTGGCTTCTTTCCAAGTTGCGATTTTAGCAATTTTCATTGCTAGGAATGCATCACCTGCTCATAATTGTAGTGTGGTTGTTCAATAATGGACTAGGGATGATGGGAAATGAATTCGCACGAGGAAGAGTGAATTATGGGTTAAGTAAACCATGCCCATACTCATCCATACGAATTTCCTAGTTTGGTCCATGCTACATTAATTCATGAGCTGATTTTTCAACTACTTCCTTACAACAGAGTTAAATATCATCAAGGGAAGTCACGATGGGTTCTCAATATGACACTTGGAAAAACTGGATTCAATCCCGCAACCCGCTCCCCTCTCCCTAGTGGATACACACAACCCCTCATTTTTAGTTGCTTCCATAGCCAACTGTTGGACTTTTTATTTGCATTTAAATATTTACATGCTTTTACAATTTTCCATGGTTTTGCTAGCATATGGCTCACAAATTATAAAATACTTTCCTTTTAAAAATCGATTATTCACTAATGGGGTCTTGATCTTGGGCTCCATGCTAGAAATCATAGATCACATATTTACAATATTTACATACCAAGCCAATACATTCTAAGGACCAAAATGGGGGTATTATAGAAAGAAATGTTTGACTAAGAATAAAATAACAGTGGGGAAGGTTTTACCCACACACATCTAACCATCCCATCGTTAAAGGTTTCATATCATTGAGCTTGTGAGAATCCAAAGTGACAAGCATGGGTTGAATGATGTTCATTAACTCCATCTTGAATGTGATTATGAAAGTTCCACTTGCCTATGGTATTAATTGCATTCATGATTCAAATAATAGTTGTTAAAACTTAGGATAAGTTTTAATATCCCATACTTCCCCATTTGTTTACATTATCATATGAAATTTGATATGCTCTATTGCCCCTTTCGTCAATATAGAGGATTTCAACCTTTGGGGGATGCCAAAGAACTCCAGTGAATCAAAGTTATGCTTGAATTCTTGAATCCTTGAGATGCCATTGTTGAGCTTTGGGTCATGCAGGAGAGAGTTAACAACCATATGTCGAATGATTGTTGTTGAATTCCCAAACACTATGATGCCCTTTATGCTCAATTATTTTGCTGACGAAAGGCTTTGCTGAAGGAATAAGGATTCAACTTGGTTGTTTTTCATCTTGTATAACCACCAAGTGAAGAAGTTGCATGGTTTTTGTTGATGTTATAAATAAACTCCCCCCTCCCCCCCATGATTTCCACCCCCGTGTGAAGCCTACCTTTACCTAAGAAAGGAGGGGGTAATTCATGGAAGTAGTTAATATTCCTATGCAAATGCAATTTGAGTTTTGAAACATGAGGTGAAATTTAGTTTGTAACACTTGTTAACATAATTGATTTCCTATTATATGTAAGGTTAATTTGTTTGTTTAATAAGAATGGATGGGAATTTGTGGAATGAAAAATTGTCAAAAACTATCTATATTGTGATTGTGGTCGGTTGATCATTTCTCTTTGAATCTATACAATGAGTCTTATTTCCTTAAATAGTTTCTTCATTTGTATCAAGAAAAATATTCATGTTGCATCCTACATATCTATGTTTCTTCAATTTTGTAAACTCTTAGATTTGAAGTTTAAATAGACTAGTACATATTTTGCAAGGTGTTGTAAAACCCTGATCTTCCAAAGATGTGGAAAGTTTCAATATCTTCTATAGGATGATGGTTATGATGAGGTACCACAGTACCACAAGGAGGGAAACCCAAGTTTAAGCACTGAGAAGCGAAGTGGAGTCACCCCCAATTTTTGGGAGAAATAGGAAGGAAAAAGAAATGGGTCATAAAGATATTTAGAAACTTAATATTGTCTTTCATGACCTATCACCTGTTAAGGTTGTAATGTGATGAGTAGATTAATATTAGTCACAATAACAAATGATTTATAAATGTATTAATAAATGAAGAAAGGTAGATATAGGTTTATTAAACTCTATATTTGAAATTAAAAAATTACTCCTATAAAAATAAAGTAAAGAAAATGAAAAATAAAAGAACACAACCTAGTTAAACCCTCTTTTAACCCAAACATAAACAACAATTTACATAAACAACAACTAACACACATTGATTACCCAATTCTTTCTAAAGATCTTATGGATGAAACTTAGGGTTTGTTTCACCAGTTAGATAGGCAAAACTCCTTACCTAGATTTTGCTATAAATGAACTCTTAGGCAAAACTATTTAACTAGATTTTGCTATAAATGAACTCTTATCTACCTTAGATCTATAACACATTACAAGAGCTTAGAGGAAAAGAACAGAAATACGCAACAAAAAAGGTTAGATTCAACTCAACGTAGTTATGTTGTGATCCTCCTCATGTGGAAACAAATTAAAATACACTATTTCCAAATGAATAAAACAAGCATACGACTGATGATATATACATCAAATATATTAAGTATGATAATTATAACTCATGTGTTGAGAAGGTTACACCATCGTGACCCACGAAGTTGCACTAAAGCTTCCTTAGAGTAGGAGATATGGAATGGGCGAACAAAATGATGAAGCCAAACACCTCAATCAGGCAAATTGAGGCAATGAGGAAGATCTAAGACAAATGAGGCAAATTGAGGCAATGAGGAAGATCTAAGACAAATGAGGCAAATTGAGGCAATGAGGAAGATCTAGGACAAATGGAGACCTGCCTGAATGAAAAAAACCTATTGTACCTATGAATGTTTCCACCTATTACCTCTCCCCGACTCTCTCCTATAAAAAAAAGCAAGCAGGCGATCAACCTAAAGGCAATAGTGATCCTGCCTGTCGTAGGGAACCTTCCTTAAAGGGGGAGAGGGGGTGAGATACGAACCCGAGCAGTGTTGCTTGGTGCAATGCGGGGATCTGTACAGGGGAATTTGGGTAATGCTGGGCGTATTGGGTAATGCGGGTGGGTGTGACGCGGGATGCAGGAGAATGGGTGAATGCGAACTTAATGCAGGAATAGTGAATCAATATCATAAGTGACTTGCTTGCGAAGCGGCCTACCCCAAAAGATGTTTTCAACCAATCGAATCAATCATTCACTATCAATCAATCCCAGCCTTGTAGCAAGCGCAGAGGATGCTGGTCGAATCTCGTTCTACCCCTTATTCCAGTGCATTGAAATTAACGAGACTGTCTCAAATCTAGGTAATAACTAGTGATAGAAGACATAGATACCAACAAGCCCAAAGCTCGGAAGGTGGAAGGAGATGACAAGATTGTTGGAAAGTGTTTATGTTTAAAGAGTTTGATGTATCCAAAATACATATTAGTACCATGCTGGATAAAGAGTTATTTCTAAGTTGTTAGGAAACTTGAGTACGAGGATGTGTTCGTGTACAAAGACACTACTTTTTGAATCAAGGTACTTAGGTATGTTAGGGTTCTTTCTCTCTATATATAAACATGTCACAATCACATCATATATGTATATTTCATATTTATTCATAAATTATGAATCATGATTCATAATTCTAAATCTAATGATTCACTGAACAATGAACATTCATATTGAAAAGTTGAAACATAAAATTTGATAAATCATAGACTCAGTAGACATCAATTGGAAGACTGTAAGTTACATAGAATTTGATAAATCATTGTACTAGGCAGCTATAACAAACAATCAAACTTAGACCTGAAGTTACACTTGAAATCTAATTTTAAACATCTATTTGTATTGTTGTTACAGGCAATAAAAAATTGCAAATTGCCAAATATATTCTTGGGTTGATGTGACTCATGGGTGTATATCTCAGTATTAAAAACATATGTATACTTTGTATGTGCACATTTGGTAGTCAAATTATGTTCCATGAGTGTTGAACACAAAACCATAAAAACATTCATTGTAAATCAATGCAAAACCAGTCTACCAGTTTTGGACAATATTCAGTGGAATTTGAACAGTGTTGCAAAGTGTTTGACATAAGTCCTAAATCAGACTCCATACGCAATTAGCAAAAAAATTAGTTCAGATTTGGTTGGGGGTCATCACATTTTCCTCAGTGGATTGCATTTTACTGAGTTGGTTGTACCCCTGGAGTACCAAGTACCCAAACACAGGGTACGACATACCATTTCACCTATAAGTACCTTTTTTTTATAACGGTGTCTCGGGTATGCGGAGCTAGTATGGGGTATGACATGGTACAACAAGAGATGTACCTTACGAGTACCCAATATAGGTATGTGTACCCTACCCCTGGGTACGGGTACCCAGTATAGGTACATGTACCCTACCCTCAGGTATAGGTACCCGGTATAGGCACGTGTACCCTACCCCCGGGTGCGGGTACCCTTGCTACTTACAACTATAGTGTCACAAATAGATTTGGGGACGTACGAGTGTCGTTGTTCACCATTGCATTGACCATTAGGGAGGTGGTCCTTCTAGATAAGCTAAACAACCATTTTTGACTCATTGCATCGAACATAGATGAGTTGGAGAGAAGTTTAGTCTCAAAATTTAACCCATGGGTTAATTTTTTTTTTCTTTCAAAATAAGATGGGCTAGCTTCCATTTTTTTTTAAATGATTTGCCCAAATTCCATTGGGTGAAAATATTTTACTTTAAATACTGCTAAAATTATCCAAAAACTATATCCCCAGACATTTTATAATTAAAAATCTAAGAGTTAATAAGATTTGTAAAGATTTTCACATTTTTAGAAAATTAAAAAAAATAAAATCTAAAAATTAATAAGATTTGTAAAGGTTTGGACACTTTTAGAAAATTGATTTTCAAAAAAACTTGGACTCTATACTATTCAGATGAACAACTGGTAGAGATAGTGTTATTCTGGTTAAAGAAAATTATGGTTTGATAAACATCAAAATCACTCAAATTAGGGTCAAAGTTTGACAAGGTGTCTTAAAGAGTGTGCCCTAAGAGATCAAGCGCGTTTAGGGACCCAAGGGAGTGTCCACAACTAGTGCACAAAGCCCAAGTGACAACAGTTATCATAGCTTCCAGCAGTCTCTGAACCTCTGCTTCCAAAGCCCAAGTGACAACAGTTATCATAGCTTCCAGCAGTCTCTGAACCTCTGCTTCCAGCAGTGATCCCATAGTTTATCTTCAAGAAGATTTTTCCCACTATCAGGTTATTGTTGTATTAGTTTTGTTTGTGAATTTCATTCTTTTCCCAAATTTAGACTCATGATTTCTCTCTACTGATTGTCATCATCATGCCTTTAGTTTTGTTTGTGAATTTCATTCTTTTCCCAAATTTAGACTCATGATTTCTCTCTACTGATTGTCATCATCATGCCTTTAGTTTTTGTTTGTGAATTTCATTCTTTTCCCAAATTTAGACTCATGATTTCTCTCTACTGATTGTCATCATCATGCCTTTCGTTTGACAGGGGATTGAAATGCATGAGAATACAAATTTTGTTTTCCTATCTCTAAATCTTGCTTCATACAGTAAATTGTTTGTTAAACCAATTTGATTTTTACATGGGAGAGTTCTTGCTTCAGACAACCCTTGCCAAGGACTTGTAGACACAGTGGTTGGCTACAGATTAGAATTTGAAGTTTTTAGTGATTGGCTATAGAATACAATTTGAAGTTTTTAGTGATTGGCCACAGATTGCAATTGGAAGTTTTTAATACTGCAATTATATTCATATCATGCATCGCCACCCAGTAAGATTTTCCCACTCCTTTTTTAATCCATTTAAAAAATTGGACAATCTTCTATTCTTGTTGCTCCTGTTTTCATTCCCATGCAATAACAATTTACAGTAGCTTCTTGTTTTAAATCCTCTTGCATGACCAACAATCAAGAACATCATAATAAATTGCAAACGGTGGTTTTAAAGCATCTATCTCTTATCTCTTCTATCCACATGAACATCTTGTCTAAAATTTGCAGCAACGTTTCCCTATCTTATTCTGTTAGAAACCTCAACTAAGAGATGCAACATACAGGTATTCATATCTAGCATTTTCCATATTTATTGCTAACAAAAGAATGAGAAACCTCAACTAAGAGATGCATCATACAGGTATTCATTTCTAGCATTTTCCATATTTATTGCTAACAAACAAAGTTTCTTATCTTTCAAATTCTAGTCTCATGAAAGCACAGGCAACCATTCCATGGTTTTAATAATTGGAGATCAAACTTTTTGATGTAAAGCACGATGCTGGCACTGAATCTTGGTTACTGTCAAGCCATGGAAGTTGCAGAACAGTTTCCATTTTAATAGTAAAAGCTATAAGGAAAATCTTAAGAGTTTTATTGTCTTGATACTATTTTGATATAATCTTATCAAAGGGTTTCACTCAACAGGAGTATTGAGAAAGTCAAATCTTGCTAGTTCACTTGGTTAAGGTGTGGGTCTCGTCAGAAAGGCCACCTAAGTTCAATCCGTTTTAGAGATAAGTTAGTTGAAAACAAACACCCAAAAATCCAACCATCATAAAGGCTGGTCTTTGAAATGCACTAACCCAAGTGACAAACATTTCTTTCAAACAAACAAAAAAAACCAGAAATATTGAGAACAATCCACTAAAGATTACTTATAATGACTTGAAACATTACCTTTTTCCCAGTTCTTGACTGCTCTTCATTTGCCCAACATGAATCTCGCTGCCTGGAACTTACTTCAAATTCTTAGCTTCTTTGTGCAAGGATGGATGGAAATAGGCCGCTTCAGCTTCTGTGAACTTCCTATTCTCGCCCAATTCAAGTAAGAACCAGAATGGTTTTCAGATAAAAAAAAAGAACAACCTCTCTACGAACCCCTCCAAATTCTTATAAACAAAATACAAATATTCGTTGTCTAATCACATTCCAACAAAATATAAATATTCGTTGTATAACCATATTCTTTTCTCCACCACCTTCTTATTTCAGTCAATTTTTTAACTATTTTTTAACTTTTTACGCACTCTGTACTCTCCACCATCTTCTCTTCTTGCTCATTCAACTTAATTTTTTTTCTACGCATTCACTATACGTATTTTCTTTTAGTGGTATTTAATTAGCTGATCCAAATAGCTATACATATAAACCACTCAATTTTTTGTAATTATTTTATTTGATTTCAACCACTGATTTTTTTTTGAATTTTTTTATTTGATTTCAACTACTGATTTTTTAAAATTATTTTATTGATTTCAACCACTTAAATGTTTTAATGGCTTTATTAATTAACTTTGATTTTAACCACTCAAATGTTTTAATGGACTTATCAATTAACTTAGTAGTCTATTTAGTATTTATTATTTTTAGATGTTTCTTTTAATAATTTGGTAATTTTTATTTCGTTAAATCAAAATTGAGAAGCATTTAAATTGTGTATTTGAATACATAAATGGATTCAACACAGTGAAATACCTCTATGACACTTATTTTATATAATTTCTACAACTAATATATATGATTCTTAATGTTTTTTAAGATTTCCAATTTCAATCTGAACAAACTAGAAAATATACAATATCATTATTATATATCATATTTTAGAGTAAGCTAAATAATTGATTTTGACCAAATTCATTTGTGCAACAAAAAAATGGAATTTAAACAATGAAAAATTAAAATGTTAGGAAAAATTATAAATGTGGGCTCAATCTAAACAATGAAATTAAGATGTGATAAAAAATTAAACTATAGGTTCATGGTCTCATACACACACACACACATATATGCACACATACAATGAGACCATGAATTGTATGGATTTATAGCTTCAATGTATGCATTTTTTTTAATGTTAATTAAGTAATGTGTGTATTTAGTTTGTTTTACTTTACAAAATCATTTTTTTAAATTTATATTTATTTAAAAATATATAAATTGAAAATACTATATCAAATACTAGCAAAATTTAAATTCTATAAATTTTCATATTTACACACATACACAAATATGTCATAATATTGCCATATAGTTTATACTACTTATAATTTCACACAATACACATGGAGTAGTGCTAATTTATTCAAGTTTCCTTGAAAGTAAGAAGCTAGACATCACTTGTCCAAATAAGACAAAAGAAATGAAATGATATCCTATCTCTTTAGGGAAGGGGTGAACACTTCATTAGTTGACTTTTTAGTATTGTGAATTACCCGTGGTTAGTGTTAAATTCCCACCATTGTTTAAGGTGATCCAAGTAAAATAGTTTAGTTTTGCTCCCAACAATTTATTTCACAAACTTAAGGTGAACCCAGTAAAATAGTTTGGTTTTGCTCCCCCAATTTATTTAAAAAACTTACTTTTATTTTTTATTTTATGAAAACATATAGTTTGATTTTGCGTCCAACCATTTATTTAACAAACTTACTTTTATTTTATGAAAAAATATGACTTGTTACATTATGCCATGCAAGTAGGTGATTTTATTTATTTATTGATGGATACTATATAACATAGGCTTTTACCACTACAAGTTGTGGCATGACCGCTTGCTACCTAGGTTATTTTGAATAAGAAGACATGTTATTCGTGGATATTGTGTACAAGAACATGAGAGAGATTTGAAAGATTGAGAAAAATAAAATAATAACTTTATAAACTAAATATAACATTGATAAGCATGAACACCAACCAGAAGATAAAAAATGATTCTTATAGAGTGGAGATGAAAGTTTTTGTTGTCCATAGACATCCCTTGGGATGTTAGAAAAATAATTCCTTGGTGGAAAGATGTGAACATGCCTACATTGTTGTTATAGCTTAGGTTTGAGAATTGAATTATTTCATTTGGAGTTGTAAATAATCATTATTTTGTAAAAAATATTTAGTTTTAAAAACATGTTTATATTAATTTGATATTTGTATTTTTTTATATTTAATTATATTAATTTTAGTTAAATTGTAATTTTTTCGTTTAAATTGTATTTTTAAATACATAAATAAATAAATATTTTTCTCAAATGTTTTTATTGCATTTATTAGATAATGCAAAATTTCAATCACTATTTTTAAATTAAAAAAAATTAAAAAAATACATTTAAAAGAAAAATTGAAAAAAATGACGAGATATAAAAAAAATAAAAATAAAATCTTCAAAAATCTTCATTTAGACTACCGCTTAAAAAAATGGCTAGAAAATATTCATGTTTAGGTCAGTTATGGATCATCATTTCACCTCATGACTCGAGGTTGACTAGAATTCAGATTTTGTTCAGAAGAAGATATTGTTCATATTTTGAATGACAAGTGGTTATGGGGTTTCTAAAATATAGCAACCATGTTTTTGTTGAGAGGTGGGAGGCCTCTAAAACAGTCCATATATGGGTAAAGGATCTGGGTCTTCCCCTCGAACTTTAGGGTGATCGATTTTTCTAGGATACGAGTAATTATTTTTGCAAGACATTGTCAACCCTACCTACATAACTGATTCTTAGGGTTCGGTTGCTAAAATTATAGTGAACATTGATCTTAAAGAAGGATTAGCTGATGTAAGAGCAATCAATGCATAGGGTTTGTTAGTGTATTTTGTGTGAATGGTCGACATTTCTTGTAGAGATATGCGTTGGAGGAATAAAGGCCATGGAGATATGGGAGAGAGTCCAAGTGAAAAAAAAGATAAGAGGGGCGTCGAGCTTGGAGGAGACTGTTTGAGGATAATATAAAAAAAAGACTTGAGTTTGAGGTGTAGCGTGAGGAAAGAGAAAGGAGCGGAAAGGCCGACAAAGGGTTCGCATAAAAAGGAAAATAAGGAGATGAAGTTGTGTCTATGTACATTGATGGGTTGAGATATACAATACAAAATGAGCTAAGTATTGTGAGGATTAGAAGAGTGGGAAAGACATACCAAATTCCCTTAAAGGTAGAGGAGAAATTGTTTAGGAAGAATCTAAGTAGTAGAGGAAAATAAACAATTAGAGACAGGGGTAGAAATATGTCTGGGAGAGGATAGAGTAGTGGAGATAATGGTGAAGAAGGTAGCTATATAAATGCTCCAACACAATAATTTAGAAAGGGTAATGAATCATTTAGAGGTATAGGGACTGATAGAGGAAAAACAAATCTTAGAGGGAGAGAAATTGGGAGATCAATGGTGATTTGTTACAAGTGTAAAACACCAAGACACAAGGGCTATGAATGTCTTGAAAGCTTGTATACTATGAGGAAGTAAGAAAATAGAACCCATGTTGGTCAAGGAACTAAGATCATAGTTGGATTTGTAGTTGGGGATAATGTTGTAGCTCAACCATAAGTTGGGGAGAGCCTAATGTTTAAGAGAACCATGTTAAAGCCAAAAAATTAGCCAATGCTAAAAGAACTAGATTATAGTATTTCTATTTTCAATACTAAGCACACAAATCAAAGGTAAGCAGTGTTATTTAATTGTAGATGGAGGAAGTAATGAAAATATAATGCCCACATAATTCATACAAAATTTGAATCCAAAGTGCATGCCACATCTTCAGGCTTATAGAGTCTCATGGTTGCAAAAAGGGCACCATGTCAATGTTTCACAACAATGTTTGATTAATTTTAAGATTAAATTATCTTGAAAGTGTGTTGTGTGATGTAGTACCAATGGATGCTTGCCAACTCTTTTTGGATAGGCCTTGGCAGTATGATGTGGTTAAGAATACTTGTTTACTTGAGAAGAGAGCAAAACAAACTTTGATGATACCCTTAAAGAAAGAAAGAGGCAAAGTAGCAATGATAGTAATTGTTTTGGTAGGAGGATAATGCTATGTTCAACAAAAAAGGGAGGAGAATGGAGAATGTGCACTAATTCTAGGGAAATTAATAGAATCGTGATCAAGTATAGGTTTCCCTTATCAAGGATGGATGATTTACTTGAGTGGAGAAAGGTATTTCACAAAGATTGATTTATATAATGGATATCATCGTATAAAAATTCATGGAGATGAGTGGAAAACAACATTTAATAAAAAAAAGTCTTTTTTGAATGGTTGGTTATGCCATTTGGTTTGACGAATGCTCCAAGTACTTTTATAAGATTAATGAATGAGGTGTTGAAGCCTTATATTGATAAGTTTGTTGTTGTTTGCTGATATGATATTTGATTTTCAACAAGATAAAAGATGAACATTTCAAACATTTAAGACACATACTAGAACAATTGAAGCATGAAAAGTTACTCATAAATCTATAGAAGTGTACCTTATGAATGGGGAGTTAGTGTATCTTGGGTTTTTCATTTCTCAAGAAGGCTTGAAGATGGACCCCAAAAAGGTGAAAAAAATGGAATCACTAGTTCCTAAGGGTACATTATAAGCACTAAGTTTTCATGGACTAGATAACTTTTATAGGAAGTTCATAAGGAATTTCAGTGGGATATGTGCAGCTTTGACAACTTGCATGAGGACATGAGATTTTAAGTGAAATGTTATTGCACACAAATTATTTGAATTGTTGAAAAATAAGGTTACTGAATTATTGGTGTTGGCTTTGCCAGATCTTGAGAAAGTTTTTCAGGTTGATTGTGATGCTAGCGGGACAACTATTGGAGCAGTGGTGAGTCAAGAGGGAAGACCAATTGCTTTCTTTAATGAAAAAACAAATGGAATAAAATAGAAATATTTCATTTATGACCAAGAATCCTACACCATTGTTTAAGCATAATGAAATGGAGGTATTACTTGTTGCCAGAAGAATTTGTTCTTTACATTGGTTATCAAGCACACAAGTACTTGAATAACCAGTCTAAATTGCTTCAAAGACACATGAAATGGGTTGAATTTATGCAAACCTACACCTTTGTATAGAGATCAACATTGTTGTTTACCATGACCATGGAAGTAATAGGATTGGAGGAGATACAAAATTCATATGAAAAGGCCCATATTTGTTGAAACATGGAAGGAAAATAAATAACCCTAGAGATGTAATAGAACTACATACTTGGATTACTTCATTCAAGAGGGGTTTCTCTTTAAAATAATAAATGATTCAATTATGTATACCATTAGAGTCTAGGTGTTCCCATGAAGATGGGTAACACCTTTGGCAAGAGGAGGGCGCGATTATGTTAAAATCATAACTCAATCGAGCATTTTTTAAGCCCTTGATAAAGATTTAAAAAGCTCGATTGAGGGCATAAAAAATGCTCAATCGATCTATTTAAAAACACTCGATAGAGGGTTACTAAATCCCTTGATCGAACTTTATAATTTGATCGAGGGTTTTACTAACCCTTGATCGAGTGTTTTTAAATAGCTCGATCGAGCACTCATAGCTCGATCAATCCATTGCATTTCATAGCTCGATCGAGCATAGAAGACCGATCAAACATTTCCAATTGTTATAACTTTAAAACCTAAAGAAACCATGCCTATTTCATTGTCGTTTATTGCATAGAAATTTAGTGAAAAATGAACATAGATGGGTTATAGATATGATAGATGTGTTATAGATATAATATATGTGTAACTAGTGTTTAGAGATGAGAAGGTTCCTATTTGTTTGAAGATATGGGTGCGGAATAATTGAAGCTATAGATATGATTGATCAAATCTACGACTCCAATTACTCTGCGTCCCATATCTGCAAATGAAGATCGAAGGGAACTCACGATAGTAATGTGTTTACTTGATTTTTCTTCAAGGTATTTTATCATTTTATTTTTGAAACTATATTTTTTTATCATATAATTCTATGTTTTCCTTTCATTAAATTTGAAGAGCTTAATTGACTGTTATAGCTCAAAATGACACATCTCTTCCTGTGACCACTTTCCCATGTTTCCGTCGCATGTCGACACTTCCATGACGACACTTCATGAAAGTCATTGAAAAAACACTTAACTTGGAGGACCCATATCTTGAGTTTTGTAACTCTGTTTGACCTTATCTCTACACCGTTGGAAATATATTTCTGTTAGATAAAACTTTTCAGAAGACACCAAAGTCTGAAAATGCCCAGAAATATCCTAAAAATGAGTTTTTTGTCTGTATGCGACTTTCCCTTAAGGAAACCCGCGTACGTACGCGACTTGCTCTCTATAATACCCGCCTACGTACGCGAGTTGCTATGTACACGCGACTTTCTGTATTGGCAAACCGCGTGTATTTCTCGTGTACGCGACTGTTGTTTTTTGCAACCCGCGTATGCCTCTTAAAAATGTCAAAAAACATGCCTTTTGAAATTCGGGTAGTTTGGGTAATTATGCAACTGACTCCTTCAGTTGTAACTACTTTGTCTTTGCCCCTAACTCTTCTTTAAGCATATAAATAGAGGTAGGGAGGTCCATGAGAGGAGACTTGAATCTTTGCATTGTTATGCTGGAGGATTTGGAGCTCTCTTTGCCCACATTTTTGCCCTAGAAGCATTCTCCTTATGTTGCAGAGCTTGGAGGATGAGTTCCTTGGAGAAGACAAGCAGCAGAACCGGATCAAGGTTTCGTGAGGTGCCGAACTTGAAGAGAAGGTATACTTGTACTTGTTTTCAAGATTAATAAATATGTGATGTCCTTCTTCTTCCCAAATCATTGTTCAATGTGTGATTGAATCTCTGTTTATGATCAGATGTTGATGTTAATCAGATTATTATTTCATATTTATTTGATTATCATTGCTTTATATGTGGTCATATTGGTTTGAGGAAGGTATAATTCGTTTTGTAGGTTTCTAGGAGCAAGAAGAGGATTGAAGGGCTGCTTGGATCAACCTTCGTTTGGCTAAGGTATGAACCATTCCAATCTTTGAAACTTGCTTGTGTTTACTTGCAGAACCATTTGCATCCGCCTTTCAACCCCAGTATGTTGATGACCTCTTAAACCCTAGCCATAGGATACTTTCCTTTACAACATTGACCATAAACGATGCTAGTTATTTTAAAAATTGATTATTTTTTTTTCGGGTGTCCATATTCCTGTGAACACATGAATATGGACACTTGAAAGTTTTTTTTAATTAAATTTTTTAAAAATCTATTGAGAATTTGTCTAACCACACATAAACCCTCGATTGAGGTATTTAAAAACACACATAAAAGATTAATCGAGGGTTTATAAACCCCAATCGAGCTAATAGCTCGATTGAGATAAGAATCTTGAGCGAGCATTTGTCTAACTACACATAAATCCTCGATCGAGGTATTTAAAAATGTGTGTAAAATCTAGATCGAGAGTTTTATAAACCTTGATCGAGCTAATAACTCAATTGAGGGATTTTAAAATAGACTTTTATCCCCCAGTTATGGATTTGATTCTACTGGCATATTTTCTAGGCTTAAACCATGTCCTGAGATGCACCTTAGGTGGCAGACTTCATACCAATCGACTCGTCAATGAATCATCTATCCATTGGCATACGATTTACATAATTATAAATTTATATCATAATTATTTTTTCCTTTCTTTTCAAACTTACACTTAAAAATCATGTCCACAACTTCGAATCAACACAAAGAAAAATTAACATAAAAAGCACACAACAAAAAATTTCCAACAAATATCTACACCCCACATCAATGTGTCCTCTACAAAAGAGTTTTTTGTTTTTGTGTTTTGAATTTTGTAACCAATAACATAAAGTGTATGTGCACACATGTGTACAAAATGCGATTAAAATTTTCAATGGTCAGTTTCCTAAATTAATAAAAAATACAATTTTCCAAAATAAATTAAAAAAATGATGTGCGCCCCGATGTTTTTGTGTACACACACATACACACTTATATATATATATATATATAAAATTTTATGTGCACACGAGCCACTCGTTAACTTTTCTTGAACTTTACAAGGACACACATATCATTAAATGCAAATTTGGAAAACTAAATGATATTATTTATTTATTTTAAAAATATAGGTGGAAAGACAACTTAATTCCCTACAATTTTTTTGTTTTTGTTACATTTCAGAATTCGCAAAGCATATATGAGTTTTGAGAGGTTAGATTTAATAAATGAGTAAAAAATCCAATTTTCACTGTCACTTTTGGCTGAAAAGTGTTACCCATCTCCATAGATTTATCCATCTATGAGAGGAAATTTGATTAGGGAGTCACATAATGGAGGTTTAAGTGGACATTATAGTATTAATCAGACCAAAGCATTAGTTTAGGAGAACTACTATTGGCCAAGATTGGCTAAGAATGTTAAGGAGTGGGTTGAACGTTCTATAATTTGTCAACATGCAAAGAAATGGAGTCAAAGAATTGGATTGTATACACTATTAATGATACTAGAAGCACCATGGGAGGACATCAACATGGACTTTGTATTGAGCTTACCAAGAACACAATGAGGTAATGATTCAATATTTGTTGTTGTTAACAGGTTTTCTCAAAAGACACATTTTATTCCTTGTAAGAAGACTAATGATGTTATAAGAATAGTTGTTTTGATCTTTAAAGAAATTGGTAGATTGCATGGATTTCTTAGAAGTATAACATTATATAGGGGAAACAAGTTTGTTGGACATTTATAGAGAACAATGTAGACGATATTGGATTCCAAATTGCATTTCAATTTTGTTTATCATCCACAGATGGATGTACAAATTGAGGTTGTTAACATAAGTCTTGGAAATATGCTCAAATGCTTGATTGGTGAAAGGCAGAGATAATGGTATCTAGTGTTGTCATGGTTGAATTTGCGTATAATAACTCAATAAAAATATTTATAGCTAAAATTCCATATCAAATTGTCAATGGAATGTTGCTAGGGGAAGTGACTAATTTGGGACCACTACTAGAGAATCCAAAATAATGCAAACACCAAATATTGTGCGGAACACATAAAAGAGGTCAATGAACAAGTACTACCTGTATTGGTGCATTTGAGAAAGGGAAGGTTCCTGATAGAAATGTATAATAAATTGAAAATGAAGAAGATTGGCTCATGTAAAATTTTGAAGATTTTTTTTTTATAATGCTTATGTTAAAGGTGCTTGCAAAATTGGTGTTGCTGGATTATATGAATTTTATGAAATATTAGCTTATGCAACTAATGATTGTATTGTTGATTGGAGGGAGTAGTTTCATGAAAGTGAAAATGAGGAAATTGCAGAAATATTAGATGAAGAGTGGCTGGAAGAACAAGGAGTCAAAAGACCAAGGAATATGTGGTTCATTATAAAGACAAGGGTCTAGAAGATGCCACACAGATTCCAGAAGCAGAGCTAGAGTGTGTTACATAGTCAACTTGTGAAAGTAATAGAAACCTCTTGACAGTGACCTCAACTTTCTTCTTATGAGAGGGGATTAATGAATGAGTGATCAATGCACACTGTTTGTTGATAATTAAAAAATGAATACCATACCTAATAATCACCATTTGCGTATTTTACTTGAATGGTCCACATTTTTTTCACTTTCTAGGGGAAGAGAGTGCAATCAAATTGAAACAATAACTCCAGTTTGCATGAATGATAGATATGGTGTTTGTAATGATGCTCCTCAGGAGGCTCGTCAAAGGGATCAATGCAATGTTATTCCCATTGATGATCTCCATCCAATCTGATGGTCCATAGAGATTCCAGGATCCTTTACATTGATTTCGTTAGCATATCCTCCATTGTTGATTTCGAATCTTTAGATTGAGTACCTATATTCACATCAAGGGTCAACTGTCTTGGTGGATGCATTCACTTCAATTCACCTAGCAAAAACTGCTCGTGATTTAATGAGGATGTTATATGGGTTTAAATATTTTTGGTAAGATATGAGTTTATGGAGGATGCATGGAATCATCTTGTTTGATCCCGCCTCTTATTTATTATAAACCTTTAAATTTGTTTAGTGATACTATTAAAATGGTTTTAATAAAGCTTTCTTGAAGGGAGATACGCATTGGAGGAATGAAGGGCACATAGATGATGGGAGAGAGGTCATGTGAAGAAAAGAGAAAGATGGGTGTTGCGCTTGGAGGATAGGTTTATGTGATGAAAAATAAATAAATAAATACGAAGTTTGAGGTGTAGAGTGAAGAAAAAGTAGTGGGATTGATAGGAAAAGAGAGGGTATGCGTACAAGGGGAAATAAGGAGGCAATTCTAAGTTTATGTTGATAAAAATATAATATTGGAATTTTAGATGAGAAGCGGCTCTTACAATAATGAAGGTAAGAACCTCCCCCCAAAAAAGGAAGGAATAACTTAATAAAATCGTAGCTGAAGAGGTAGAGAATAAGTAAGAGTTTTCATTTTATTTTTTTTATGTAATCTTTGTAGTTGTAAAAGCCTATCTGAGACACAAACCATATGGATGTTTCTAATTTGTTTTTGATGCATGAAAACTTGAAGGCTTCAATATTGTAATATGAGATTCTATAAAAATTAATATAAATCTGATAGAAGTTGAATTATTCCTGTGTGTATTTCAATGGTTTGATTGTTATTAAATATTGTTTGTGTACTCTAAATATGCTTCCTGGTTAGTTGTTCTAATTTTTTTATTATCTTTTATGCTACACCATTAGCTCAAAGCATTGATATTGAGTTCAAATAATTGTTTTCACACAAGCTCCAATTTAATTTAATGTCCCCTTCCATTGTGCAAGGTTTCATATATATAGACATGTAGTTGATGATTGCTCAAAACCATTCATAAATAATATGGTGAAAGAAATCCTTGGTCACATATCAAGATGGTGATAGATGGATTCTACATTTAGATTATACACTAGAATTAGAGGCATAAAAGTATCAAACACTTTTGGAGGGTGCCATTGATTTGAAGGAGATAACAAATCTAGTGCCTCTTGAAGAAGGACATTTGAATTCCCCAACTCCTAAAGAAAATTTGGATGTGCTTCTTTTCAATTAGGGAGGAAGGAGACAAGGCCGATCTACAAGGACTTAATCACTCAAATCATTTTAGTAGTGAAAAGTGTTTTCGACAATTGTAACATTGTCACATTTGTTCCATGTGCACTGGAAGGAAACATTACCTTGGACCCATTTGCTCAACTCATATCTACATAGATCAACACTCCTAATTTGTTCCTTTTAATTACAACTACTCCAGGGTAAGTATTTATCATTTTGGAGGTAGAAATAACCCATATTCTTGGTAAGAAATCTATTACTAGTGATTATTTTCTTCTTATGTGAAGGAGGCTTAAAAAGAGAATTTCCACTCCATTACATATGGGATTATCCTTGATAGTGGAGAGCGAAAATTGAAGTTGGGGGAGGGGAGGCGGATATTATTGGCTAAGACGTATGGGGTAAAGAATCATGCAAACCCCTCACTCTCATATTTCGGCTCCACCAAAAACCCATCTCCTAGGAAGGTGACCATTTATGGGCACTTTCCTTTAATTCCCTTGGAACTTCTATCCAAAACCGCTATCTTATCCATTCCAAAGGCTCTACCTCACTTTCTAAGGGTCTTGTATTTGGTGGAGTAGGCTTGGATCACAAGAAGGATGTAGACTTCATATCAGTTGGTGGAACATCGTTCTTACAACATGCACATGTTAAGGTTGTAGTTTAAGTACAACAAGGAAAAAAAAGACCATTTATGAATTTCTTAGAGACAACCAACACCCCCTCCTTCCTTAATGAAAGTACTTTATCTTAATGTAAGGGGCCTAGGAATTCCAAACAAAATATTTGCCTTATTTCGATGCACAAAATAGCATGTGAAATAAAATCCCAAAAGAACAATGTTGGCCCATCAACAATTAAGAGGGAGTTCATTGTCACCTCACCAACCTTGTTCAACGCTTTAGGTTGGCTCTTCTCCAACACAAGGGGGTCTTCTGTAAGGTAGGATTGCTAAGACTATAACAAGGTGAGTCAAGGTGACATGAAGAGATCACTGAGAAAAACAATGAGTTGTAGCGTTGGAAAAATATAAGGTGATAGAGGAGCAATACTAGTGCCTATCCAAGTTGGGAAAATGTAGTCAATAAGAAATAATGTGTGTTTCAAGTGGGTGGTAAATGGGTTTAGTTATTTCTATTATAAACATGCAGAAAACTAATGATGGTCTAGTTATTATTATGATATGGTTCTTAATATACAAGAAATAATGCTTAAAGGTGACCTTGTATGCACCTGCAAATCAATAAGGTGTGATCCTAACACTAGATGAAAATTATCATACAACCCTTCATTGAAATGTCATAACATAGAAGCATCAATTACGAAGTAAAAACAAGAAGAATTTTGTAGGATATTCACCTTAGCCAAAAATCCTATGCAATAGAGATGATTGTCATGTTCTCATAACCCGTATTGTAGTAGAATTTAATTAGTTCTCTAGCAACATAAACCAACAACAAGATACTCAAAGATGGATATACACACATAAGAAATCATTATCTTTCCATTAACCTTCGAAAATATATTCAATAAGCTTCAAGAAAGGCCTATCACAAATCCAACCATGTTTTACAATGAAGAGTTCCCTCTTCTTATAGTACACAACGACACAACTACATTTGCATGAGGTATCCAAGTGTATGAAAATGGAAGAGACTATTCCCATGCAGGAAAGTTGTGCATCCATGCAAGAGTTCCACATGCATGAAGGACTTGTACACCCAATCAGAGGAGATGCCACACATGGGAGTAAGTAGGTACTTGATATAGGGATCATGTCCCACATGAGTAGAGTGCACCCAACTGCTTTTTAGGAAATGTTCCCACATCACACTTAGGGTAATTCCCCCCAACATTCTGCTAGGTATCATGTCACCGATGAAGTGCATCCACCTTTATTTTAGGAGAATATCACTTTCTGAAGTGCACCCACTTTTATTTTAGAAATTGTGTTTTCCAAATGAACTTAAGTGGAGTGCACCCACCATTTTTTAAGGTGAAGAGGTTCCCCACTTCATACATTAAAGGTTTATTACAAATAAAAAATTATTTTATGTAACAAAAAGATTACATGATTTCCATGGGGTTATCCCCCTTGGGAAAACATGAAATATATATCGTGATAAATGTGCTCTAGGGAACTCTGAGCCATGTGCAATTGATCATGGTGTGTTAGGATATAGAATATAAATGAAGTATTCATAATAATATGATTTGGAAACACCTACAACAAGTGTAACCCTCATATAGTGTGAGGGGTAACAACTAACTCCAACTTCCGAACATGTATTTTTTGAAGAAGTGTGCATGAGAACTCCAGAATGTGTAGATAGTACCTATTAAGAAGATCTCAAGAAAGAAATAAAACCATGTGGTAGGATGGACAACATGCACTTCCTAAAACTCCGCATACAACATCCATAGATCCCAATACATCAACATAGCCCAAAATTAGCTTTACATGAAAGGGAATAATCCAACAATGCTGAAAAGAGCATGAAATGAAATCTAATGCTTATAATATTGAGTTCATTCCTCTTATCTAATGCCCTCAAAGACATTATTCAAATTACCCTACTCTGCTATAGAAAAATAAAATGATACTAAGTGAAATTATACAACCAATACAAGCACTTAATGAGCTCATCAAGACCATGAGGCTTCTCTTTGTGTTTGGCCACAAACCAAAACAACAACACCCCTAACCAAGAAAAAATAGACTATGATTTGCATTACTCTCTAGATAAATTTTGAAGTAGGATCATTCACTTGAGAGAGAATAACAACGTCGTGCTAAAGTTGGCATGTACTATTGTGAGCTTCTCATATCCAATACTGGATGGGGCAAAGTAATCACCATATTTGATACCAACATATGGTATCCCACCAACTTCATGTAACGTAATCATCCTTCAACTCGACTCATGGGAGGGGACATTAATTAAATTGGGGCCTCTAAATTTTGCCCATAACCATAATTATAATTTTATATCAATAAAAATATGTGTGGAGACACATAATAAAAACATACACAATGGAATTAAAATCAATCCACACAATCACACAACATGCCTATGCAATCTTAATCATTATAGGCATCAATAATAAAATCATTGCACATTAGATACAAGAGAATACCTACCTTTATCAAAGAATATCCAAGCAACTGGTTGTGTAAGAGAAATTTTTCACCCAACAGTAGGTGCTTTGTCCAACATGTACTCTTTCTTCTAAGAGGCCACCCCCAAGATGTGATATGAGGTCACTAGGGAGAAGGAAACACCTACAGGCTTCTCTCACTCAACCCACAACTCATTTTTCTCTATGTGCTTACCCAAATCACATACAAAGTTCTACAGGGATCTCACTAATCCATCACAGCCATGCCATTCATTCCCCCACACAACACAAGAAAGGAATTTTGCTTCAGTGATCCACAGTTCCCTTGGGAATCCAACCCTTACAGTGCTTACCAATGTGTGCAGTAAGATTCCAACCTATTGTATGCTATTGGAGAACCTCCTACAAAACAAATTATGGATTCTCAAGGATCCAAATGTAGAAAAACTCAATGGGTAAGGGCTCCTAGCATGCCCAACCTATGTCCTCATGACCTATATCCATCTATTTTCCCTTCAATTTTACGGATCTGTATCTAAATTTGAATTTATGGATTAGACACGGTCTAGTAATGAACATTAACAATAATAGGAAAACTCTTCTTAGTGTAGAACCATGCATGAGAGAATGATCGTAAGGGTGTTAAATCCAAGGGATATGAAATAAGAGTGTAAATACAACTGATATAGCTTCTGACCATAGAAGAAAAGGACTACTGATAATTGACATAACTGTCACAAATCCCATGCTTCAATAACTGCATGAACTGAATTTTCCCACCAACCTCACACATGCATTCAATGACTGGGTTTGATAGTAAAGAGAAGGTAATTGGCTCATTTAAAGCACATGGAAAAAAATTGGATGAGTTCTAAGTTTGACATTTGGAAACATATGATTCATTTTCCCATATAGCCCCTTTCCTCTCCGCCTCTGGTGGAATCATAGCCCCTCTAATGATATTTACATGACTATCTTGGACCATTTTATTATTTTTCAACATAATATTTACATACATTTCTAATTGTCATGATAATCTAATCATATGTTCCAATACAATATATACATCATACATGCCTGGCCATTCACTAGTTGGGCCTTGGTCTTGAGCTTTGCACTAGGAAGCCATACTAGCATATTTACATCATTTACATAATTTGATTAAATACATTCCAAGTCAAAACTGGGGGTATTACACCTAATTCATCATTCCATTAAGCAAGGGGTATTTTGAGAGCGACTAAAATAGAAATTTGTAAGAATGTCAAGCTTCCTCTGTTTGTTGATTTTATTAAAAAAAATAAAATATGGGAGTAAAATCAGATCTAAAAGAACGCAAAAATCCATGGTCGAGGTCTTGTTTCCTTTGTAGATGAAGCTTAAGATCCTTGTAATAAATCCAATCTTGAACAAGTTGTTGTCTAGAATGTTTGGAGGACCCAAAAATATCATTTCCCACTATGCTTCCATGCATAAAATAAGTGAATCTTGGGGATATCAATGGATGAAAAGTTTTTGAATTCATGTGGACATGAAAATCCCCTTGGTGCATCACCAAATCATCCCAATTAGTGAAATAACATGGTTGTTCATGCATCATAAGAATTCTTTTAAAAACATATATTATACAATGTTGTCCAAGAGACCCAAAATTTACACTCTTGGCCCTATAATCCACATCATAAATATCATAGATAGGATCCCCTTCAAAATGAAATCACTTTTTATCCCATCTATTTGTTTTTATATGGAGAAGAGAATCATTATTTTCAATATCATGGTTTTTATGCTCTTCATCAAATGAGGAGGTTACAAAATTAAAGGGTTTGTCTACAAAATTTTCCTTTTTCAAATCATCAAATGATTCATAAAAAAAATACAACTTTGGATAAAACCACAACTTACCAAACCCTTTCCATCTTGAGTGGATGAAATGGATACTTGTGTGGTTTTTGCAACAATGTCTTCCTCACGATGTGATTTTTCTTGTGTTTGATATTCCATATGGAATGAGGTGGAAATAACTTCTTCATCGAGAACTACAACAAGATCTTTAATATCCTTCTTGTACTTTTCTTCTTCATAATGAGGATTCCAATGCTTGATAAATACTCTGAAAAAATATACGAAGGAAGATATTCCCTTTTCACAAAGATTTTCATACCATTCTGTTGCTCCATTGTCTAAAGTCAATAAAATTTTCATCATCACAACATTCTCATCAACACTACTAAGATATACCATAACTTTAATGAAGGATGCAAAATTCAATATACTTGAATCAATGCACCCATAAAACAACCCAGTATGATCAACCCAATATGAATCATAGCCCTCATTTGGAAATTTTGGGATGATTGAGAAATTCAGTGGAGCATAAAAGTCAACAAACCATGGATCTCATGCCATGATACTTCACCTCTTAATCTCTTCAATATAAAATATGAAAATGCATGATCATCATACCTCATATCAATATAGTGGAGTCACCAAGGTGAACCTTCAAGTGATTTTAAAATGCTAAATGTTTCACCTTTGCAAAGAGAAAGTATTCAAAACATGCAAGGAAAAGACCTCCTTCCCTTCATGGAGTTTCCAAATGAGGACAAGATATTCAAAATAAAACCCTAATAACATATAATGAAGCATAGTCTTGAAAATTTCTAGGAAATGGATTGTGTCCCTGACAATGGCACCAAAAATGTTGTTGCACAAAATAGCATGTAAAATAAAATCCTATAATAACAATGTTATCCCATGAGAAATTAAGAGGGAGGGCACTATCACCTCAGTCTCACCAACCCTGCTTTTCACTTTAGGTTGGATCTTCTCCAATACAACAGGGGATTCCCTAATATAGCATATACAAGACTATAACAATAATATTAAAGGTTATATGGAGAGATCACTTAGAAAAATAATGAGTTGTAGCATTAGAAAAGTATAGGGTGGTGGAGGATTGAGACATTGGCAGTCCAAGTTGGGAAAATAAAATCAATAAAAAATAATGAAGGTTGTAAGTGGGTGATTGATGGGTCTAGTTATTGTTGTTGCAAACATGCATAAAACTATAGTTGGCATAGATTTATATGGTTGGATATATATGAAAAATACCCCTTCCAAAGATGACCTTGTATCCACCTGTAAATAAATAAAATGTGATCCATTATATGAAAAATCAATATGCAACTCTTCATTGAATTGGAATAACATTGGAGCATGAACTAGAAAGTAGAAAAACAAGAATTTTGCAGTCGTATTCATCTCATCCAAAACTCTTATTCGATGGACATGATTACTGCGTGCTCGAAACCCTTAGTATATCAGAATTTAATTAGTGCAACAACAATACAAACTAATAAGAAATGAAAAGATGGAAAACCCCATATAAGAAACCTTTAAATTTCCATTAAGATTCCAAAAAATATTCAATAATCTTCAAGATAATTATCTGATAAATCCAACCATCAATAAAGAGCTCCCTCTTCTTATAGCACACAATCAACAACTACATTTGTGTAGGATATTCAATTGTATGAACATGCAAGAGAGTGTATCCATACAAGAGTGCTACATGTGAAATATTGGTGCACCCATGCAATAGTGTCACATGCATGAAGGAAAGTCCTTGACACATGAGGAGGATATGACACATGTGGGAGTAGGAAAGTGCTTGATTCTAGGGATCATGTCCCACATGAGTAGAGTGCACCCACCTTTATTTTGTTAAGCCCTAAATTATGGCCCATTCCCTCGTAAATTGGGTACTTTACATTAGTATTTTTATATTATTGATGGCAGCTTGAGTCCATTAGTGGTAGTTGTACTTCTTTGTCTCTTACACACACACACACACACACACACACACACACACACACAAACACACCAACAAGACCTTTTGATTCGAATCATATTGTCTTGTGTACTTAAAACATTGTATAAGGATGTTTCCCCCTTGAAGAGACTATCTCTTAATCACTCTTATTCATTATTAAGGCATGGCTTACTCTTTCTATTCTATTTATGCTATTTTCATGCTCTTTTGGGGAATTTGTTGTTTAACATTTGGTATTAGAGCTTGGACGCTTCCAAAACAAGTCATCATGAAATTTTTGCTATAATTATTTTTAGGAGGTTTCAGACAATGAAACTAAGAGGTGAAGTAGAATAGAAACCAATATATTTATGGAAAAAGTATCATATATTGACTCATTATAGGTTTGGAGTTATACCTAGCGGAAGTTAGGATTTTACTAGTCCAAAAACTAGTTTCAAATAGGTGTTCTAGGAAAATAGTTATATCTAGAGCATACAAGATCCAAATTGAGTAAGACCTATTGCATCAGAAGTAAGACATACCATAGTATATGTGGTATAAATTTCACAATCATATCCAAAATATTGGACACATGGCAGGTTGTACACTTTCATTGTTATGAAAGGGACAAAAATAATAACTGTTGGGGAAATTGCCATACATCATCATTGGCACATCAGAATTATCTCATAATTGTGGCATTGAAGAGAAGACATATCAAAATACTTCAAAAAATAGTTTTAGATTCATAGGGGATGAAATTCCATATTTACCTCTGTTGGAAGGTCAGATAGAAAATCAGTCTCCAAATCAAGTTTTGAAAAAGGCATGGCATTTTAAATTTGAATAACTTTTAGTAGAAGGGTCTACTTTGGGTGATATCAAAGGTGTGATAAATATTATAGATATCTATTTTTATTGTTCCACATAGCACCAAAAGGTGGTGGAAAAAATCACACTCCAATCAAACCACCAAATGATTCATCCCTAATCTTCGATGAAAGTGAAGACGTATCTTTTAAAATGTCCAAGTTGGAATATCTAATTAAAGTGACTATGAGAATGGTTTGTTTATTTAATTTAGAAAATAATATGGATGAAAGGATAGGACATATCGAGAGTAAGATGATGGGACATATGGATAGTATGATGATGGGACATACATATACTAAGATGGGAAAAATATGGAAAGGAAGCTCATACAAAATCTAAAGGAAAATCACCCTAAATGTGGAGATGTGTCTGAGGGTACTTAGGAAGATAAAGATAATTTCCATGTTGGTCAACCTTCCATTAACAAGCATTTCCCAAGAGGATTTGATTCTAATAATGTTAGTAATAAGGGATGGTCCCCAAGGGGTATCCAACTACCGAAGATTGACATGGGGAAGTTTGATGGCAAGGATTCCATAACATGGATAGTCCATATGGAGAAATTCTTTGATATACATCAGGTGTGAAATATACAAAAGGTAACTATTGCATCTTTATATTTAGAACCTAAGCAGTTTGTGTGGTACCAATGGATTTGTGAATGCAAAAAGAACTCCATTATCTCTTGGTCCATTTTTACAGAAGAATTGATATCATATCATGATGATGTTAAGAGAAATCACTTCTTTACCCAATTGATAAATCTAAGCAAAAACGGTTAGTCATTGAACACATTCAACAATTTCAAAAGTTGAGTCTTAGAGCGAAGGGCATACCGGATGATAAATTATTGGATGTCTTTATTGGAACGTTGAAGGATAACATTCAACATGAGGTACATCTCTTAGAACCAACATACGCAGAGAAGGATTTCATGTTGGAAATGAAGGTTGAAAGTAAAAACATGGTTATGGCTACTAAAAGGACCACCTCTAACACCTATAGAGCGAATAATGTTCCTTCTTCTAACCCACCTCAACCTACAAGGTTGACATCTCAAAAAATGGATGAAAGAAGAGCAAAAGTTCTATGCTTTAATTTTGTTAGCAAGTATAGTAAGGGGCACACGTGTGGTGAGAATGAATTATTCTACATATATGTGAAGAGGAAGAAGCAAAAGAATATTAACCATCTCAGTCTGAAGAAATATAAGAGATTACTTTTGAATAAATTACTCCCACCATATTTTGTCATGCATTGCCTGGAATTAGCACTCCTCAAACTTGCAAGATTGAAGGATATGCCAAAAATAAAAACGTAACTATGTTGATTGATTCTGGTAGTACTCATAATTTCAATCACTGTAAATTATCCAAAGTTCTCAATTTCTTTTTATATTTAGCACCAAAGTTTCAATTAATGATTGTAGATGGAGTAACTATGAATTTCTCAAGGAAATGCCATAATATCAATTACTATGGGGGAATATGTCTTGAATAGTCCAATTATTCCTATCCCAATGGGTGGTGTTGATGTTGTATTAAGAGTTCAATGGTTACAATCATTGGGAACAATGGATTTTAATTTTCATGAAATTTTCTTAGGAAGGAAAAGAATTTGAGTTAAGGGTTATCACAAGGAAACCAAGCATGACGATAATATCTAATGGTATTACAAAATTGTTAAATATAGGACATCAAGGTGTAGTTGCACAATTATGCTCACTAGATGTTCAAAAATCTAAGCCTTTTATTTCCCTAGATATATAAAGGGTCATTGATAAGCATTCAAAGTTATTTGAATATATTCCAAAAGGTCTTCCACCTAAAAGATATTTTGATCATGCTATCCACTTGATTCCAAGAAGTGTTCCTCCTAACATTATACCTTACAAATATATTTGTGGCTAGAAGAGTGAAATTGAGTATATGGTTAAATAAATGTTAGAGGTTGGCATAATTAGGCATAGCCAAAGTTCCTACTCTACACCAATGGTAATGGTACACAAGAAGGAGGGCACATGGTGTATGTGTCTATATTATAGAGATATCAACAAGCTCACCATTAAAGATAGGTTTCCCATTCATGTCATTGATGAATTGTTGGATGAACTACATGGAGCATTTTACTCCACAAAGTTGAATCTTTGTTCCAAGTATCATCAGATTATAATGAAGGAAGAAGACATACTAAAAAAGGAATTCATAACTCAAGAAGGCCATTATGAATTTATGGTCATGCCTTTTGGCCTTACAAATTCACCTTCCATATTTCAAGGTTTGATGAATTCCATTTACAAACCCTTTCTTAGAAAAATTGTGTTAGTATTTTTTGATTATATATCAAGTCTTGGGAAGAACAAGTTCAAAATGTTGACAAGGTGCTACAACTACTAGAGGAGAAACAACTATATGAAAAACCTTCTAAATGTTTCTTTGGGGTAAAGGAGGTAGAGTATTTGGGTCATATTCTATCTCATGAAGGTGTAAAGGTAGAACCTGAAAAAATTAAAGCAATGATGGATAGGTTTATTCCCAAAACCTTGAAGAGTATTAGAGGATTCTTAGGTTTGACAAGGTACTACCGTAAGTTTGTTCGGAACTATGGAGAAATTGTAGCACCTCTAACAACATTATTGAAGAAGGATTCATTGTCCAAGGAAACTCAAGCTTTTGAACAAATTAAAGTGGCAATGTGCAACGCCCCTGTCTTGACCACACCAGACTTCACAAAAACATTTATTGTGGAATGTGATGCTCCAGGAAATGGAATTGGTGTTATTCTAATGCAAGGAAGGTCCTTGAATTTTGAAAGCTGTTCAATCTGGGGAAATAAATTACACAAACCCATTTATGAGAAGGTAATGATGGAAATAATATATGCACTTAAGCAATCGTGACCTTACCTAATAAGTAGGCACTTAAAGGTCAAAACAGGTCATGGTAGTCTTAAATACTTCTTGGAACAGAGAATATATTTAGAAGAGCAACACAAATGGGTATCCAAGATGTTGGGATATGACTTTGAAATCATCTATACAAAAGGGAAATGGAATATGGCGGAAGATGCACTCTCAAGAAATATGAGGATGCTAAAGCATTACTTTGTGTTATTTATATTATATAACACTATTGTATAGTAGAAGCAAGGGAATACTAGAAGAATGACCTATCAGTGTGGATGCTCATTCAAAAGCTACAAAAGGATCCTAGTGTATCAAATACTTTTTTGTGGAGAAATGACTCACTATGGTATAAAGATATCTTATATATATGTATGAGATCCCAACTCAAACAAAAGGTCCTTTTGGAATTACACACCTATCCTATAAGAGGACACTCAAGATTCCTAAAAACCTACCACATGATCAAGAAGAAATTTTTTGGGGAAGATCTAAAATCTGATGTTGAAAGGTTCATGGAAGAATGTTGAGTTTTCCAACAAAATAAGGTTGAAACAGTTAACACACTAGGTATTTTACAACCATTAGACATACCTTGTCAGTGATGGGAGGAAGTCTCAATGGATTTTATCACATGTCTACCCAAGTCAAAAGGGAACAATGGTACTATGGTGGTTGTTGATAGACTAATCAAGTATGCACACTTTTGTTCATTCTCTCACCCTTTTAATGTAATTACAATATCTGCAACATTCACGAAAACAATTCAAAAGCTACATGGAAACCCAAAGATTATTGTAAGTGATAGAGATCCAATTTAACAAGAAAATTTTGGACTAAACTATTTTCTTGTTTGGGACCCAGTTGGATCACAGTTCATCTCAACATCCTCAATTTGATGGGAAAAGAAATATAGTGAATAAATGTTTGGAAGGATATCTTCCTTGCTTTTCATATAATTAACAAACATAATGGGTGAAATGGTTATATTTGGAAGAATGGTGGTACAATACTTCCTTCCATATGTCATAAATAATGTCCCCATTTATGGAACTTTATGGGTACCAATCTCCATCTATCACCTCCCTTGAAAGGAAAATCTAAAGTTCAAGCTATGAAAGATCACCTTGAGCACCAATAAGAATTTTTCCAGGTATTGAAGGACAGCTTGTTTAAATAAAAAACCATGATGAAACAACAAGCATATCAACATCGCAGTGAAAGGAGTTTTGAAGAAGGGGACTAGTTATTTCTGAGGCAAGAACCTTACAAATAGATGTCCCTGAAGCAACTAAAAAAGGAGAATAAATTAACACCCAAGTACTATTGTCCTTATAAAGTGTTACAAAAGATTTGTAGTATGGCTTACAAATTTGAGCTTGATTCATCTTCAAGGGCATACCCAATTTTTCATGTTTCTTGCTTAAAGAAGGTAATAGGAGAGAATATCCCAATTCAAACTATTCTAAAGCTTGATGAAGAAGGAAAAGTCATATTGGAACCTGAACAAATCATTGAAACAAGGACCAAACAACTATGAAATCGGGTTATTACTGAGCACCTCGTCAAGTGGAAGACTTACCAGTAAAAGATTCGACATGGGAAGATGAGTCCTTCATACAAAAGCATCCACAACTAACCAAGTGTTGAGGACAACAATTGTCTAAATGGGATGGGTATGTTAAGCCCTAAATGTTGGGCACATTTTCCCCTATAGTGTGGCACATTATATTAGTCTTTATGTTGGCTTTGGTATATTAGTTATAATTGACATTAGTAGTATTATATTAGTTATGTCAACTTGGGTCCATTAGTTGTAATTGTACCTCTTTGTCTCCCATATATAAGAAGGACATATTTCCATTTGCGTCGTCTCAACTTGTATTGTCTTGTGTACTTAGTACATTGTATAAGGAGGTTTCCCCTTAGAAGAGGCTTGCTATTCATCTCTTTTCTTCATTATTAAGGTGTGGACTAATATTTCTGGTCCATTTATGCTCATTTCATGCTCTTTTGGGGAATAATCCATTGCTTAACATATTTTATGATATGTATCCACCCCACACCTAGGGAAATCCGCCCACCATTAAGAACATTCATATCTTTGGAAAATCCTTTACCCCCACGAGTTTTCAGAATTTTGATTTAGGAAAGTTTATGAAAATAATGACCATTGATAAATATACGATTATGGATCCCTACTAGATTGGATAAGGAAAAGATAAGATTGTTAAGAATTTTTCCAATCATTAGAAGGATTTAGTTTATGCCCTTCCCGGAAATAATTCAAGGTATGGATAGTTAGGGATGCCACACAAATTAGGGTGGGCATTGATGCAAGGATGTGGCGTGGTCCTCAAATCTTCCTCCCATCAGATTTATTACAACATTTTCAAGATCTGGGTTTGATTCTTAAATCAATTTTCTAACGAGGAGGCCATCGATGTTTGGAGTCGAGGTTGAAAATTTCCTTAAACACTAGGTTTAAGAAAAGTTTGGGAAAATCCTTGGAATCTTCTCTTTTTAGAATAAAAAACAAGTCATGTTAGATTTTAAGGAGGACACCAATTGTTTGGTTTGGTCAAGGGACAAAATAGTTGGTATATGCATTGCAAAATTGGGATATTGGGTCATGTATTTTCCTTATCCATGAAAAAGCTAGACTTACTCTCATAACAAACACACAGCACTAAAATGCACACAAGTTTACATAGACACTTATTTGATGCGATTTAAGATGTGAAAAACAACACATTGAAAGAAATATATATACATTTTTATGAGTTGTGCATTATTTTTCCATTTTAAACAGTGAATTTCCTATAACAACCTAAAGTATACAATATTCAAATTTTTCTCTTATTCTTATATCGAACCAGCCTCGCTAAAATGCACACCATGTTATGCTCGTATTCGCATAATTCAAGTTGCTATGCAAGCTACATTGAACAAGCTATATGTGCATTTTAATGGGGATGAATACTCATTTTGGACCCTAATTCTATATAACAACGTGAAGTATATAACATGAAGTACATAATCTGCAATATATAATATTTTCACTCGTTATCTTATTGAACAAACCTCATTGAAATGTATGCCACTTTACACTCAAGCATATGATTGTCATGATTCAAGTTGAAAGGACTCATGCTTTTTTAAGTAGGCGTGGAAACACTCAAACATATAATTATCTTTATTTAAATTGTGATGAAAAATAATTTGAAAGGGATAATTACACTTCTTTAATGGGTGTCCATAATTACACTTCTTTAATGGGTGTCCATTACAATGCACAACACTCTATGCTTACACATCTGATTGGTATAATGAAAGTTGTTATGTAAACTAGATTGAAAGGAACATCTATGCTGACATGCATAATTTTTTCATTTTAGACATGTAATTATGTTGAGCAAACTAAAAATATATAATATGTAAAATTTTAATTATTTTTATATTAAGTAGGAAACATTAAAATGTAAATCAATTTGTGTTTAATTATTTATTTTTATGATTAATGTTGCAACGTAAATAAAATTTAATGTCATATTTATTCATCTTTGTTGGATGTGTATAATTTTGTCATTTTAGATACAAAATTGTCTACTAGTTTTGAATATACAATATGTAGTTTTTTCACTTATTCTCATAATATCTAACAAACCTCACTAAATAAATACAACTTTATAATCAAACATTTGATTGGCATGATTCAAGTTATGATCCATATTGAATTGAAAGAGATATATATTCCTTTCAATGCGCATGCATAATTTTGTCACATTGGACACCTAATCTATCTAGCAACATGAAATGTACATAATACATTTTTTAAACTTGTTTTCATATCGAACAAGAAATACTAAATTGCATGTCAGGCTATTCAAGCTGCAATAAAAATATATATTGAAAGGGTATATATACCACTTTAGTGGGCATGCATAGTTTTGTCATTTTGGACACCTATTTCTCTCCATTAATCTGAAATATACAATATATAGTTTTTTTCACTTTCCCTTGTATCAAACAAGATTCACTAAAATGGATGCCACTTTATATTTAGAGATCCAATTGGAGTGACTGAAATATCCATACATATAACATTGGAAGGAATATTTATAAGTGTTTAATGAGCTTGCATAGTTTTTTTTTTTTTTTTTAGTTTGGACACCTAATTCTATCTAGAAACCTAAAATACACAATATGCAGGTTTTTGGCTTGTTCTCTTTCACACAAGCCTCACTAAGATGCACACCACTTTACATTCAAACATTTTATTGACATGATTCAAGTTGCAATGAAAAGTACATTAAAAATATATATTTTTCCTTATTTAGAGAGCATCATAATTTGTTGTTTTGGAAACATAATTCGGTCAAGCAATCTAGAATATACAATATGTTTTTTTTTAACTTGTTCTCATATCAAACAAGACTTACCCAAATACATGCCACTCTACCCTTAGACATTTGATTTGGCATGATTCAAGTTGATATGAAATTTATGCTTAAAGGGATATCTATGAATCTTTAATGGGCATGCATAATTTTTTCATTTGGACACCTAATTCTATCTAGAAATATGGAATATTACAATATGCATTTTTCACTTGTTCTCATATAAAATAATCCTAAATAAAATGCATGTAACTTTACACTTGGACATTTTATTGATGTGATTGTTATAACCTCATTTTGACCCTTAGAATGTATTGGCTTTATATGTAAATATTGTGTATATGCGATGTATGATTTCATAGCATGGAGCTCAAGGACAAGGCCCTGCTAGTGAATGCTTGGGTTTAAAGGAAAGTATTTTATATTTTTCTAGCCATGTGCTAGTAAACCATGGAAAATTGTAAAAGCATGTAAATATTTTTAATGCAATAAAAATACCAAGAGTTGACTATGGAAGTAACTAAAATGAGGGGGCCATGTGTATCCAGTAGGAAGAGGTGAGGAGGTTGTGGGATTGAACCTTGTGTTTCTAAATGTCATCTTGAGAACCCATCTTGTCTTTCCTTTCTTACATTTATGCATGTAGTAATATGGTAGCTAAGAAATCAACTCATGCATTAATGGAGAATGGACAAACTCAGAAATTCGTATGGTTGAGTATGTGCATGGTTTAATTGAACCATAAGTCATTTCTCCTCATGGGAATTTCTTTTTCAGCCTCCCCACTCCATTTTTTGTTGAACAACCAAACCTCAATTTCCAGCTTGCTATGCATTCCCATCAATGAAAACTAGAGAAATCACAACTTGTAAAGAAGCCATGTTTTGGAGTGCCAATATCACCTAGAAATTTGTGTGGACAATGAGATCTAGTGGGGAACCCATCTATATAAACCATAGGGTGAATTTGAGAGTATTAACATCCTGAAAATCCATAGGAATATCTAGATTTACAAGCATGGAAGTTGAATTTTTGTGACTAACAGTCATGTGGCCAAAATTGGGGAAAAATCCAAAAGCGGATTGAAGTGGGGAGAGTTCAGAGGTTGGAATTTATTAATAAACCAAGTGAAGGAAATAATCTCTGAAGTTTTAGAAGTTTGGACCTTTCTATGCCCGCCTTGAAGAGTATTGAACGGAAGGGGTGCCCGAGGGACTGTGTAGCAGAGAAATGGACCTTCCTTGTGTTGGGTGTGGTAGGAATTGTGGGTGCCAAGATCATTTGAAGCCAAATTGAGATGCTTGAAGCTCTGTGGTTGAGCTCACTAGCTTAGCTACCAGGATTCCTTGCCTCCCTACTTACTTGGCGAACCCAACTATGTGTTGGATTAGCATGAGTTTTTGTCCTAATGGTCGTGATTGAGCCTGATTAATTCCTCCTTCGTGGATACATGACCTAGCTTTGGGTTGGTCTCTTAGATGAAAGAATATAGGCTGGATGGAACGTTGCTCTTCCATACCCAGTTGCTTGGATATATTTAATTAAAATATAATTGCTTATTATGTTTTAATTATCCCCAATTTCTTTGTTATGAATTTTTATTTATTCATGTCAATTTGAATGAAATGGTCAGCTTGAATTATCTAGTAGGATGCCTATGCATAGCATGAGAATGAGGTAAATTTTGTGTGAGGTTGTTTTCTTATTATGTATGTGATAGAAATGTTGGTGTGTGCATGATGTGCATACGTTGATAGAGTTTGATTCTATTGTGTATTTTAATTATACATTGCACACATTTAAATAGTTGTGAACTTTGTAATACAATCTTGGAGGTGAAATTTAAGACCTTGCATATCGTTCATGTCCCCCTCTGTTGGTCGGATTGATGGTAGGGGATGTGATAGAGTGGTATCAAAGCTAATGATCGCAACACTGGGGTTGTTTTGGGTCGAAATCTACGCTTACAAGAAGAAAATCAAAATTGCATAGGGAGTGTTGATAGATGTTTGGTAATTGTGAGTTAAATGATGACAAAAAAAAAAGTCTTCAAATTTTGTAGAGGAGCACAGTGTTGTATAGAACTCACCAAGATATTTCCAGCAAATTTTGTTTCATAAAAAGTGGATTTCAGACGTGAACGATATTGGAATGAGAAGTTGGCAGTAATATGGGCATATTGTCGACTCCCGACTTCCGAAATTAGAATCGAAATATTGAAAGGTTCATGTTATTACCATTTAGATAGTGTCGAGGTTCGGGCGCCAAAGTGCTAACATCGATATCGACAAGTTGTTCGTGAATGGATCGCCATGTTGGTGACGACGCTGAAGTGTTGATTTCTGACTCCTGATGTACAGAAGGTAGTTGACTGAGGTGTGAAGTCAGGTGGTCTTATTTGGAAGTTGTTCGACTTTGTTGAATTCCAACTCCCAATGTATTGAAGGTAGTCGGTGGAGTTAGGATTTCAGGGTAGTCTTATTTGGGATTTGTTCGGTAGTGCCAACTTCCGACTCATGACGTACGGAAGAAAGTAGTCGAAGTCGGGGTGTCGGGAATGATTTATAGAGGAGCCATTTTACACTTATAATTTTTTACTTCCGTTGTATGTAATATAGTAGTCAATTTCATGAATTCGAAAATGTTTCATTATAGACTGATTGTGCGTTCTGATTTCTAATTTTCAATCGGAAAAGTCTGAAAGGCTTGGATAAAGTCGGGATCGGCCTGTCGGGGTAAAATTATTTTAGCCATAATAGGAGAAGTTTAGCTCAGAATCAGATGAGACCTAAGGAATTATGATGACATTAAATAAGCTCATATAAACATCAGTGAGAATATTGAGCTCATCCTACTCCGGTTTGGCCGAAATTTTGAATTAGTGAATTTTAGAAATCAGTGTCTCGAGGCCCATTGGGAACTTGGTTGGGGATGAAATTTCTATGGCATGGAAATTGACCAAGAAACCAGTTAAATATGGAACCTAGGAGCCAAATCCCAAAGGGTGTGACACCGGGGTGTGAAAGAAGGTCAAAAAGTATTATTCTGAAGCACTTTTTGGGGATTTTGAAAAGCTAGAAGGAGGAGAAAATGACCTTAGATGTCGAAACCAAGAAATTTTTTGAACTTGACATTTCACCCAATAATCAAAATAGACAACTTTGGTTTGACAAAGTTTTTCTAGAAATTCTTGGTTTCAGATATAGCCAATTACGGTGAAAATTTTGATTTGGTAAAAAGTGAAAAAGTCAATAGTCAAACCCAGAATTTTTTAGAGGTTGAATGGTGCATCGAAACAAATATTTGAAGGTTGTTGAGTGATCCTTGTTATATGAACTAAATTTTTTCGGTATTAATTTTTTTCTAGTTCTCTCTAGATTTATGTAACACTCCAAAAATTCGTAAAAATTTAAAATTTTTCCTTGTGACAATTAATGTTTAAAACCTTGCCTAAAGAGGTTAATTTAACTGCTTACGTTTAACATTCTATCATGTCTGAAACTAGATACTACAACACATCATTTACTGATGTATAACACATTCAATAATAACAGTATTCAAAAGAAATGTAATGAAAGGTCAGTCTACAAAGTTAATGAATTAGCGGGGTAAAATACATTGAGGTCAATTGTTTACTATTTGATAAGTGTAAGATTCTAAAAGTTGTTTTCTTGTTTACTAAAGGTACTGAAAACATTTACTTCCTTTCCATATATGGATACCTGTGTACATTATGCTGGTTTAGGAAATAGAACTTCTGAGTTCTAAATTTTTGCCATTAAAAATTATTGTATAACATTCTTATATTAATTTAGTCTAAGTAAATAATTTCCCTTGATGCATGTCCTTCATGCAAAAGTATGAATATTGAAATGCAATGCAAGCCTATAAGCTTATCCTAGCCATAAGTGTTATAAACCATTGTATTTACTATATGTCTAATAATGCATACACTAAAATGCTATCCTATCTAAACTCTAACATATACATGACTAATATCCTTTTAAACTTTCGTTGACATGAAAGTCTTAAAAAGTAATTTATGTGTTAGTAATAACACATGTTTGTTTTTTCAAAGTTGTGCCAAAAAGTCTAAGCACACTTCCAAAATGGTTTATAGCTACATAAGTTTTTACTATGTAACTCCTAGAACTCTTCTAAGTCCTAAGAATGTCCATTCCATAATTGTTTAACAGTTATCTTATTAACTGCTAAAAAGCAAAGCCTATCATATGCATGTATATACATTAGATGTATATCTAAAACAATATCATAAGCAAATAATTTTTATGTATAACAAGCAAAACCTATCCTATGCATGTATATACATTAGATGTATATCTAAAACAATATCATAAGCAAATACTTTTTATGTATAACAAGCAAAACCTATCCTATGCATGTATATACATGAGATGTATATCTAAAACAATATTATAAGCAAAGGCATTTTATGTATAACAAGAAAAACCTAAATGCTTAACCTAAACATATATAATATAAATCCAAAGTATTTATACTAAGCCTAGAGATGCATGCAATAAGACTATTTTCCTATCTAACTCATAAATTTTTTATATTAGATAAACTATATATGCAATACCTAGATTTTATGTAAAACAAATTATTAACATAAGTTACTTTTGCAGGGCTTATCCACACCAGTGGAATATATCGTAACCCATAAAAATGTTTTTAAAGTGGAATCCACGTGTTAATATCTTATGGAGGGAGTTTTTGTACTATCTTATGGAGGGAGTTTTTGTACTGAAACCCTATCCATAAAAACCTACTCGAACCCTAAAATCTCACTTTCAAACCATTAGTTTTGATGTGTTTAGGTAGAGAGGAGGGTCGAGCCACCAGGATCTCGGCCTCCTCAATCTCTGTAGCAAAGGAAAGTTGTGATTCAGCTTGGAGAGGCGTTTATAAGACTGCTAGCTGAGTGTCTATACCATCGTGGCTTCTGTCACGGCGTTGGAAGTTCCTTTCTCCACTTCTTTGCCAAGTTTGAGGATTGATGTTGCTTTGTAAACTGTGTTCGGGTCGTGGTTCCTTCTGAAACCTCAAAGCGTTGTCTGAGAGGGATGTTTTAGAGAAAAACCCAAGTGGTGTGCTCATACCACCAAGGTAAGATTTATTTTCTTCCCTGGTTTTTTTTTTACAAGGAGAAACGTATAAGGTAACTAGCAATGTACTAACGAAGAGTTACTGCTTGGTACCCAGGTGAGAATAAAAATGTTGATACCTAGCTACAAGTGGATCGCATTACTTGGATCGTTACAGGGTTTGAGCTGCTGCAAGCTACAAGCACTGAACTGGGTAAGCCTCGGTTGTATACCCTGAGGTTCCCTTCAACAAAATATGTATGGCCATAAAAGAAATCGTGGGTTTAAGGGAACGATTACAATGCTGAACAATTTTCACTTCACGGTCATATTTTACTATTTTAATGCCTTGATAAATTAAAAAGCCTTGTGGCTTGTTTGTTTTACAACCCTTGGGGTTTATGTAAAAGGGCTACGGCTCATAGTTCTTAAAAGGGTAAAAATAAGATCTTACCTAATTTGTTTATTTTATTTATTTATTTATAAGCTATTTCTAGAACAAAAAATAATTTGTCATATTAAAAGTAGTTAGCCATGATTTTGAAGTTTTACGGCGTTTAGTTTAATCTCTGTTTGATTACATTAATAAACTGTATAAGGAAAACTTTAGGGTTTGAAAGAAAATAATAATGTTTTGTTTTTAGGCAATAAGATTTTAATAATACTCTGTTTATAATTTTTATTTTAAAAGAAAGACCTAAAAGTATTAGTTTAAACCTTTTGTAAGAGATTTACTCTTATGGGTTTTGAAGCCTTGACCTCTAACTGAGGAATCCGTGTAAATTATCGTGGGTTTATATATATATATTTTAAACTATACTATAGAAAAACCCTAAATAAAATTTCATTTAGAAATACATAAATCTTTACGGTTGTAAATGAATAATTAATTATATCTATTTTACCCTAAATCCTTTGTAAGTAATTCTAGTTCTTTTTATTTTTATTTTAATTATTAGCAACCTAAAAATATTTCTGCAGCATATATAATTATTTCAGTAACTTATATCTATTTCTGTAACTTGTTTACATTTCTGTAACCTGTATTAATTTCTGTAGCTTATTTACATTTATGTAACCTGTATTAATTTCTGTAATGTGTTCTTATTTCTGTATCATGTATTGATTTCTGTAACTTATTTATATTTTGGTAAACTGTATTAATTTCTGTAACCTGTATTGATTTCTGTAGCTTGTTTATATTTCTGTAACATGTATTTATTTCTGTTAACGTGTTCATATTTATGTAACCTGTATTTATTTCTGTAACGTATATCTATTTTTGTAACTTATTATTTATTGCTACTGGTGTAAAGAGATGAATTAGAGTATTATTAACCATTAACATCCATAATACTATAATGAAACTAGGTAGGAACATATAATGTTGTTTCTATTTAATAAATAAATGATAACCTACTATTGTTCTTACTATAAAAATTCTGGGTAAAAATAATAACATTTAATTTAATTTACCTCCTGTACTAGAGTACTATATCTCTAGATATGTGGAAAAATACAGCAAGGGATATTTATCCTTCAAACAAAATATTCTATCCCTAATTCACCCATTCAGATATACATTTAACCAGAAATTATTTACTTTTAAATAAGAAGAGATTACACAGTCTAAAAACAATTTATCCAGTAATTTAAATAAATCAACTCATAATTTCATCCATTCCAGTTCTTTTTGCTTGCATAAGGTAAAATAAAATAACATTTAGAACCTGACAAATGGTAGAGGAGACAACAACCTAAGGAGCTCGTTGCACCAAACCAATTCCTGAAGATAGCTTAGCTGTTAATCTTAGGACCCCCAAGCCTGTCCACTGGTCCATCTGGTTGAAAGCACTGGGTGAGAGGATGGGATATAAAATCCATGCAACTCCAAAAAAGTATTCAGCAGTAACACTTCTGTCTTCTGCAGTAAGAAATCAACAAATCAGCTGAACTAGTTCACTAAATCATCATTTTACACTCAAACACTTCTGCCTTTCCCCTCCATCGAATATCTTGTGCACAAATTTCACTCCAGAAATTTCATAAGTAAAGATTGAACATCCCCTACTAAATTCGGTGGTTAGTTTATAAGCATGCCTAGGTATTTTGGGTCAGTTTTACACTTAATGAGCCACCTGCTCTTGTTCCACTTTCTTGGGGAACATGACCACAAAAATAGGGAAGTTGCCTCCTGCAACAACTAGAAGTGGTTTGAGGATGCTGCCAAGTGTCAATCTTCTCTCAACCTAGTCTATTCCACCAAGTGGCCAATAGACACTCATTTAATAGCCTCCTTAAGCTGTTGTCTCATCTTTTATTTATTAATTAATAAAATATTCAGCATAATTAAATACAATCATCCTTGACCCCACTTGGTCAATAATTACAAACTTTACAATAAAAGTAAAGTATAATGTCTTCTCAAACATAAAATGTTTTTGCAATTTGGGGTATGTGACAATTTATTTCTACAAGCAACCAAAGTTGGCCTTTGAGGCTAATTGCACGTGTGGAGAAAAATTAGGAAAGCAGAGAATTAGGAAAAATCAACATTTTTGAAAGAATGTAAATTCCATAATCTGAGATCAGAATATAGCATGAGGATAGGAATTTGAAATCTTATCCATAGGGGAATAGTGGTTCATAGTCAAAATATGATCAAGGGATTCATATGTCTCAAAGATTAGGACAAAAAAGTGTCTATGACCTTGTTTTGACAAAATAAATAAATTAAGGGTAGTTTCTAGAAATGCATACTAATTGTATTGAGAAAATAAAGCATAAGAACCTCGTGATTAATTCGATATTTTTTAAAAGACAAATTCTATTCAAAATAACATTTTTATGTGTCATTTCATGTATTACTAAGATGTCTAATAAATATCTCTATGAGACACAATGTTTGAAGTTGATAAGCTTTGAACAATTGTGGAAGAGGGTAGTAGGTAGGAGAAAAGAGTCTCTAAATACAAATGGTGACCATGAATGATGCTCAAGACCCATATGAACATGATGAATATGTCTCAAGGGAAATTATGCAAGAAGGCAATGCAGAGACTAAATCAAATGGGAGAAGAGAGCAAATCACTATTTAGAATTTGGTTGAAACCATGGTAAGTTTCAATGAAAGATTGATAAAGGATAAAGAATAACATAACCAAATCAATGCTGCTATTTTTCAGAGCCTCTCTGATATGAAGTAGAGTATTAACCTTGATCCCAACCCAACTAATGTGTGCCAAGAAGGAATAAATCCAAAGAGCCACTCTAGGAGTCGCTCCAGGAAGAGGAGTCCAATCCCAAGGAATAGTTTTGTGAGTAAAAGACATAGAACACCCTCATTAATATATTCTTCTCGTAGGTCATGTGACTCTAGAGGTTCTCGAAGCAGTCCAAAACATACTTCTAAGAGGTTTGAAGGAAGAAGGAAATTCAAAAGGATTCCACAAGGAGAATTTAGAAAAACAAGGCCTCCCTCATTTGATAGAGAAAGTAAGATAGGTCAAGAGGGAGAAGCATGGCTTCTTGGGATGAAGAAGTATTTCTGAATTTATTATTACTCAGGAATGAAAAGGTTAGAATCGTTATTTACAATCTAAATGGTCGGGATTCAATTTGGTGGGAGCACTTCATGCAAGTAAAAGGAATCAATAAAAGAAGGATTTAAATTTCATGAACCATAGATCTATAAGACAAAATTAGATCTATCTGAAAAGAAGTATGTAGTGGAATTATCAAACCAATGTAAACTAAACAATGGATTCATGACAAAATTTTCACACAAATCGAACAAGTATTGCTCAGATTATCAAAACATTAATCTTCATTAATTAATCAGTAATACAGTGCTAGTACAATAAATATAATTAAATGCTAAATATAGGATTCGAATATACCAACTCTAACTTTCTGTTTAGCTAACTCAGTGTGGAAAAATCATGGTTAGAGCTCACCACGGGGTCTTCACTTAGTGAAAACATGTCATAGCACCTTCGTTCATTGGAATACCCCTAAATTCACTAGATATTGATAATTACTTACAAAAATCCTTTTATTGATCCCCCCTTCCAATACCCATTTCCAATTAAAAACCCCTATATTTACAATATATTCCTTATTTTTACTAGAAACCTCGTTTTATACCCTCCCAATAACTATAAACCCCCCATACCTTATTCCTCGTCCCCCAATACCTACAATATATTGACCTTATTTTTCACAATTAAAAAACCCCCTTTATGAATGAACGTGATAATATATTGCTCAACATGGTGAATCCCCCGTGGAGCTCACTAGTCTAACTATGGATGACTAAATGAGTCTACAATCAGTTAACTGATGAGGTAGGTGGACAAAAAGTGCCACACTCCCTGCATGCATGCAAAATTGTCCCTAGGATAACTGGTTGTGATCTAACTGATAGTAACTGAAGAATAACTGAGCATGACTAATTTCCTACCACATCCAACTGAAGGTGACTGCTGGTGGCACTCAGAGTGGGCTCCTATAATGCAGGGATTGGTCAGTAGGGCTCCTCAACTTATGCAATCAAGTGCAATAAGTGACAGATGACACTTAGGTGTGTCTCCCATGCACTGTTATAGTGATAATGACTTCCTAAGTTATGCAAAATGACCAAATAGACTATATTGGATAAAGGAGTGTTAATTAATCCGAACACCCCCCCTTAATCCTAACTTTGGACAACTTCAGACCTAGCAACTAGGCCAAAAGTCACCCATACAATCTAAATGAATACAAATAATGCTTAATAAAATAAGGAAAATGGGGAAAACCTCATGGGAACCACCCCCCCCCCCCCTCAAAATAAGTAAGTAATCGGGAAACAAGCTTCCATATTTAAGAGAAATGTTTTCTCTTCGGGCAAAAACTTGTGAAAATTTTGCTGCAATTTGCAACTCTGTGGAGTAGTAATGTAGAATCTTGGTTCTTATGTGCATCAAAATCCTAGGATTGTGCATGTGAACCTCTCCAAACTAGATGATTATGTCTAGAGGAATTTTCCTCTTGAAGAAGAGGAATATGCTCAACTGAATCAGGAACATCAAAAATTGCAAGATGGAAACTGGGCCCATGTAGAGCAATTGAGATCAACTGATGAGAGAACAAAAATGCTTGGGAATTCGAACCATTTTAGTTAAACCCAAGAAATTTATATGTTTCAGCCTTGAACATCAAACCATATGAGGTAAAATCAGCTCCATGTGGTAGGAGCAAGTGTCCAGGCAAATGCAGGATGTTTCCATCTTTACTAGTATTGTGACGAGATGAGCACGTGATAAAGTATGATGGTAGAGAAGTCCTGGAACCTTGAAGAACAAATGATTGAGCTCCATAATAATATATATATTCTAAAATATCTAATGATTCAAAAAATTTAATATCAACAAACTCATGAGAGAAAACTGACATCGAATCCCCAACAACAAATTCGAAAGAGACTTGAGGTGGTTGATTTTTCACACCAAAATTGATGAGAACAACTACAAGCATAACTGGAGGTTCTTGAAACTTAAAACTCAAACCAAATAAGGTCATATCAGATCCAAGAGTGTGGAACAAAGGTTCCAAGTGCTCCACTGAGATGGTATATGCACAATTTTCTCCTTCTTCAACAAAACTCTAAGTATAGGTGCAAGAAAACATGTAGGAATTTGCTGGAAGATCTAGATCAATGAGTGTGAATGGATCACTACTAAAATATGAAATTTCTTCCAAAACATCCGAAGTATCGCTTTTCTACCTACCAGCAGTAATATTGGAGAGAGAGGAATCAAATCTCTCTTCAACTCCTTAAGCTTTCACTGGCAAAATTTGCACAAAATTTAGAATAGAAGAATCACTGGAGAATGAATGAGTAGAATAGAAGGATAGTTTTTCTTCAACAACGGAGATTCAGATGTCTTCTTCTGGATCATCTATATGAGAAGATGAGATATCATATATCTCATAAACTTCTGGAGTAACAAGAGAAGGATTCACTCCAAGGAGACTTTCAACAATTCAGATTGATTGAGTTGAAGATTCCGCTTCTTCTTAATCTTGAACAACTTCATTTGAGATAATAGAGGTCAATACTTTTGAAGGGAGTACACATGAGGAGGTGTTGGATTCACTCCAGCTATTATCTTCTTCTTTTTGCATACCAAAGTCTCTATCTAGATTTCTTCAGAGCTCGGATAGATACTTAGCGGATTCCATGAGATAACACATATTAGGAGTCATTGCCATACACATTTGTGCATATTCTCTTTCATCGTCATCTAGCCAATATTTTTCATATTCATAAGATTCATTACTAGCTCCAAAAGACACATCAAGGAGATTATGGCTCTCAAGATATGCAACCATATTCAATTTCCACTCAACATAACTGAATGGTGATAGAGGAGGAACATATCTTAAATCCATTTTGAAGTTATACTTGCAAAAAATGCTGCAAAAAAAATCAATTCACAAAAAATTGCCAGTTTAAACCTTTCCACCTCGAGATGTGCACTTTTTCAAAGTTCGTCACACCTAGATAGACTTCTCTGGAAAAAATCCATAGGGATCAATGCTATGATTCCATGAATTATGTGGAAACTCAGTTGCTGTTGGTGCAAGATGGTATCAGAGCCTCTGTTCAGGCCAACAACAAACCTCTGAGGCAAATTTCACGAACCATAGATATACAAGCCAAAATTAGAGCTATCTAAAAATAAGTATGCAGTGGAATTATCAAATAAATGTAAACTAAACAACAGATTCATGACAAAAATTTCACACAAATCGGACAAGTATTGCTCAAATTATCATACAGTAATATTCATTCATTAATCAGTAATACAATGGTAGTACAATAAATAGAATTCGAATGCTAAATATAGGATTCGAATCTACCAATTCTAACTGGTTGTTTAGTTAACTCAATGTGCAAAAATAACAGATGGAGCTCACTAGTCTAACTCCGGATGACTAAATCAGTTTACAACCAGTTAACTGATGAGGTATGTGGACAAAAGAAGCCACACTCCCTGCATGCATGCAAAATTGGCGCTAGGCTAACTGGTTGTGATCTAATTGATAGTAATTGAAGCATAACTAAGCATGACTAATTGCCTACCACATCCAATTGAAGGTGATTGTTGGTAGCACTCAAAGTGGGCTCCTATAATGTAGGGATTGGTCCCTAGGGCTCCTAAACTTATCCAATCAGGTGCAGCAAGTGGCATATGACCCTTAGGTGTGTCCCCCATGCACTATTACATTGATAACGACTTCCTAAGTTAGGAAAAATGACCAAATAGACCATGTTCGATAAAGTAGTATTAATTAATCCTAACGGAAGGATCAGCTGGGAGTGATTTAGGAAGTATTTTAAGGAGAAATACCTATCTGCTAGCTATTATGATAACAAGAGGAAATAGTTCAATGAACTAGAGTTGGGATATAGTTTTATGGAAGAACATGCCCACAAGTTCTTGGAATTATTGAGGTATGTAGATTACATCAAAGATGAAAAAATAAAAATCCAATTCTTCCTTGGAAGTATGCCTCAAAATTTAAAATATAGGATTGAGTTTGGTAATCCACCAACTCTTGATGAATCCATTAGGATGGAAATATATTTCTATGAGTAGAGAAAAGTAAAATATGAGGTCCATCTAGCATGGAAGGGAAATCGAAAAGGAAGGTTCAACCAAAGGAGAAGTGGATCAAGCCATCATTTAAAAATCATCCAAGGACTTTCCAACAAGGCGAGCAAGCACAAAGTACAACTAAGCTAGCAGCAGCATCAGAGAAAGGGCCAAAAGAAACACTCTATTGTTGGGGATGTGGAGAGAACCACATGCTTAAGGACGATCCACATCGGAAAGAGAACCGTTAAGGCTTGCACAACTTAGAAGCAACAATTACAATGGAGGATATGGAAAGAGAAGCTCCACAAATTTATGCAGTGTTGGATAACCATGAAGCAGACCATCAATCAACAGTAGTAGAAGTTGGAGGTAATATTGCTAAGAAATCCATTTCTATTTTGATTGATCCAGGGTCTACTCATAGTTATGTTTCTCCAAAAGTGGTTGAAATTTGTTCTCTTAAAAACATGAAACATAATAAGTCATGGTTAGTTCAATTAGTCATAGAAAAAAAATAGAGGTGAGTGAAGTAGTGATGGATTGCTCCATAGAGTTGAATGGCTCCTCACAAAAGAAAATTTAAATGTCCTACCATTAGGATCCTATGATTCTCTTATTGACATGCATTGGTGGGAAAATCATAGAGCCAAGATAGACTATTATAAAAATGTTCTTGAATGCATTTATGAAGAAGGAAGGCTAAGATTGGTAAGAGGAATTTCCAAGCAAGTTTTAGTAAGGCATATTTCAGACTTACAGTTAAGAAATTTTTACAAGAAAGGTTGTAAATTATATGCAGCTAATAAATGAGATTATCTAGAGAACAAAGGCCTAAATATAGAATATTATCCATTGTTCCAAGAGTTCAAAGATGTGTTTCCTTGTGAAGTGTCGAGACTACCACCAAAAAGAGACAATGATTTTACAATCGATCTTGTTCCACGGGTAGTGCCAGTTTCCAAAGGTCCTTATAGAATGAGCACACCAAAATTAGTAGAGTTAAAAATGTAGCTACAAGAATTTACATCTGACAAAAAGTATATAAGACCAAGTGTGTCTCCTTGGGCAGAACCGCTATTATTTTTCAAGAATAAGTATGAGAATTTAAGGATGTGTATTGATTACAAACAATTAAATAAAGTGACATTCAAGAATAAGTACCCATTTCCCTGAATTGATGATTTGTTTGATCAAATGAAGGAAGCCAACGTGTTTTCAAAAATTGACTTCAGGTCTGGTTATCATTAGGTGAGGATAAAGGAAGAATACATTCACAAGACAACTTTTCGGACAAGATATGGCCATTATGAGTTCACAGTGGTGCCATTTGGTCTTACCAATGTACCTGCCACATTCATGTGCCTCATGAATAGTGTTTTTAGCAAGTATTTAGATAAGTTTATGTTGGTGTTCTTGGATGACATTCATGTTTATTCAAGGAGCATAGAAGAGCATGAGGAACATATAATAATGGTATTACAAGTTCTTATAGATCACAAATTGTATGCAAAGCTAAGAAAGTGTGAATTTTATCAAAGAAGGGTACAGTATTTGGGTTATGTTATCTTAGAAGAAGAAATTTCAGTGGATCCAGAAAATATTGAAGCCATAATGGAGTGGCCTACTATAAGGAATGTTACATATGTTAGATATTTTATGGGTCTTGCATGATACTATAGAAGGTTAATTTAAGGATTCTCAAAGATCGTTGATTTGATTACATCGTTGTAGAGGAAGAATGTAAAGTTTGTATGGTCTGAGAAATGTGAAAGCTTTCACATTTGAAAAAATTACGTACCAACGCTCTTGTTTTGAAGATTGCAGATCCGAAGAAGGATTTTTTAGTGTGCATAGATGATTACATTGAAGGATTGGGTGGAGTTATTATGCAAGAAGGTTTTGTGATTTTCTACGAGTCAAGAAAATTAAAAGAGCATGAGAAGAATTATGCAACTCATGATCTATAACTAGTAGCCATAGTACATGCTCTCAAGATGTTAAGACATTACTTGTTGGGGAAAAGATTCGAGCTTATGCTAGACCACATGAACTTAAAGTATTTGTTTGACCAACCAAGCTTTAATGCTAGACAAGCTAGATGTCTGGAATTTCTATGTAAATTTGATTTTGAAATCAAGCATGTAAAAGGGAAAGAGAATAAGGTTGTAGATGCCCTTAGTAGAAAATATCATGTAGCAACATTAAGTATATTCAAATCAAATTTGAGAACAAGATTTCTTGTATCCCAAAACATTGATGAAACTTACCTTCAAGTTAAAGAAAAATTGCAGTAGGAAAAAACAGATGAAAAGTGTGAAGGATACCAGCTCAGAGAAGATGGCATTCTTGTTTATAAAGGAAGATTGTACATTCTGAATTGTGCAGATTTGAAGAAGATAGTAATTGATGAAATTCATCAAATTCCATACTTTGGACATCCAGGATATCAAAATAAAATAACAACAACAAGAAAGAAATACTTTTGGCATGGAATGAAGTCATAATACATTTCCTAGTGTCAAAAAATCCAACAAGTCAAGGCAGGGAATCAACATCCAACAGGACTATTACAACCTTTTCCCATTTTGAAATGGAAGTGGGAAATAATTTCTATGGAATTTATAACAGGTTTGCATATGACAATGGATAAGCTTGATTCAATTATGGTTGTGTTCGACAAGCTCTCAAAGGCAGCTCATTTTATTCCAGACAAGTCCACTCATAAAGTAACTGATATAGCAAATATTTTCATGAAGGAAATATTTAAATTGCATGGATCTCCCAAGAAAATAGTTTCATATCGGGATGCAAAGTTCACTTCCTAATTTTGGTAAGGATTATTTCAAGAGTTGGGAACACAATTGAATTTTAGGACAATGTATCCTCCTCAAACAAATTGTCAAACCAAGAAGGTGAGTCAAGTTCTTGAAGACATGTTGAGAATATATGTGATGGATAAACCATCCAAGTGGAAGGATTACCTACATTTGGTAGAATTTGCATACAACAATGGACGCCAAGCATCGTTTGGAATGCGTCCATTTGAAGCATTGTATGGCAAAGGATCTTGAACTCTAGTGAATTGGGATAGTTCGGTGAATAAGGTAGTGATTGTTACAGAAATGTTCAAGGAAATTGAGCAAGAAATTGTTAAGATCAAGCATAATTTAAAGGAAACACAGGAAAACCATAAGAGTTATGCATATTTCAAAAGAGTGTACAAGGAATTTAAAATTGGGGATCATGTTTATTTAGTAAAGCCAAGGAATAGTTCCCTAAGGTTGGGAAGTTGTGCCAAGATGGCACCAAGATATTGTGGGCCATTCGAAGTCCTTGATAGGATAGGACCAGTTGCATTTAGGATTGCATTGCCTTCTAACATGAGAGCTCGTAATGTTTCCCATGTTTCTTTGCTTAAGAAGTATGTTCATGATCCTAATCACATAATTGATTGGAATGTGATATAGGTGTAACCTAAGGGAGAGTTCCAAGTGGAACCTATGTGCATCCTCAACAAGAAGGTGACATTGCTCTGGAATTGAGACATCATACAGGTAGAGGTGCAATGGAAGCACCTTGGTACCAATAAAGCTACATGGGAGATAGAGCATACCATGAAAGAGGCATATGCATTTTTGTTCAAATTTTGAGAACATCGAGGACAATGTTGTTTTAAGGAGGGGAATGTAATACCCTCATTTGACCCTTATAATATATTGGATTTATATGAAAGTATTGTGTATATGTGATATATGATTTCTTGCATGGATCTCAAGGCCAAGGCCCCGATATTGAATGCTCGGGTTTAAAGGAAAGTAATTCATATTTTGCTAGCCATGTGATAGTAAACCATGGAAAATTGTAAAAGCATGTAAATATTTTTAATGCAATAAAAATACCAAGAGCTAGCTATGGAAGAAACTAAAATGAGGGGGCATGTGTATCCACAAGGGAGAGGCCTAGTGGGTTGTGGTATTGAACCCTGTGTTTCCAAATGTCATCTTGAGAACCCATCTTGACTTTCCTTACTTACTTTTATTCCTATTGTAAGATGGTATTTGAGAAATTGGCTCATGCATTAATGGAGAATGGGTAAACTCAGAATTTCGTATGGCTAAGTATGGGGATGGTTTAATTGAACCATTAGTAATTTATGCTCATGGGAATTTGTTTTTCACCCTCTCAATTCCATTGTTTGTTAAACAACGAGACCTCAATTTCCAGCTTGCTATGCATTCCGAGCAATGAAAATAGTAGAAATCCCAACTTGTAAAGAAGACACTTTTTGAAGTTCCAAAATTGCCCAGAAATTCATGTAGGCAGTAAAATCTAGTGAGGAATCCAAATATATAAACCATAGGACAAATTTGAGAGTATAAACAACCCGAAAATCGATAGGAAGATCTGTATTTACAAGCCTGGAAGTTGAATTTCGTGATTCACAGTCATGTGGGAAAAATTAAGGAAAAATCTAAGGGAGGATTGAAATGGGGAGAGATCAAAGGTTGGAATTACTTAATAAGCCCAATGAATGAAACAATACCTGAATGTTTGTAATATTGGGCATTTCTATGCTCACCCTGAAAAGCACTGGAGGGAAGGAGCGCTTGAGGGACTGTATAGCAGAGAAATGGACCTTCTTTGTGTTGGGTGTGGTAGGTATTGTGGGTGCTAAGGTTGTCTGAAGACAAATTGAGATTCCTGTAGCTATATGGTTGAGCTCACTGGATTAGATATCTCCTTCCTTGCCTCCCTACTTGCTTTACCAACCCAATTGTGTGTTGGCTTAACATGAGTTTTTTTCCTTATGGCTCTGAGTAAGCCCGAGTAATTCCTCCTCAGTGGATACATAGCTCAACTTAGGGATGGTCTCTCAACTGAAAGAATATAGGTTGGACATAGACCTACAGTTGGGTGAAATGTTGCTCTTCCATATCTAGTTGGTTGGACAACTTCAATTAAAAGATAAGTGCTTACTATGTTTTAATTATGCCCAATTTCTGTGGTATGAATGTTTATTTATTCATGTCAATTTGAATGAAATGGTTAGATTGAATTATCCAGCAGGATGCCTATGCATAGCATGAGAATGAGGTTAATTTTATGTATGCTTGTTTTATTATTATGCATGTGATAGAAATGTTGGTGTGTGCATGTGTTGATAGAGTTTAATTCTGTTGTGTATTTTAATTATGCACTACACACATTTAAATAGTTGTGAACTTTGTAATATGACCTTGGGGGGGGAATTTAGTACCCTACATATCGTTCATGTCCTTTTCAGTTGGTCGGATTGATGGGAGGGGATGTGACAGAGTGGTATCAGAGCTAACGGTTGTAGCACTGGGGTTTTTGGGCCAAAATACACACGTACAGGAAGAAAATCATAATTACATAGGGATTGATGATAGATGTTTGGTAAATTGTGGGTTAAATGACGACAACAAATCAAAGTATTTAGTTTTTGCAAAGGAGAACACTGTTGTATAGATATCACTGATAGATTTCTATCGAAGTATGTTTCATTAAAAATGGACTTGAGAAGAGAAATATATCCATCATGAGAAGTTAGCAGTAATATGTGCAAATTGTTGATTTTTGACTTCTAACATCAGAATTAGAAGGTTTAAATGCTTGTGTTATTACCATTTGGATAGTTCCAAGGTGTAGAGACTAAAGTGCTGATGCCGGTATCGACGGGTTGTTCATGGAAATATCACCATGTTGGTGTCAACACTGAAGTGCCAACTTTCGACTCTCGACGTAAAGAAGGTAGTCAACAGAGTCAGGAAGTCGGGGTCGTCTTATTTGGAAGCCGTTCGGTGGTGCCGAATTCCAAATCTTGATGATTGGAAGGTAGTTGATGGAGTTAGGAGGTTTAGGTAGTCTTATTTGGGATTTTTTCGGTAGTGTAGACTTCCGACTCCCAATGTACGAAAGAAAGTAGTTGGAGTAGGGGGGTCGGGAAGGATTTATGGAGGAGCCATTTTTCACTTTCAATTTCTAACTTCCTATTTACAGAAGATAGTAGTTGGATTTGAGAATTCATAAATGGTTCTCTATAGACAAATTGTGCATTTTGATTTCCGATTTCCAATCAGAAAATTCAGAAAGGCTTGGAAAAAGTTGGGATCGACCCATCAGGGTAAAATTGTTTCGGCGATAATAGGAGCATTTTGGCTCAGAATGAGATGAGACTTAAGGCATTCAGATGCTATTAATGAATCTCATAGAAACATCAATGAGAATACTGAGCCCATATAGCTCTAATTTGGTCAAAATTTTGAATTGGTACTTTTACAAATCAATGTCCCAAGGCCCGATGGGAGCTTGGTTGGGGCCTAAATTATTAAGGCATGTACATGGACCAGGAATGTAGTTAATTTTAGAACCTTAGAGCCAAATTCCAAAGGGTGTGACACCTAGGTGTGAAAGAAGTCCCAAAAACACTATTCTAGAGCACTTTTTGGGGATTTTGAAAAGCTTGAAGGAGGTAAAAGTGACCTTAGATGTCGAAACCAAGAAAAAATTTGAACTCAAAATTTCACCTACTCATTAAAATAGACAAATTCTATTAGACAAATTTTTTTCATAAATGTTTGGTTTGGGAAATTACCAATTTCGGTGAAATTTTTGAAATTTGAGAAAAAGTTAAGAAGTCAAAAGTAGTCAAAATTATTATTTTATAGAGGTTGATCGGTGCATTGGAATAGAGATATGAAGGTTGATGAGTGATCCTTGTTATATTCACTAAAATTTCTCAGTACAATAGTTTTCACATTTCTCTCTATATTTACTTCTACAACCAACCGAAGTTGGCCACTAAGGCTAATGCACCTGTACTGGAGAAAAAGAAGTGTATAAATGGGCAATATCAACATTTTTGAAAGAATGTAAATTCCATATATGAGATCGAAATGGAGGATGAGGATAGGAGTTGGAGATATTATCCATAGGGGAACAATGGTGCATAGTCAAAATAGGATTGAGGGATTCATATGTCTCAAATATTAGAACATAAAAGTTCGTGTGACCTTGTTTTTACAAGAAAAATGTCAATTAAGGGTAGTTTCTAGAAATTCATAAATGTAACTAAGAAAATAAAGCATAAGGACCCTGTGATTAATTCGATGAGACTAATTCTATTCAAAATATCATTTTTTATGTTTCATTTCATATATTACTAAGATGTTTAATAAACATTTCTTTAATGCACAATGTTTGTAGTTGATAAGTTTTGAACAATTGTGGCAGAGGGAAGCAAGCAGGGGGAAAGAATTTCTAAAGGAAAATCGTGACCATTAATGATACCCGGGACCCATATGAACATGATGAAGATGTATTAGGAGAAAATATGCAAGAAGGAAATGCAGAGACTGAATCAAATGGGAGAAGAGAGCAGTTCACTCCTCTGAATTTGGTTGAAACCATGATAACTTTGAATGAAAGATTGATGAAGGATCAAGAATATCATAACGAAATCAATAGTGATATTTTGCATAGCCTCACTGATATGTAGAAAAGTGTTAACCTTGAGTCCAACCCTAGCAATGTGGTCCAAGAAGGAAGAAATGTCTAGAGTTTCTCTAGGGGTCACTCCAGGAATAGGACTGCTAGCCCAAGAAAGAGTTTTACGAGTAAAAATAATAGAATACCATCATCAATATCTTCTTCTAGTGGGTCATGTGACTCCATAGGTTCTCTAAGTATTGTTAGGACATTTATACACTTAGGAGTTAGTTAAGATCAACTTGTGTAATATATCCATTAGGTAAAAGTGTGTTTCTTTAGTATGCATTAGATGCATTTGTAAATATTCTAATCCGATAGTCACAATATGTTCTAGACATAGAGTGATCCGACGGTTCAACTTCTCTTAGATCATACCTACCATTGATCTGTGGCTTAACACCTGATTGGTCTATGATCTCTATTTAAAGAGCATAGAGGGTCCTTGGCTAGTTGATCGATTATGAGAAGCTCATGTAACTTTCTTTCTTTTGCATAATAAATTGCTCCAAGTAGCTATTTGGCTAGGGCCGTGGACTGTTTCCCTCTCGAGGGTTTTAACCACGTGACAAACATCGGTGTGTTGATCTGTGATCTATTTGTGTGAAGTGGTTGCTCAAGGTATTCGGTCTTTTGGGAGTACCCTATGTACTTGAACATGGTATCAGAGCTTTTATGAAGAGCCACTTTCAGTTTTGATCTAGATCTGGAACTGGTGTTGCCGAAACTTTGAAAGGGTTTCTGGTTCTAGATTTTTTGTGCATTTTTGGCTTGTGGGAGCTATTCCAATGCGTCCGGAGCGTCGTTTCCATTGGGAAATAGTTTTGTTTCATCGAAAACTGTTTCCGATTGTTCCAGAAACACCCATTTCGGGAAATTTGAAGTTTTTTTTGTGATTTGCAGGAAAAAAAGGAAAGCACGGAGAACGAGAGAGAAGAGTTAAAAAAAAAAACCCCCCTTCCTCTTTCCATTCTTTTACATACCTTTTAAACTTAGCTCACTTGGTCCAAAGTTGCTTTATTTATTAATAGGTCTTGAGTTCAAGTCTTATTAAGCTACCTTTTAGTGCATGTAATTTCTATTTTCAAGTTACTTTATTGTAAAAGTGCATCTCACGTAAATAAAATAAAATAAAAAGTGAGTCACTTTAGTCTTTTAATTTATTGCCGCACTATTTAAAAGTAACATTATTGTAAAAGTGAACCTCACTTATTCTACAAAAGTGATTCACTTCAAAGAAACTTTATTGTAAAGTGATTGTCAAAGGTTGATCTTGGGAAGAGGGGGGTTCTTTTTTTTAGTTGGTCAAGTTAATATCTGCTACATCACTATTGGGGACATTTTCAACATTTTATTTGATCAAGCATAACTTCATCATCTAGAATCAGTTTTCAGTGCCGTTTTTTTTAAAACCGCATATTTTTTCGAGCTCTTTGCAACCAAACAGTTAGTTTCTATTTTTTCAGCCATTATTTTACAGTATGGACACCCCTTGTGATATTATACTTACAAGTTCTAACTATTTCTCATGGAAATCTCGTATGGTGGATGTTCTACGAAGTAGGGGACTTTTCAAGATAACCTCAGGGAAAGGAACAAAACCCACTGATGATGATAATAAAATTAAATGGGAAAATAGATGTGATGGAGCTCGTGGATTGATTGGGATGTGAATCTCTACTGATTTGCAATTCCCCATATCTGGAATTGATAAACCTGATAAAGCTTGGGAAAATTTGGAATCTATGTTTGGTAAATACAATGAAATTTGGGGTCATCAACTTGAGAATGAGTTGCTTTCCTTGAATCCAAATGATTTTTCATGCATTCAAGACTATTTATCTAAGTATAAAACTCTTAGACTCTTATGTGCAGAATGAAAGATTAAGAAAGAAGACAAACAATGTATTTATCATATTCTTTCCAAACTTGGACCTGCATATTCTGTTTTTATATCTACATTCTACTCCATGAAAGAATCTTTGACGGCAGCTAGCTATCAAGAGCCTAGTCTTGAATCCTTTTGTGATTCCTTAATTAGAGAGCAAGATAAGCTCATTCATCTTAGAATAATTAACAATGCAGATACATCTGGGAAAGCCTTATTGTCCCAACAGAAAGAAAAGTCCAAGCCTCCCAAGAAACAGAATTCTCACAATAATAAGCCAAACAAGAAGGGTCCCAAACCCTCTCAGTCAACTCCTTCCTTAAAACATGACAAAGGATCCAAGCCAAAAGGAAAGAATACTGAGTGTCATTGCAATTTTTGTGGGAAAGATAATCATGATGAATCTAAGTGTTTTAAGAAGATGGTAGCCTTGGAAGCAGTAATGAAGAAGCACCACATCAACCTAGATTCGTCTTCAGAATCTAACTCTCATGGACATGCACTTTGTGCTTCTGGTTACTCTTATACTACATCTTTTTCTTCTACTTCAAATGAATGGCTCATTGATTTTGGAGCATCTTATGATATGGCTAAGGATCAAGCCATATTTTCTACTATGCATGAATGTAACACCAAACAAATATTTGTTGGTGATGATAGATCTCTAAGTGTTGTAGGATCTGAAACAGTTCCAGTAGAAAATGGTCATTCCAGTGATGTACTATGTGTTCCAAAAATTTCCTGCAATCTGTTATCAGTCTATCAAATTACTCATTCAGGTGAAGGTAAAACTGTGACGTTTACACCTCACCAAGTTGTAATCAAGGATTTTAAAAATCCTCAAAATGTCCTTGCTATTGGAACTGTTGATGATATTACCAGGTTGTACAAATTTAACAACTTTGGGTCATCACCTTTTCCTTCAATTTTTGTTGCTCATAGCGATAACTTGAGCAAACTTTGGCATGAGCAATTTGGTCACTTAAATTATCACTCATTGCAACAACTATGTAAAGACAATATGGTGACTGGTATTCCAATGGTATCTTGCAAGGATGGTGTTTGTTCCGGTTGTGTACTTGAAAAACATCATCGAGATAGTTTTGACAAACGTGCCTCTTGGCATGCCTCGGTTCCTTTGGAGCTTGTACATAGTGACTTGTGTGGTCCTCTTCCATCTGCTTCCTTTTCTGGTTTCAAATATTTCTTAACTTTCATTGATGACTACTCCAGACGCACTTGGGTTTACTTACTAAAACTTAAGAGCGAAGTATTTAACATGTTCTTGGCCTGCAAGGTCCTTGTTGAAAAACAATTTGGTCATCAAATTATTAAGTTAAGATCTGACAATGGAGGAGAATATGTTAACAACAAGTTCACTACTTTCTGCACTGAACAAGGAATCCAACAACAACACACTGTTCCATATACACCACAACAAAATGGTGTAGTTGAATGGAAGAACCACACTTTAAAAGAAATGGCTAATTGTATGATCCAATCTAAGGGACTAAGTCTTCAATATTGGGCTGAGGCCATAAATTGTGCAAATTACATAGTTAATCACACACCCACTAAAGTTTTACAAGGTATAACATCGGAAGAAGCATGGAGTAAAATTAAACCAGATGTAAGTCACTTTCGTGTGTTTGGTTGTGAAGCATGGGCTCACATTCCGGATGAAAAATGGAAAGCATTGCAGCCTAAAAGTGAAAAGTGCATATTTGTTGGATATTATGAAGATGCAAAAGGTTATAGACTTCTTTAACCCCATTCACATGATATAATCGTTATAAGAGATGTTAAATTTGATGAAAATCTCTTGGCCTGCGAGCCTAAATTAGCGGGTGTGCCATCCTTGGCCTGCGAGCCTCATTCGGTGATTGTGCCTTCTTCTTCTTCTTCCAACTTCCTTGACAGGTTTCCAACTCCAGTTTCTGATGATGATAGTGAGGATGAAAATCCACCTCCACATGCTCATGTTCCTCCAATTGCACCAGCACCAATTCTTCCTCGATGGGTCTGTTCAACATGTGAAGAAGTTGGTGATCTTGCCGGTGATCCTAGAGATCAACGTCGAACACGTTCTCACTTTCAGTGAGCCTCTTCTCTTTTGGCTCAAGTTTCCAAGAATTATGATCTGAAAACTTTTGTAGAAGCTTTAGGAAATCCAGATTGGGATGCAGCTATGGATGAAGAATATTGTTCCTTAATGGCAAACGATACTTGGGATCTTGTTCCTCTTCTAAAAGGAAGAAAACTTGTGAGATTTAAATGGGTCTACAGAACTAAGTATGCATTCGATGGAAGTGTTGAAAGACTTAAGGCAAGGTTAGTTGCCAAAGGTTTTTCCCAAGTTGAAGGGATTGACTACAATGAAACCTTTGCTCCTGTCGCAAAAAATAATTCCATCCACCTTGTTCTTTCCCTTGTAACCTTACATAACTGGGAATTCCATCAAATGGATGTCAAGTCTACCTTTTTACATGGTGATTTACAGGAGGAAATTTAAATGGAACAACCTCCTGGATATGTTCAGGATAACTCTAGCCTTGTTTGTCTCCTTAAGAAATCCTTATATGGCCTTAAGCAAGCTCCTAGAGCTTGGTATGCCAAAATGGATAGCTTTCTCCTTGACACTGGTTTTTCTAGATGCCATTTTGACCCCAATGTCTATACCAAGAAAGTAGGAAAAAATCTTATCATACTTGTTCTTTATGTTGATGATCTTATCCTTACTGGTAGTGACCCTAAAATTATAACCCATGTGAAATCTAGTCTTAAGCAAAATTTTGAAATGTCAGACTTAGGACATTTGCATTATTTCCTTAGTCTCCAAGTCTTGCAAACCAAAGAAGGAATCTTTCTTTCCTAGTCTAAGTATACTTGTGACCTTCTTCGTCGCTTCCACATGAAGATTGTAAACCAGCCCCTTCTCCCTTCTAGTTTGGAGTCAAAATTTCTGCCACTTGTACTTCCCCTGAAGTATATGCCACCTTGTATCGTCAGCTTATTGGTAGTCATTTATACTTGACTCATTCTCGTCCTGACCTTTTCTTTGCCTTTGGTCGTGTTGCTCGTTATATGCAAACTCCTCATGAAATTCACTGGAAAGCAGCAAAAAGAATACTTCGATATATTCAAGGTACAATTCAGTTTGGGATTCATTACAGTACATGGGGGAAACCTTTGTTGGTTGGTTTCATTGATTCAAATTGTGCCGGCGATCCTGATGATCGAAAGTCTACTGCAGGTTATGTTTTCAGCCTAGGATCTAGACCTGTCACTTGGGCTTGTAAGAAACAACAAGCTCTTGCTCTTTCTTCAGTAGAAGCAGAATATCGAGCCGCAGTTAATGCCAGTCAGGAAGCTTTATGGCTTCGACAGATCCTTTCAGAGTTTGGATTCGAGCAGCAGCAACCTATTCCACTTTGGTACGACAATCAAAGTGCCATCAAGCTTGCCAAAGATCCAGTTCTACATCAGCACAACAAACACATTGAGCTACTCATGCACTTCATCAGAAATATTGTTCATGATCGTGTTATTGAAGTGCTCTATTGCCCTACAAATGATCAAGTTGCAGATATTTTCAGCAAGTCTCTTACAGAAGTGAAGTTTTCTAAACTTTGGTCTATGTTAGGAGTTCAGGAATGTGTCCTTAAGGGGGGATAGGCTCTAATGCCTCCTTCCTTCTCCTAATAGTGTCACTTTTGAAAATCCTTCAATCCTATCCCAAGTTGTTCTTGAGGGGGGATGCTAGGATATTTAGACACTTAGGAGTTAGTTAAGATCAACTTGTGTAATATATCCGTTAGGTAAAAGTGTGTTTCTTTAGTATGCATTAGATGCATTTGTAAATATTCTAATCCGACGGTCATGATATGTTCTAGACATAGAGTGATCTGATGATTCAACTTCTCTTAGATCATACCTACCATTGATCCATGGCTTAACACTCAATTGGTCTATGATCTCTATTTAAAGAGCATAGAGGGTCCTTGGCTAGTTGATCGATTATTAGAAGCTCATGTAACTTTCTTTCTTTTGCATAATAAATTGCTCCAAGTAGCTATTTTGCTGGGGCTGTGGACTATTTCCCTCTCGAGGGTTTTAACCATGTGACAAACATCGGTGTGTTGATCTGTGATCTATTTGTGTGAAGCGGTTGCTTAAGGTGTTCGGTCTTTTGGGAGTACCCTATGTACCTAAACAAGTATTCCAAAGCATACTTCTATCAGGTTTGAAGGAAGAAGCGAATTCAAAAGGATTCCGCAGGGAGAATTTAGAAAAGCAAGGTCTCCCTCATTTGATGGAGAAAGTAAGATATGTCGAGTATAAGAAGCATGGATTCTTGGGATGAAGAACTATTTCAAAATTCATGATTACTCGGGAAATGAAAAGGCTATAATTTCTTTTAACAATCTAAATGGTTGAGCTTCAATTTGGTTGGAGCACCTCATGCAAGTAAAAGGAATCAACGAAAGAAGGACCAGTTGGGAGCAATTTAAGAAGTATTCCAAGGAGAAATACCTATATTCTAGGTATTATGATAACAAGAGGAAATATTTCAATGAAACAAAGTCGTAAAATAATTCTATAGAAGAACAAGCCCACAAGTTCTAGGAATTGTTGAGGTATATAGATTACATCAAATATAAAAGTGTAAAAATCCAATGCTTCCTTGAAAGTATGCCTCAAAGTTTCAGCGCCTAGGATTGAATTTGTTAATCCACCAACTCTTGATGAAGCCATTAGGATGGAAATGCATTGCTATGAGTAGAGAAAAGGAAAATTTGAGGTCCATCCAGCATGGAAGGGAAATCCAAAACAAAGGTTTGACCAAAGGAGAAGTGGATTCAAGTCGTTATTTAAAAATCAAGCAAGGAATTTCCAGCAAGGCCAACCAGCATGAAGTGGAGCTAAGCTAGCAGTAGCAATGGAGAAAGGGAGAAAAGGACCTATTCATTATTGGGGATGTGAAGAGAACCACATTATTACTCACTGTATACATGGAAAAGAGAACCCTCAAGGATTGCACAACTTAGAAGCAACAGTTACAGTGGAAGATATGGAAAGAGCAACTCCACAAATTTATGAAGCGTTGGATAACCATCAAACAGACCATCAATCAGTAATCGTAGAAGTTGGAGGTAAGGTTTCTATTAAATACATTACTATTTTGATTGATCCAGGTTCTACTCATAGATATGTTTCTCCAAAAGTGTTTGAAATTTGTTCTCTTGGAAAAGTGAAACATAATAAGTCATGGTTAGCTCAATTAGCCATAGGAACAAAAGTAAAGGTGAGTGAAGTAGTGGCATATTGCCCATAGTTGAACAGACTCCTCACAAAAGAAAATTTAAATGTCCTACCATTAGGATCCTATTATGCTCTTATTGGCATGAATTGGTTGGAAAATCATATACACAAGATAGATTGTTATGAAAAATTTCTTGGATGCATTGATGGAGAAGGAAGGCCAAGATTGGTAAGAGGAATTCCCAAGCAAATTTCAGTAAGGCAGATTTCAGCTTTAAAATTAAGAAAGTTTTACAAGAATGGTTGTCAATTATAGGCAACTCATATATCATATTCTCTAGAAGAAAAACAAAAATAGAATATTATCCATTATTGCAAGAGCTCAAAGATGTGTTTCTTGATGAAGTGTCGTGACTGCCATTAAAAGGAGACATTGATTTTCCAATTGATCTTGTTCCAAGGGAAGTGCTAGTTTCCAAAGGTACTTATAGAATGAGCACGCCAAAATTGACAGAGTTAAAGATCCAGCTAGATGAATTACTGGACAAAATGTATATAAGACTAAGGATGTCTCCTTGGGGAGCACTAGTGTTATTTGTCAAGAAGAAGGATAAGAGTTTAAGTATGTGTATTGATTACAAACAATTAAATAAAGTGACACTAAAGAATAAGTATCCATTTCCCATAATTGATGATTTGTTTGATTAAATGAATGAAGCCAAAGTGATTTCAAAAATTGACTCAAGGTCCGATTATCATCAGGTGAGGATAAAGGAAAAACACATTCACAAGACATATTTCCGGACAAGATATGGCCATTATGATTTCACGGTGGTGCCATTTGGTCTTACCAATGCACCCGCCACATTCATGTGCCTTGTGAATAGTGTTTTAGCAAGTATTTGGATATGTTTGTATTGGTATTCTTGGACGAAATTCTTATTTATTTGAGGAGTGAAGAAGAGAATGAGGAACATCTAAGAATGGTATTACAAGTTCTTAGAGAGCACCAATTGTATGCAAAGTTAAGCAAGTGTGAATTTTATCAAAGAAGGGTACAATATTTGGGTCATGTTATCTCAGAAGAAGAAATTTCAGTGTATCCAGAAAATATTGAAGCGATAATGGAGTGGAATACAACAAGGAATGTTACAGATGTTAGATATTTTATGGTTCTTGCAGTCTACTTATATAGAAGGATCATTGAAGGATTATCCAAGATCGCTCATTAGATTACATCGCTGCAGAGGAAGAGTGTAAAGTTTGTATTTTCTGAGAAATGTGAAGAAAGCTTTCAACAGTTGAAACAATTACTTACGATCACTCTTGTTTTGAATATTGGAGATCCAAATAAGGATTGTGTAGTGTGTGCGGATTCTTGCATTGAAGGACTCGGTGGAGTACTTATGCAATAAGGCTTTGTAATTTGTTACGAATACCCCCATTTTTTCCCTCATAATGTATTGGATTTATATGTAAATATTGTGTATATGTGATGTATGATTTCCTAGTGTGGAATTCAAGGCCAAGGTCTCGCTCGTGAACATTCAGGTTTAAAGGCAAGTATTTTGTATTTTTCTATCCATGTGCTAGTAAACCATGGAAAATTGTAAAATCGTGTAAATGTTTTTAATGTAATAAAAATAGCAAGAACTAGCTATGGAAGCAGCTAAAATGAGGGGGCCATGTGTATCAACTAGGGAGAGGTGAGGGGGTTGTGGGATTGAACCATGTATTTCCAAATGTAATATTGAGAACAAGTCTTGACTTTCCTTGCTTACATCTATTCTTGTAGTAAGATGGTAACTGAGAAATCAACTCATGCATTAATGGAGAATGCGTAAACTTAGAAATTCACATGGTTGAGTATGGGCATGGTTTACTTGAACCATAATTCATTTCTCCTCATGGGAATTTTTTTTTCACCCTCCCCATTCCATTGTTTTTTGAACAACTAGAACTCAATTTCCAGCTTGCTATGTATTCCCAATAGTGAAAATTGCAAAAATCACAACTTGTAAATAAGCCTCGTTTTGGAGTGCATAAATCATCCAAAAATTTGCGTGTGAAATGAAATCCAGTGGGAATATATATATATAAAACATAGGGTGAATTTAAGAGTATTAAAATCCCGAAAATACATAGGAAGATCCAGATTTACAAGCCTGGAAGTTGAATTTCATGATTCACAGTCATGTGGCCAAAATTGACAAAAAATCGAAGAGCAGATTGAAGTGGGGAGAGTTTATAAGTTTAAATTGATTGATAAACCCACTAAAGGAAATAATATTTGAAGGTTTTTATGCTTGGACCTTTCTATGCCCGCCCCGAAGAACACTAGAGGGAACGTGTGCCTAAGGGACTGTGTAGGAGAAAAAGGGACCTTCCTTGTGTTGGGTGTGGTAGGTATTGTGGGTGCCAAGGTTTTCTGAATCTAAATTGATATGAATGTAGCTCTGTGGTTGAGCTCACTAGCTTATCTATCTCCTTCCCTGCCTCCTTACTTGCTTGGAAAACCCAACATGAGTTTTTGTCCTTATGGTTGTGAGTGGGCCTAAGTAATTCCTCCTTATTGGATACATAACCCATCTCAGGGGTGATCTCTCAATTGAAAGAATATAGGATAGACAAAGAACTACGGTTGGTGTTAAATTTTCATATGCTAAGCTAGATCATTAGTATTTCATTTCGAATTCATAACAAAAGCATATAAACAGGATCACTGAAAGATAGACAAGCACAACCATACAAAAGGAACACAAAGATTTATCCTGGGAAAACCCTAAAGGGAAAAACCCAGCAAAAGCTTCCTCAATATAGATGCCCCAAAAAGATAAAAGGTAAAACCAACAAGGAGAGTAAAGCTTGATCCTTCTCCTTCTCCAGCTACTCTTCTCTTCTCCACTAATGCGCTACACAAGTGAGAGTGTGTGTCCCAAATGAGGAGCACCACACCTCTATTTATATTCATCCGTTCACTTGAATTAACTCATTTGACATGTAGGCTTGATTTAATCATGTAGTCTCGAGCTACACATGTAGGCTCAAGTAACCACACTCGGGTTCTAATGACCCACATTTACAATTAGAGGGGACAACCTCATGACTCTTATTAGTTCTTCCGATCAGAAGCATCGGGGTACAAGATAATACAAGTGGTTCTCCCGGTAGGACCATCAGGGACCACAAAATATACATATAGAATATTCTTCGAAGTTACAATATTTCAACACTCCCCCTCAACGAGAAGGGTATTCTACAACAACATCAACAACAACAACAATAGTAGGAGAGAGATAGAGGACATCATCAACATCATCAGGGTAATACATCTATAAATCATTGGAAGCTTTTCAACATTATGTAGTCTTCATCTTCAATCTTCAGTCTTCATCATCATTAATACTTTGACTGCTTCGATCAACAACATCTTTAGCACTTTGACGTTTCGATCAGCAACATCATCTTCAACACTTTGACCTTTCGATTAGCAACATCATCTTCAGCGCTTTGACCTTTCGATCAACAACATCATCTTCAGCACTTTGACCTTTCAATCAACAACATCATCTTTAGCACTTTGACCTTTCGATTAGCAACATCATCTTCAGCACTTTTGCCTTTCGATTAGCAACAACATCTTCAGCGCTTTGACCTTTCGATCAGCAACATCATCTTCAGCACTTTGACCTTTCAATCAGCAACATCATCTTCAGCACTTTGACCTTTCAATCAGCAACATCATCTTCAGCACTTTGACCTTTCAATCAGCAACATCATCTTCAGCACTTTGACCTTTCAATCAGCAACATCATCTTTAGCACTTTGACCTTTCGATTAGCAACATCATCTTCAACACTTTGGCCTTTCGATCAGCAACATCATCTTCAGCACTTTGGCCTTTCGATCAGCAACAACATCATCATCATACTCTGATCTTTTGATCAGAAACATCATCATGAAAATATCATCAACACCAAAACATCATTATCATCAAAACATCAACATCATCAAAACATCAATATCATCATCATCAAAACATCAACATGATCCTTCCTTTCGGAATTACGGGATCAACATGTTTGTGGTACTCAGACGATCCTTCCTGTCGAAATTACGGGATTTAGGTCTTTACGGAGTTACTAACGATCCTTCCTTTCGGAATTATGGGATCAACACATTTGTGGAGCTCAGATGATCCTTCCTTTCGGAATTACGGGATTAAGTCTTTACGGAGCTACTAATGATCCTTCCTTTCAGAATTACGGGAATTAGGTCTTTACATAGTTGCTAACGATCCTTCCTTTCAGAATTATGGGATCAACACATTTGTGGAACTTAGACAATCCTTCCTATTGGAATTACGGGATCAACACATCTGTGGAACTCAAACAATCCTTCCTGTTGGAATTACGGGATCAAGTCCTTACGGAGCTACCAACGATCCTTCCTTTCGAAATTACGGGATTTAGGTCTTTATGGAGTTACTAACGATCCTTCCTTTCGGAATTACGGGATTTAGGTCTTTACGGAGTTACTAACGATCCTTCCTTTCGGAATTACGGGATCAACACATTTGTGGAACTCAGACAATCCTTCCTTTTCGAATTACGGGATCAACACATCTGTGGAACTCAGACAATCCTTCCTATTGGAATTACGGGATCAATTCAATGATCCTTCCTTTCGGAATTACGGTATCAACACATATGTGGAACTCAGACAATCCTTACTCTAGGAATTATGGGATCAACACACGTTCTCGAGTACCAAAGTCACTGGATCCATTCTGAACCAAAGTTCAAGGATGATACAATCCTACCACAATCACGGGGACCGAGATCTCCGGATACATTTTGAACTGAGGTTCAAGGATGATGCAATCCTACCACTTTCATGGGGGCCAAGACCTCCGGATACATTTTGAACCGAGGTTCAGGGATGATACAATCCACCACTTTCACGGGGTCCGAGACCTCCGGATACATTTTGAACCGAGGTTTAGGGATGATGCAATCCACCACTTTCACGGGGGCCGAGACCTCCGGATACATTTTCAATTGAAGTTCAGGGATGATGCAATCCTACCACATTCACGGGGGCCGAGACCTCCAGATACATTTTGAATCGAAGTTCAAGGATGATGCAATCCCACCACATTCACGAAGACCAAAGTCACTGGATCTATTTTGGACAGATGTCCCAGGATGATACAATCCCTCTTCATTCTCGAGGACCGAGGTCACCGGATCACTTTTGGACAGATGTCCTAGGATGATACAATCCCTCTTCATTCTCGAGGACCGAGGTCACTGGATCAATTTTGGACAGATGTCCCGGGATGATACAATCCCTCTTCATTCTCGAGGACCAAGGTCACTGGATCACTTTAGGGAAGATGCCCAGGGATGATACAATCCCACTGCAACATCACTACTCCCCCTTTCGAGGAAGGTTCTTCCGAACCTCACCAAGCTTGTCTCAAAAGTGTTCAAACTTTACTTGAGACAGAGGCTTCATTAGCACATCAGCAACCAAACCATCATCATCTACATCTTCAGTATGTGAATACTGAACTATCACCATCTGTATCTCTAGTATGTGAATACTGAAAGCATCATCATCTATATCTTCAGTATAGAAATACTGAAAGCATCATCATCTCTATATTCAGTATAGAAATACGAAATCACCATCATCTGCATCTACAGTATGTAAATACTGAAACATCATCTATATCTTCAGTATGGGAATACTTAAACATCATCATTTGCATCTTATCTCATATGTGGAAATACCGGATTTCTATGTGTTACGACGGAACATAGGGTTCTTTGTCATCACAACTCTGGTTATCACATAGAATCATTGTAGTATCCAACTTCAATTCAAAGAGACCTGATATCAGCTTCCGAAGCCATATGGATTCATAACTTAGCAGAGCAATCTGCTATGTATCTTGCTTCAGCCATTCTACGAGAAACATTGGACTGTTTCCTGCTAAACCATGAACTCATAGCAGACCCCAAAAGCATCTACCTAATGTGATTTTCCTGTCTGAGATACTTCCAGCCCAATCTGCATCTGTGTAGCCATACAATCTATACTCATGGCTATCATCATAATATAAACCAAAGTCTATAGTCCCTTTCAGATATCTCATCACATGTTTTGCAGTTACTAGGTGAACCCATCTTGGTTGAACAAGATATTGACTTAAGGTGTTCACAGCAAAACAAATGTCTGGTCTGGTATTTGTTAAGTACATCAATGACCCAATGATCTGTCTGAAATGAGTCATATCCACTAACTCTGATGAGTCATCAGCTAACAGCTTCAGGTTGGAGTCCATGGGTGTGGCCATGACTTTGCATTCCAACATATAGAATCTCTTCAATATCTCTACCGCATACTTTCCCTGGTTGAGAAAGATTTCTTCTGAACTTTTCCATACTTCCAGACCTAGGAAATAATGCATTAACCCAAGGTCTTTCATCTCAAATTATTCTGCTAGTTTCTTCTTGCTTTCCATGACCTGTTTCTCATTTCCTGTCAAGGATAAGTCATCCACATATAATAACAGGATGACAAGTTCATCTTCTACAACCTTGAGATAAAGGTTAGGATCAACCTTAATCTTGGTAAATCCCATGCTTGAGAAGAAACTATCTATTCTTCCAGACCAAGCTCTGGGAGCTTGCTTCAGGCCATAGAGGGCCTTCTTGAAATTGCATACATGATTCCATTTGGCTTCAACTTCAAATCCTCGTGACTATTCGATGTAAAAATATTTCTCAATCATACCATTAAGGAAGGCTTGTCTTTAATTCACCATGGAAGAAACTACCATGATAGTTCTGAAGGAAGTGTACCTTGCTTCGTGGAGTAAGTGTCTCTTCAGAATCAATTCCCTCTTTCTGAAAGAAACCTTTGGCCACAAATCTTGCTTTATACTTCTCGATACTTTCGTCAGCTGCATGCTCTATTTTATATATCCATTTGGAGAATACAATACTCTTTTCTTCTGGTTTGGGAACTATATCCCATACATCATTCTAGTATTCTTTCATCATAACATCTTCCATGAATTTGTCTTGTCATATTATCAACATATCCTAGTCTTATGCATTCAACTTTGAAGGTTGGAACCCACTTTACTCTTGGTAAAGTCTCGATCCATCAAGAAGCTGTCCATCATGTCGTACCGTGTCGAACTCAGATATCTTTTGTAGTCACTCCCCCTGAAGTGGATTATTATCTTCCTTCTTCATTATGTACAGGTGGTTCTATGCTTGATATATACTGGTCAATAGAGTATGTCATGTCATAGTCTATTATTTTTGAGGCAAATCACGAACCTTTCTTTGTACACTTGTTCTTGTAGATCCATATGGAGGATAATATGTACTTCCCTTTATGTCTTGAAATCATATCGTATACATCATTGCCCATGATCAACTGTTATTCTTTTATCATAGTTTCTTTCATAGCATTCTTTTCTTCATCTTGAGTTATCTCTCATACCCATGGTGGTCTTCAACCTTTGAGGTGGATATACCGCTCTCTGAAGCTCTTTCTTCCGTCATGGTGTCTCTGACCCTGGGAGCTTCAGATTCATGTTTAATGAATTGTCATCACTTGTTCTTTGGAACAAGTCTCATCCTTCTTTTCTTGTAGGAGGTTTTACAGGACCTTTCCCATCACATGCATATTAGTAGTATTAATGTAAACAATCTATCATGCATAACACATCAACTGAATACAATCAAATGTATAACAAAACAATATCATGAAATGGCAATTGAATACTTATCTTTTATTTGTTTCGTGGGTAGACTCCATCTTGATCATTCTGCTTTATCATCATTTCTTATCCAAATGATAAGATGAATAAGAGGTTCTTCAAGAATTGAAATTTTCATATTCCTCATCGCTTGAGGGATCTTCTTTGAATGGTGAGAGCTTGATCTTCAATTGCTCCCATCTTCTTCTTCTCTTCTTATTAGTCGAGCTGAAAGTAATCACTTACTTCTGGTATACATTCTTCACATGAATGAATCCCATGATCCTGGGAGGCCATTCAAGGTGGCTATCACCACTTCTGCATACTTCTTCTTCTACCGCTTCAAGTTGTTCTGCATTCTGGATCTTCACATTCTTCAACTGTTTTCTCAAATCCATCTTCTGAATTATGTTCTTATCTTCAAATAGCTTGATCAAGGAATCAAACATCTTCGATGTATTTAGGGAAGACACTTGTGTTACAAGTTGATCCATGATTGAATAAACAATGATCTTCTTGGCCTTGATCGAGTTCTTCTTGTGTAAGGCTTTGAGGCTCATCTCCCTCTAGAACTGGAACCTCTCTACTCATGTAGGTGTCCAATTCATTTTCTTCAGAGAGATCAAATACTTCCATGCTTGGAAGTTTTTGACTTCACCAAGATTATCATCAAGCTGATGTGATAGATCACTTTGAAATGAGAACCTCAAATGCAAAAAGCAAAAGATTAGATCTTACCGATTTGAGGTGTCCGTCCTGCTTCCAGAGCTGGCTGATCTAGGGTTTGTCAGAGAAACCCTAATTTTCAAAACTTGGAATATTTCAGATCTTATTGGATAGAAATATATATCTCTTTAAATGGAGTTGTCCAATGTACTCCTTTTCTGAAAACAATGGAGGGAAGCTCCCGGAACAGGAAGCCCTAGTTTTCCAGTTTCTTTTGCATAAATGCCTGTTGTTGTTTCTGTGATATCTCTGAAATTAATACTCCTCTATGTCTAAAATTTCTCATTGAGGTAACATCGCATGTTCTTGATCCAACACCATAGGTTTCATCAGAATTTGTTTCACCAATTGGGATTTATGATCATTTTCCCAAGGTGACCTGTTACATGATTGTTCATAACAGTGAAGTTGTACGGCATGCCACATGTCATTGGTTCATATTCAGGTTCTGTAATTTGGACCATAGAAAGTAAAGTCCATTCTATTTCTAGAAAATCTTCCTGAATTCCATTTGGACCTCTCTAGCCCACGCTAGAGCAATTCTCCCCAGGTGTTGTGTTCTTGGATGAATTCTGGGATTTTATCTTCCACCTCTGCAATTTTAAACTCCTGATCATTCACCAATATTAGGATATAGCGAATGTACCAAAACTTAGCAGTTTTAATATTTAGGGTTTTTCTAGATCGAGGTAAAACTAGGGTTTGACTTTCCCGTAGTTTCACCCAACAAAATTTCTTGATCCAGGTCTTTAAAATTTGATTTTGATGAGGAGATAAATCCTATGCTGGGCTCACTCAAAAATTCTTCTTCTGCAAGAAGCCCTAATTTCCCGCACCGAAAACTGAAAATGCTCGGAATTGAATTCCGCTTCGACAAAAAGATGTGCCCTTCAATGGAGAGTCAGCCTAGCCTTATTTTGCTGATCGATTATGGAGAGAGAACCAAAAATTTAAGAATCCCTAGATTCTGTAGCTGCACAATGCCTTCTTTCAGGGTGGCTCTGATACCATGTTAAATTTTCATATGCTAAGCTAGATCATTAGTATTTCATTTCGAATTCATAACAAAAGAATATAAACAGGATCACTGAAAGATAGACAAGCACAACCATACAAAAGGAACACAAAGATTTATCCTGGGAAAACCCTAAAGGGAAAAACCCAGCAAAATCTTCCTCAATATAGATGCCCCAAAAAGATAAAAGGTAAAACCAACAAGGAGATCAAAGCCTGATCCTCCTCTTTCTCCAGCTACTCTTCTCTTCTCCACTAATGCGCTACACAAGTGAGAGTGTGTGTCCCAAATGAGGAGCACCACACCTCTATTTATATTCATCCATTCACTTGAATTAACTCATTCGACATGTAGGCTCGAGTTAATCATGTAGGCTCGAGTTACACATGTAGGCTCAAGTAACCACACTGGGGTGCTAATGACCCACCTTTACAATTAGAGGGGACAACCTCACGACTCTTATTAGTTCTTCCGATTAGAAGCATCGGGGTACAAGATAATACAAGTGGTTCTCCCGGTAGGACCATCGGGGACCACAAAAGATACATATAGAATATTCTTCGAAGTTACAATATTTCAACAGTTGGGTGTAACATTCCTCTTCTATAGCCAGTTTCTTGGAAAACTTCAATTAAAAGATAAGTGCTTACTATGTTTTAATTTTTGCCAATTTCTATGTTATGAATGTTTATCTATTCATGTCAATTTGAATGAAATGGCTATCTTGAATTATCTAGTAGGAGGCCTCTGCATAACAAGATAATGAGGTTAATTATGGGTGTGATTGTTTTATTATTATTCATGTGATAGAAATGTTGGTGTGTGCATGGTGTGCCTGCGTTGATAGGTTTTAATTCTGTTGTGTATTTTAATTATGCATTGCATGCCTTTAAATAGTTGTGAACTCCACAATACGACCTTGGGGGTGAAATTTAGCACCCTGCATATTGTTCATGTCCCCCTACGTTGGTCAGATTGATGGGAGGGGAAGTGCCATCAATTCAAGTTTCTATGCACATTGCAATGAAAGGATATCTATGAATTTTTAGTGTGCATGCATATTTTTAGAGTTCATTACTTGCAGTGATATGTTTTAATTTAATGTTTATATTTTCTCTCTTGAAAAATGGTAAAAATTGGTCATGTTGAATGTTAAGGTAAACTTCCTTTTATAAATCCATGTTAAGATTATTTAAGTTGTAACTTTGTGCCTCTTACCCAAAATACACTCTAATAAATTATATATTTTTGTTATATTGCATGTTAGATGGTATAAATGAAAAGGTTCCTCGATCCAGGTGGTCATTAAGGGTTGTTTAAAAAATGATCCTGAGACTATTAGTTTCTTGGTTATGATTTTGCAATGTATTTTTCTTAGGGCTTACCATGCATTTTTTGAGGTAGTTACACATAATGACTCGGAACCAATTCAACATTTGGTAATGATTTTCCAATGAATTAAAGAAGAACCAATATAGTGCACCAAGCAAAACAAATTGATACTTGAAAGGATCTTTATTTTTTTATACAACTCAAATTCATCAAACACAACATTCTCACTTAACAATATATGTTTAGGGTTCTTGCATTTTAGGGTTTTTTTCTTCTTAGCTTTTTTGGCATCATTATAAAATTTAGTTTCATTACTAAAGTAAGTGTTTTGTGAATGAGCACAACTACCACACCTCTTCTTAGGGATAAGGTACCCCCATTCAAGACATTTTGTTTTTCTATGTATATTGTGTTGTTTTTTCACCATTTGATTCATTAATAGAAGTTGATTTTCACTATAATACTCTACTTACAAGACCATAACTATTTTTTCTTAGCAATTTTGCATGTTTTCATTTCATTCTCAACCTAATCTGATGTAATGGTATTAGAGAAATCTACTATTTTTTTTTTATGTATTCCCTCGATGAGATCAAGGTACATGGAGTTAGAAATTGAACTAACCAAGTCTAATGAAGACTTTTCCTATTGACTTAGCTGATCTTCTACAAAAAATAAGTAAAAATTTCTGTTGTAGCAAGAGATCCTATAATGATGTTTCTTCATGAATCCTTTAAGAAACAAAGGAATGTGATGATGGACCATTTCTTAAACCTTTAATGACTCCCTATAGAAAAAGGAACCTTCAAAAATCAATAATTTCAAAGGTAACAACACCCTTCAAGGAACATGTTAGTTTTGATATTCCTCTATTCGACATAATATAAACACAAAATATTTAGAGAGACGGGTAAATATTCTAGAGGGTGATTTTTCTGACCAGAACTTTTTCAACACCAAGAATATTGCTTTGCACTTCTAAATACCTTTCCTCTTGTCAAATATTGGTGACATACTTGTTGTGTGCAACATGTTAGAGATTTGAATTTTAGTTTGATATAACCCACTTAGGGGGTTAATTCCCAACATCCTCAAGGAGGAGTATTTACATGTTGGAAACTGCAAAGAAAAAATACATGAGATGGGCTGTATTTTGCTAAGATAAAAATCAGAATGTGTTTGATTACATCGATGCCTTTTATACCATGTATAAAAAAGTGAGTATTCAAGACTTTAAGGGACAATTAGTTCTAAAATATTGTAACATACTACACATATACATTCAAATAGAAATGAATTTTTTGTACATCTATTTACTAGGAGTGACTTACTAGTATGTTGTCAAGATTGAGAAAACATTTTGATAGAATTGTAAGAAAGAGTTTGGGACTGGAAATCAACTCAACACAAGAAGGGTAAAGGTGATTATAACCCTCAAGACAAAGGATAGACTGAAAATAAGTAGCCTTAAGACACCTAGTCAAAGGAACATGCAAACAAGAATAATGAGAAATCCAAGAAGGGCATAGGAAAGCAGTGTGACCAACAAAAATTCCATGGAAGAACAATGAAAAATGTTGCACTGGATTTCCATTAATATTGATCGAACTGAAAGCCTTAGAATTTTGTTTACCCCTGATTGCACTAGATTCCATGGATGAGGAAACATTTACCATTGATGTAGATTTCATTGTTACTATTACCCTTGTGCAATAAATTTATATAATAGAAATAGATTATCAATAATGTCACAAGACATATAAAATGTCAAAAGTAAAATTGGAGAACCAAGATAATAGAAATGACATAATGTTATCCCTTATATTTGATAACATGGAAATAGAGAAATGTCCATATGCTTCTTCAAGGAGGTGACCTCCAAATGAGTAGAGCTCCAATACAATAAAAATAGTTGACAAAACATTGCATAGCTTCATACCTCTATAAAGATTTTCCCAATAAGAAAACCCTAACCACCTATGGTACTGTATTAATGAGTACAAACTACCTAATGGGCTTGATTTAATAACAATGACCCCTTTTCATTAAGTACCCACTCAACAACTCTCTAATGAGACTTATTTCAATAAAGATGGCATCATGTATTGATTAGTTGACTCTGGAGAACCCTTAAGTAGGGATGTTAGGTTAGGACCCTAACATGAACACCCCCTTAAAAAAATATTCTTGTCCTTATGGCTGAAGGTGTGGAAATTGTTGTAAAATTGTTGTGAGATTCTAGGTGACATATTTTAGTGTCATATTTTTCCATTATATTAGGACTTCTTAGAGAATGAGTTGGCATAGTTAAGACTCTCTTTGTCTATTGCATCCTTAAGTTGTAACCAAATGGAACCATATTCATGGTTTTCTAGAAGTCTGTTCTAATCACATCAATTTTTCCCCACTACCTTCTTCAAATAGGACACATGAAAGATTGAATGGATGATCTTGGAGTGGGACAAGAGAGATAATTTATATGCAACTTGTCCAATGCAAAAAGAGGATTTGTTAGGGTCCATAGAATTTGGGTTATAGATTTTGGTGCCTCTTGTGTTTGAGGGATATATTCTTATAGTTTAGAGACAAAGAAACACCTAATCCTGTTCTTAAAAGGAGCGCATAGAGTGATGTTGATTTGCATATTGCTTCATCTTATTGTGAGAAATAATTGGAGAACAACTGCTTGAGTGTTAAGAGTGAGATCCATTACTTGATTATTGGAATCATCTATAAAGTACAACACAAGTGATAGAGGCATTTGTCCATGGATAGGATCCTAGGGTAAATTTAAATATAAGCATGATAGGTGGTAATTTTTCCACTATTTTACAAGGGGTGTCCATTGAACCCATTGACCCTATTGACATGATGTAAAGGATCACAAATAAGTTTCCAAGTTAGTTAGAAATCAATTAGAGGGAATTCAAAAGGACCCATCCCTAAGGGAGAGTGTTGGATGCCATTGGAGCTACATTCTTATAGGTGACACCATTGATATACATGATTTTCCATTGGACAATACTATATGGTTGAAGCGAATCAATCTCTTTGTTTTATGGTATTTTAGCACTTGTCAATATTTTATTTCATTATTTTTTATTGATTTTTTCTTTAGCTTGTTAGTGTATGGTATATTAATCATCATTGGAACTATTTACTTGGTTGCAACCTACAAGGAGATGAATAATTGCTCACTCCTGTGACATTTTACCCAAAAACAATATTGGTGACTCCACTACTTAGTTTTCTTATTTTTCTTTTTTATAGGTTTTCTTATACTTTTTAACTAATTTGGATCATTTTGTAGGGTCATACTCTTTTTGTTCATACCCTTAACCAGTGGGGTTTGCAAGCTCAATTTCATCCCACATTCATGCTTCCCGAAATTTGTTCCACTCAATTATACACAACTTTCTCTTTGATAGCCACATGATAGTGCGACTTTTCATTCTACCACATGGTTTATTTTTTCATCCTGTGTAACCTTGTCATAAGTGATTGTGAAATTGTGCACACTATTTGTTTTTGGTGGGTTTGTAACCATCCAACAAGAGAGCTATTGGAATTCCCAATGACGTTCTGAGAGGAAGGGATTTGAGTTAATAGAGACATTTCGTCATTTATTTTTTATACAAAGATAATCTATATTGTAATTAAAAAGAATCTACTCTTTATAACATTTACAAATTTGACACACATTTTTACACTTGCATCGTATTGCATTTGTTATATTGATTATCATATTTTTTCATTTTTCAATTGTGTTTTTTCCTATTTTATAGAATTCATTCCATCACACAAAACAATAATTGAAGAACTAATAAATCCTATCCATTCTCTCAGGCTGTAAGGCATATCCCCTATTCAAGTTGGAGTTCCCACACTATCAACTCCATGTAGATCACGAGGGAGAGCATCATGCTAGGGACATTCATTACAAACTATGATTAGATTATCCTTTATTGGATATACCTTTCTTGGTCCCCCACCTCACTCTGCTATTGCACCTCATTCACCACCAAGAAGAGGATCGACGCCCCCATTGACCTTCCCCTCAATACCGGGAGGAGGTATTTGACAACAACCAATGGTTGGTCCTACTCACCTAGTGACACTACCATTTGTGGCGAGTTTAAATATCCTATATGTGTCCAAGATTATAAATGATCCCATTTGACATGATATGACATGGACATAAATTCTAGTTAAACTTTCTGTAGACATTTTGAAATTCAAGGGAAACATGGAGATGACCCAACTAAACATGTGATGCCATGTAATCTATGGCACTCTTCCAACAACATAGTCGAAGATACCATTTTCTTGTGGCTATTCCATAGAACCATCACAAGGATGAAAACTAAATGGTATGTTAATCTACCATATGATACTCATTCTACCTTTGGTTCCATATCTAATGTATTCCTCACATATTTTCAATTGCTTTTCCATAATGACCTTGGTTTAGAGATTCTATCTAAATTTAGGTAGAATACATCGATGCACCTTGGGATTACATCCACCAATGATGTAGATGTGGGATATTGTGAAAAATCACAATACATCCTAAATTCCTACTAGTTTGGTTTCTAAAATCACTTCTTCGACCCATGATCTCCAAGGATGTAGAAACTACCATGCCAAAAATGGAAGATGAGGCCATCCTCAAAGCCCAACATTTCAATTTGATATATACCCAACCATGGTATTTGTATACAAATATTCTATATGCCCCTAGGCATCATTCTATGGATCAATCTCCTATCGACATATCATACTATGTCGATGGGATCATTGGAGATTTTTCTCATCAATGAAATACTCCTAATATGAATGGTTCATCGACATAGAAGATGCCACATCATAACCACCAACACCTCAAGCAACGGTGGCCCCTCAAAATGTTCTAAAACCCCCATTTAAATAAATGTCATTTGACCTTACATCCCACTTTACCGAATGCAATCCCAACCCAAATTCCACAAACACCACTCATGTTGGTGCCACAAGATCCTACATCCAATCATATGGAGCTTCCAACCCATATTTACCCACATCCATTTATAATCCATATTTCCCATTCCATGGTTCACCATCTCCACATCCCATGGCTCGAATTAGGGTAAATATAGTAAAACCCTCTCCCTTGCAGTAGACTCGACATTTTGAGTAGATAAACATCACTAATATCTCTAATCCACATAATCAAGGCAACATGAAATGCAATAACAAACAATATATCCAACAACAAGGGAAGGGGGGAAATATCCCTAGCCAACAAAGTCGTAATGATGGAAATCAAAACAAAAATATAGGGGCGAATAATCCCCCCAAGCAAGAAAAGAATCCCAATCTATGAACCAACTTCCCTTGTGCCATGTATGTAAAATATGGCCATTAGAGACACCATTATCCGTTGATCCTAGAATTTCAACAGATAATGGAAGCCATGAATAAAATTGACGATAATACTCCTCAAGTGAACAATGCACCACTGCCACAACAACCTTTTTCAATCAAAGGGTTGTATCCCATCAACAACAACCTCACCCCATAGGGGATGGTTCTTTTGAAAACATTTATATGAGCATGATAGAGATTCACCTTCAAACTTGTAATAAAGGTTATGGTATTCCTGAACCACCACAAAGAGAGGATACACCTACTACCACTAGTGGGCCTTTATAGATACAACATCCTAGTAATAATCAAATCCCTAGGATATGGAAAATGCAACTATGAAAAATTGCTCCCAATCCTCATATGAATGTCGCACATAACTACAACAATGTAGATTACTTGGCCTAGTCCCCTGCCACCATGTCTACTCTCGAAGCTCTTCAGTCTTTCCCTGATAAAAAAGATGCATTGCTTTCAAAATTATGTGCAATTGATCCATCCAATTCACACCTTATGTTCCTCGATCTAGACCATGGTGAGCCTTGGTTTCCTTCATCTGTCGCTTTCGAAATCCCCATCAAAATCAAGAAGATTATCATCCATATATGCATAATTGATGAAGGAGCATATACTTATGTGATGTCAACCCATGTTTTGAATTGTCTTAGATCACCCAAATTAGTTCCATCATCCATCACTCATTGTGCTAATGATGGTTGTTCGTCGCAACCACAAGGACTATACCAGAATGTCCCCATAGAATTCGGGGGGAATGGTACTTCTCAATGTTGAAGTATTCAATGCACAACTCCATTACAACATTCTCTTGGGTTGTATTTACATGTACGTAATGAAAGTTGTTGCGTCATCTATATTTTTCCTTGTGATGTTCCCTCACAATGGGAAAGTAGTCACCCTCGAATAACTTACTTACTACAAACCTGTCTTGAATATCTTGATAACATCATTCTCACTATAGGATCAGAAACACATCCATCATACATAAAAATTAGTCTCAACATTTACAAAGACTCAACATTATTGGAGGCATATGATGGCCCTCCATCAACAATACCAAATTTGACATATGTTCTTGTGTGCACTATATTCACATCAAAATATAAAGCACAAACTACCTCTACCTTAACGTCTTCACATGAAAAATATTTCCACCCTAAAGGAGCAACCATGCCCATGCACCCTTGAACAACACCACTATGGTCCAATTTCCCCCCTCCTCAAGTGTTCAAGGAATGTCTTTCATATCTACCCTAATATTTCTAGGCCTCACTTTAAAGATATTCCTATTTGGTATTTAACTCCACCATACCTCAAAATGTTACAAAAACTGTACACCCATTTTAACATCATCTCAGTCATCCCCACTTGTACACCTTCTTTGGATATTGCAGGCCTAGTAGTACCCATGAAAACAACATTACTAGGCATATCTAGTCCCAAAAATGAGGGAACCAAGCTTCCAAAGACGAAAGTTGTATCCTTTACAAGTAATCCCCCTACCCCACGATTTAATAACCCATGCACTCTATGTGGTACACTAGGACACTCAACTAACATTTTTCTAACATTGCCATAGCTAAGAATCTTTCTCAATACACTTGTAAGAACTACTCATGTATCCAACTCTTCGGTATGGGGCATACTAGGTACTCCTCCAATAGCCAACAAACCAAATACCGAATTATTACGCACTAACCAAGCATGCACCATATATTCTCAGTTTGGCCATTATACCCTCACTATCCTAAAATACCTCGATTTCGAGATTCCCTTTCTACAATTAATTTTACACGTTCCCCATTCTTGGATTTCAAACAACCTCCCTCAAGACCACCTCCATCAACTTCATAATTACTTAAGAGGATATTGTTACTCCTCTAGGGTGTTCGTCATGCATACACCGTAGTCACATGATTCCTTTGTACATTGGCATGATTCCACCCAATCCTACGAAGTGTCCTTAGAGCCCCATTCATACATTGATTCAATCATGCCCTACTTGTTCATGTTGGTTGTGTAGGTCATTGACCCACTTATCATTCCAATTCCCCTATTTGTGTGCAAAACAAGATACTCATCTTAAGCAAATGAGATTACTCAACAACCCCCCTGCTTCCTTGACAAGCTCATAGCCCTTTCCTTATGAATATATCTTACCTCCAATGCATGACACAACTAAGCATGTTAACATCCATTACATATCATTGTCATTCCCTTCTACACTTGAAAATCCTTCATCTTCATCATCAAAATAAGTCCTTGGTATATCATCGGTACATACTTCAGTTTTAGTATAATACATGGGCTCAGTCTGTGTGAATGACATTGTTCCCTTGAACACCCATATCCCAGTTACTATTCCATTTGGACAAAAAACTCCAAATGACTTCCCCGACCACCTCTTCAATTCTAAGAAGGAGATATTAGAATCCATGAATAACCCTGAGGAACCTTGTAATGATCTGCATCATTTTTCTTCCTTGTTACTCCATAACATTGGTATAACCACCTAAACAACTTAGCAATGTTCCATCAAAACCAACTATTTTATACCTTCTGATCATGTCGATTGGTTTGAAAATCCTATTCCTTCTCCCAACGCTTTTGAAGAAGGAATCATGGATAACATTACCCCACTATATATCACCCCCACCACCATAGAAAACATCTATCTTGGTGCCTCTTGCTCTCAACAGGAGGCGATTTCTTACAAATAATTATTCCAAGAGTTTTGATATATTTTTGCTTGGTCATATGCATAGACATTGTGTCTCAACCTTCCCATTTTCAAACATCACATTGAAACATGGTCTTGCACTTTGTCGATATGATAGAAATAATGGTTTTTTCACCCCTCCAAAGCAACTTCTATCACATAAGAAATAAAAAAGCTTCACCAAGATGGGTTCATTTACCCCATTGCTTACACTTCATGGGTATCAAATCTTGTCCCTATGAATAAAAAATAGGGAATGTTACGCACATGCATAGATTTTATGGATCTTAACCAAGATTGTCCCAAAGACAACTTCCCTACCCCTTTTATTGAGCAGGTAGCCGACACATGTGTTGACCATGAAGTTATGTTATTCATGGATGGATTTTTCAGCTATAACCAAATACAAATATGTTAGTAGGATTAGTATAAAATGACTTTTACGACACCATGAGGCACCTTCGCCTATCACATCACATCGTTTGGACTAAAAATGTTGGAGACACCTTCCAATGCTCTATGTCCTTTTTTTTAATGACTTGGCTCATATCATCATCACTTACCTCAATGACCTCACAACCAAATCAAAGAAGCATGTCCACCATCTAGCATATTTACTGGTCATCTTCTCAGGATTTCAGAAGTATAATATACAATTAAACCCTCTTAAATGTGTATCATGCGTTACAACATGACACATACTAGGTTTCATCATATCACAAACTAGGATCACCAATGATCCCCTCAAATTCCAAGCCATCCTCGAGCTCTCCTCACCAAAAAAACAGAAACAACTGCAAAGTGTTCAAGGGAAATCCAACTTCCTTCATTTTATTGTCCCCAATTATGATACACAAGTGCAAGGATTCCTACATATTCTTAGGAAAGACATTCCATTTCAGTGGGATGGCCAATCACAAATGTCCTTGGAGGATCTTAAAGCTTTGACATCAGCTCCTTCGATCTCCTCACCTAACTTTGAAATGGATTTTATCCTTTGTGTTTTAGCATCATTATGCTTGATTGTTTACGTTTTAGTTAAAAATGGAAAAGATTCATGAACACGTGTCATTTATTACACAAACAAGACACTAACATAACCACCACTCAATTACAACCATGATGATAAATTAGCATTGGTTGTGATCCTTTTAGTGCAAAAACTATGACATTAAATATTGCTATGTAAAACCACAATGGTTGCAAATTCTAATGTAGTACATACTAGGCCAGAAACTTGTCAATTGTAAGTTTTTTTATTAGATCGGTGATCTTCAGGAATTTGATATAGAGTTTGTAACACCCAAAAGAAAAAAAATATTTGGCCCTTGTCGAGCTCATCGCCGACCTCCCAACCATCACAACGAGACCCCCTGTAAATGATCATTTCTTGGATCAACACTTGTTTGTTCTTACTATCAAATATCTATGGTACAGAGATGTCTTCACATACCTTTGCACATACAAATTCACTTCTCATCTCTCATGTGATGATTGTCTTCGGTGACATTCTCTATTGACGCTGGTATGACAACATTTTGTGGAGATGTTTATCTTATGATTAAGCTACGAAAGTCCTTAACAATTACCACAATGACGCATGTGGAAGCCACTTATCATGATTGGTCATTGCCTCAACACCGACTACTTTTGGAATTATCTCTTCAAAGCTTGCATCCATGTTGTCAAATGGTGTGGAAACAATCAAATATTCTCTAGAAAAACTAGGTCCCCTCTTTCTCCTTTGCATCCAGTCTTCACTAATGGTCCCTTCTATAAGTGGGAAATCGAATTCATGGAATATCGACCTACATCATCTCAAGGCCATAAGTACATCGTCATCAACATTGATTACATTATCAAATGGGATGAGGAAATTCCCACTTTTAACAACATCGACACCATAGGAGCTAGGTTTTTCTTTAACCACGTCATCACATGATTTGGAGTACCCAAAGTAATGGTCTTTGAAAATAATTTCCAAAATGATAATTTCCAAGATTTATCATTCCTACTAGGGTTCAAACATTAGTTCTCCAACCCTTACTATATCAAGCCAATGTGTAGGTTCAGGTAGTCAATAAAGTCCTCAAGAACATGCTTCAATGGACATTCAACAAAAAAAATCTAAGGCATTTGAAGCAACATGGTAAAAATGATTTCAAAAAGCATGCCCCACCCCTATTTATAGGCCAAAATGCCAAATTTTCAATAGCTTTGTTTAGGAGTTCCGTAGCTCTGTTTAATGAACAATTAGCACCACTGCAATCAAGATCACAAGATCTTCAACATGGTGTCGTCTATTTTGTTTCCCCTGAAACTTTATCCAACACCCATTTTCTGTGATTTCTCTAGGTATGATTAGTTAACTATCAATAATGATTGCAATGTCATATTTCTTAGCATGAACACTCTTATGCTTTGTTATTTGTGTCATGTGTGCAAGATGTTTTCTAGGAAGAAGATTCTCCCTCATCAAACGATCCATACGCCCCACCCTAGGTATATCATCTCGACCTTGCATATAGGCTACATATCCCCTTTGTTTACATTTCACTTATCTAGTCATACCTCATATATCCATAATATCCAAATCCCTCGGTAAAACAATCACCAACTACAATGTCGCTATTGAGTGGTAGCATGATCCCTTGATGTAGGGGCATCCTTCAAAACCAAATAAATTCAACCTATAGAAGGTATTTTATTTACCAAAGGGAGTGGGTTCCCCTCAATTAGATTATATTTTGTTTCCTTAAGTTACAAATAAGATTCTATAAGGTTTTTAGATAAGATTAGCTTTTTGAATTTAGTTACAAGTTTGTAATAAAATCTGCCTTAATTGGCAGATTTTGAGGATCAGACAGATCTTAGGAATTAGTTACAGGATTTCTGGAATTTAATTAGGATCTGAGTTAATGAGTAATTTTGATTCCAATATATAAGGGAGACATAGAGAGAGTGTACAAGGGATGAAGAGCACCTAAACACTATGTGACCTGACCATCATAAGGGAATAAATTTTCTGAGTTTGAAATCATTTACAGAGTTTTCTTAAAGAAATTATGCATTTATGAACTATGTATGAATGCTTCTCTATATTAATGTCATTTCAAGTCCAATAGATTATTGGGTATGTTTCCACAAATCAAATGTGTTTTATGCTTAAATTCCTGTGAGGTTGAATGTTAGTGTGAATGCAATTTAATTAAGTTCCAGATGAATCGATTGGAGGGTTCTCGCCTTTTAAATAGATGTAGAAAGAATCAATTTGGCATATGGTGAGAGAATCAATAATTCATGAATGAAAAGGGTATTTGTGGACAGATCAAAGGAGGAATCAAAGGCATGAAAAGAATCTAGGGATCTAGTTAGAGTTGACCGTCAAATTGGATTAGTCAAATCAGACATTTATGGGTTGAAGAAAAAGTGGAGTAATACAAACCCGGATCGTTGAAATCGATGTGTGTGAGGTATGGATAGAGTAAAGTATTAAATTTTAGTTGAACGTTGTCAAATTGAATCAAAATGTTGAAGTATCCATAATAGTTTGGCCTGGTTAATCGCTTGATTGGAATATGGATTGAACTGATAGTTTATTGGGGCAGTTTGGTGATGAATCATCATCTCACCATGTGAATATTTTCCCCTATATCTCTCTCTCAGTGATAGAGTCACGATTTTGATGCTCAAACTCTGTAAGTAATGCTAGAATCGATCCTTAATCCTAGACTAAATTGATGGATTAAGTTTATAGTATTAAAGAAATAGAGTAAGATTGGCTTTTCCTAGAAGAAACGATAAGAATAGAGTATTCTCAAAACTAGATTGTGATGGATAGCATAGAGGGGATCAAACTTGTAGTATAAAGGTGATCGAGATCTGGTAATGCACCAAATAATTTTGGTTGAGGCTTAGGAATTATAATTTCCAGTAAGTTTTGAAAGGTTTATAGTTTTTTCTTATGAGGTAAGAGCCGTAAAGTGGCCTGAAGGGATTTACAACAATCCTCTATGTCATAAATTGCTATCAGAGCGGAAAATATTGCAAGTTCGAGTAAAGTTGAAGTGCAAATCTAAAGGTTGGATACATAAGTATACTTGTAACACATATTAGGGTTCTCATTCTTTATATCACAAGTATGAAGTTCAACATATGAACATGGGTGTAGGAATTTGTATCAAAAGGCACAGAAGCTTCTAGGAGTGTGGATCTGGTTGAGATTTGACAGGTAGCAACAAAGAAAGGAGTGTGGAAAGAATCCTTTCAGCTAGTGAAGTTGGAAAAGAGCCAGGGAAGCTCTTGAGAGAAGGTGAGTGTGAATACAGAAGCCCAAAGAATGGGGTACTCAGAAGGTTCCAGGTAGAAAGAACCAAAGGGACACCAAAATGATAGGTTCAAGAGAAGCTAGGTGAGGTATTGTAGCAAGGTGAAATAGACTTGTTACTACATAGGCTTGCTTACAGTGCACATTGAAGCTTAGAGAATAAACATGACTATGTATAGTCATGAAAAGGATACAAAGTAAAGCCACGGAAGGAGAATGAGTGATGAAGAAACTAACAAAGAGATTGTTGAGATGAAGAAACATGTCAGTATGATGATGAAGCTGCTACAAGAGAGGATGCATGAAGAGTAGAGATATGGTTGGATAATGGAGAAGAAGTCTAGATGGCATACCAAGCAATTAATTGAAAGGAAGAGAAGACAGCGACTAAAATATTGGTTGAAGAAATAAGAATTCAAGACAGTTGAGTAGGGTACTAAACTTCAACACCGTACGATCCTTAAACTTAATAAGAATGAAATTCACTGTTGTGAGGTGCCTGAGCAAGGATCAATCCTTAGAGAAGAGAGTGAAGAAGATGATATGTAGGATGAAATCCTCATGAAGTGGTTGGAGAGTTCAATCCAACACAAGGAGATGGTGCTAGAATCATCTAAAGCTACAAGAGATTATGTTGGTTTTAATACTAAGTATTAGTTTGTGTATGAAGGTGATGAAGATGGACAGACTCCAAAACTTGTCAAGAAGGAGGGCGCATAAGTAAAGGCTAATCAAAATATTGAAGAATCTCAAATTGTTGTTGCAACCAACATGATATCAAAGTTCAATCAGTAGATTAAAGGGCATATAAGGGAAGAAGTTGCAGATATTAAGGTAATGGGTTTACCTTTAGTGGATCCAATTTTGCTGAATGAATGTGAATATATTCTAACATGTAATGAGAAATGGGTTGTCTTTGAAGACAACAACAGGGTTCTAAGAAAGAATTATTTACAAGAGAACAAAGTGGATGAAGACCACACCAAGAATGCAGACCCAATTAATGAACAAATTAAGTTCAAAGGATCATCAAATCAAAATAAGGATTTTGCAACCGAGGAGCAGGACATTCATTTAAAGCAAATCAAGTAGAACGTGGATTCTTATTATGAGAATATGAGGTATACATATGCTTTATTGAAGTATGAGGGGAAGGTTGAAGAGAATGCACAACAAAGAAGTGCAGAACAAAAATTTGTTTCAAAGGACAACCAAAAGAACAAAGATATTGCTAAAATCAACAAGAATTCAAGGACTGTAAATGAGGATAGAACTCAGGAATATGCATATGATAGATTGGAAGATGTAATTGGCCCTTGTCATAGGATTATGAGTTTATTAAGTCAGCTCAAGACTATGAAGTATTGGGTATACAATTTTGATCTTGATGAAAGATTACTTGTAATCAGAATTAGGAGGAACCCATTCAAGTGGGAAAACCAAGATAATAATGGAGTGAAATTTGTTTCATATAAAACAAGAGGATGTAAACAGGAAATTGTCTTGAAAGACAATAAGGAGATTGATAGTGCAGAGTGTAACCAGGAATCTACAAGAAATGAACTAGAAGTTCAAGGAACAATTACTACACATAAAACACATGAAAGGACGATAGTATATACATTTGTGGTAGAAAACAAGGAAGAGATCTTAGTCGTCATCTCTATGACTGAGAGCGGATTTCAAGAACATAATTGTCTTTGCAATATATCTGTTTTATGTGCAGAAGTAATCAGACATAAATTTTGAAAATGAAAGCCATCCTTTCATAAAGTAGTCAGGGCAGTCACGGGGAAGGAAACTAAGTGCTTTAATTATGGAGAGGTGTATGAAGTAAAGTGGAACATATTTCATAAGACATATCTTGTTGGTAAAAACATATCAAGTGAGAGAGACTACAAAGTTTGAAGAGGTCAAGAATCTAATTAGGGATATAAAACTTGAAAAAGCAAGAAGGTGGCCACGAGGAATACATAAATAAACCTTTTAAAATGGGACCAGAAGACAACATAAGAATTTCAAAAATCATGACAACATGACATGGAATATGAACAAGGTAAAGGCATAAATTGGTTTGAAGGAATTTCAAATGGTGAAGACTATAGAGTTTTGAAATGGATTGTGCAACATGAAAGATATGAAGAGTATGCATATTTGAGACTTGAAAATTATGACAAAATGAGAGTGAAAGGAAAGCATTTTCAATATTTTTTTGAAATGGATTGTGCAACATGAAAGAAATGAAGAGTATGCATATTTGAGACTTGAAAATTATGACAAAATGGGAGTGAAAGGAAAGTATTTTCAATATTTTTCTAATGGATGGAAATAAATTTGGAATAATAACAATCATACAACAAATTGATCATAGTTTTGTACTCATGAAGGAGCTTCTACAAGAAGTTGTGGATTGTTTATTGCATGCTTTCATATTTGATGTGAGATTGGTAGCCTATGACATTGAAAATGTGTTGGTAAGTCAACTAGTTGGTTATGTGCCTTGCAAATTTGTGAGGAAGGCTTTGAAGAAGGAAGAGTTTTTACAACTCTCACACAAGGTATTGCTGAAGTAATGTCTCAATAAGGGAAAATTATTATGCATGGTAAAACATATGTTTTAACAGGTGAAAATTATCTGGAGCACATTGGAACCCTGTGTTGCATTGATTTAACTCGACGTTTCGGGATAGCTAGCATAGCCCATCATCAGGAGAAGATCTAAGAATATTGAGTAATTAGTGCTCATTGAGTGTGTATAACTAGATGTCAATGTAGTGGCATAGTGATCCAATTCTTTTCAGCTAAAGGAGTGAGGGAGAAAGTGAATATTATTCATTTAGTTGGAGTTTCTTAAGACTTAGGGTTTTGTAAAAAATTAAACTATGAAATGAGATTTTTGAGGTTTATAAAAATTAAATTAATACAGTAATAATTATAAATATCCTCAAGGAGTTGAGGACAATAAGAGATGTGTTGTAGGAATCTAGAGCAACAGCCTTGAAGACAAAGAGGTGGAAACAACCATAAAAAGCTTATATAAAGAAATGAAGTAGAAAATGAAAACCATTTATATGTATTAGAAAAGGACAAGATTAGACATTGAATTGGATAAGTTATGGAAGTATTTAATGCCCAAGTGGAGATACAATCCAATGAAGAAGACATTCAACACCAAATTTCAGATGGATGATAATACTGAAATCAAGTTAATTGGGAAGAACAACATGAAGTTTGGGATCCTCGAAACCTGTAGATGACAATGAAGCAACAATGCAATCAAGTAAGTGTACAACAAGCAAACAAAATTTGGGATCCAAGAGGAGAAAGTGAAACAAATGCATTTGCAAAGCAAGAATGTCATATTTAGTTGAAGCTACAGTACAATACAATAGATTGAATACAACAGGGTTAAAGATCTCATGGACAAGAGTCCATAACATTTTGTTCTTCAGGATTCAAATGCAGGAGCATCCTTCAAAGCCAAATAAATCTGAACTCTAGAAGGTATTTCATTTACCAAAGGGAGTGGGTTCCCTCCAATTAAATTAAAATGTGTTTCCTTAAGTTTACAAATAGGATTCTAGAAGGTTTTTAGATAAGATTAGCTTGTTTGAATTAAGTGCATCCTCAAGGAGTTGGAGACAATGAGAGATATGTTATAGGAATCTATAGCAACGTATTTTAAGACAAAGAGGTGGAAACATCCATAAAAATATTATATAAATAAATGAAGTAGGAAATGAAAACCATTTAGATGTATCAACAAAGGACAAGACTAGAAATTGAATTGGATAAGTTATGGAAGTAGTTAATACTAAGAGGAGATACAATTCAATGAAAAAGACAATCAACACCAAATTTCATTTGGATGATAATACTGAAATTTGGGAAACAACAACATGAAGTTTGGGATCCTGGAAACCTATAGATGATAGTGAAGCGACAATGAAATCAAGTAAGTGTACAACAAGTAAACAAAATTTGGGATCCAGGAGGATAAAGTAAAGCAAATGCATATGTAATGAAGGAGTGTCAGATTTAGGTGAATCTATAGTACAATACAACAGGGTTAAATATCTCATGGACATGAGTCCACAAAAATTGTGTTCCTCGGGAGTTTGATGCAGGAGCATCTTTCAAAACCAAAGAAATTCGGCCTCTAGAAGGTATTGTATTTACGAAAGGGAGTGGATTCCCCTCAATTAAATTAAAATATGTTTCTTTAAGTTTACAAATAGGATTCTATAAGGTTTTTAGATAATATTAGCTTGTTTGAAGGATGCAGGAGCATCCTTCAAAACCAAATAACTTTTTCCTCTAGATGGTATTGCATTTACCAAAGGGAGTGGGTTCCCCTCAATTAAATTAAAATGTGTTTTCTTAGTTTACAAACATGATTCTTTAAGTTTTGTAGATAACATTATCTTGTTTGAATTAAGTTCCAAGTATGTAATTGAATCATCCTTAATCAGAATATTTCAAGGATCAGAGAGATCTTAGGAATTAGTCACAGGATTTATGGAATTAAATTAGGGTTCAAGTTAATGAGTAGTTTTGATTCCAATATATAAGATTGTACTCTATTGGAATTGAAAGAAGAGCTAGAGAAAGAGAGAGAGACCAAGGATTGATGAGAACCCAAACACTATGTGATCTAGACAACATAGAGGAGGAAATGTTTTGAGTTTGAAATCATGTACAAAGTTTTCTTGATGAAATTATGCATTTTAGAACCATGTAAGAATGCTTCTTTGTATTAATGTGAGAAGCAAGGTGGTGTCGATGTTGTGTAGACTCTAGAGTGAGTCAGGCAAAACAATATTTCAACCCAAAATCCGACGATAAAATCCAATGACATCCGAAGAAAAGTATTGTTTTGTCGGATTTCAATTTGAAATTTTGAATTTTGATTGATTTTTTTTTAAATGTAGAATTATTTGTCGAATTTCTGACTTACATTTCTATTGTCGAATTTTTGACTCTAGATCGTCGGATATTCGACTTCAAAGACATTGGATTTTCGACTCCACTATTGTTGGATTTCTGGCCACACTGTCGTCGGATATGCGACGAAGCATCGTCAGATTAGCGACGTAATTGCCATTTTTATTTGCACTGGTAACTAGACCTTTTGCAATGGTAACTAGGTTAATATCGTCGTTTATTCAACAATTGTTGAATTTGAAAATATATAAATTACAGAAACATTCCGACATGTTTTTTATAGAAGCGACGAGTGGTTTGCGGAAATTAGTTTATTCCTTGACGGATGGTTTGAGGAATTGTTTTATTTGGACTGTTTGCAGACATCATTTTATTGACAAACGGTTTGTGGAAATTATTTTATTCTTCGACAAACCACAGTTTGCGGAAATAGTGATGTGTGGAACTTGATTTTTTAAGGTTGTCAATAGTCTTCATTCAAGATTTTGTGACAAAATGTCAAATAGCAATATTGCTGATCCAAACAAACAAAATCGACAATTGCTTGCTAGACTGTGGGATGCAGCGAAAAGAAGGGGTGATGGGAAATGTTATCGTCCATGTAGTCAATGTAGGGGCATTAAGAGGAGAACAATATTGATCAGAACATCCACAACTAATTGTAGGGAACATGGACACGTTGAGGGGGGGGAATGAACATCCAAAAAGTTTTTTATATTTTTTTCTTTGTTAAATGTATGCATTATTTTAATATTTCCTATATTAACTTATATCTATTGATTTATTCATGTAATTATAAAGGAAATACATCCTATGACATATCGTCCAGAGGAATTTATTTCAGAACAAGTACCAGAGGAACATGGAGCTATGCTCAATGGAGAACAAGTTAATAATCATATCAAAGAAGATGATCATACTGATAACGTAGTTGAAGATAATGGTACAAATACATTGATCCATGATTCATTTATGTTAGAATGGATGATGATGATGATGATGATCATGAAAATATTGATGACTTTTATGATGTTCACGATATACCTCTCCTTGAGAAGGCATATGAACCCCTTTAGGAAGGCTCCAAAATAAATCTTGTCTCTACTATATTGTTGGTAATGAACTTGAAGATTATGAATGGTATTTCAAACATATCAATCACACGGATGTTAAGGTATGTAAAATAATCCATCACATATATATGATTGTGATAAAGATTATATTTGTTCCTCTAATAATTGTATTGTTAATTCATAAATCAAATTAATACAAATGAAATGTGTTTCATTAATATTATTTATATATTATATTAACTCTATTGTTATTTTAATTTGATGTAGCTTGATAGCTGAATTTTTGTTACCACCATCAAATATTTTACCTCACACATATCGATATTTATCTTCCATCATGAAAGAGATTGGAATGCATTATGAAGCAATTCATGCATGCCCCAATGACCATGTTATATATTATAATCAGCATGAATTTGCAACAGAATGTTCAGAATGTCATATAAGTAGATATTGAATAGATCAAGTAACAAAAATGGTGCCTCACAAGGTTCTTCGTTATATTCCCATCATTCCACATTTGCAACAATTGTTTAGATGCAATAACATAGTGCAATTTATGGATTACCATGCAAGGAACAGAAGTCAAGATGATGTCATCTGAATGCCTACAAATGGTTTCTGCATTTAGAGATATGGAGGAAAAGTGGCCTCACTTTAAAGAAGAACCCCATAATCTTAGTATTTCTTTGGCAGCATATGGTGTTAATCCATTTGCAAAGATGAGATCCATTTACACGGTGTGGCCTATTTTTGTTATCAACAATAACATTCCTCCATGGTTGTCAATAAAGAGGGAGCATATAATTCCGTCGATGATTATTCCAAGTATATTGTGTCTACAACTGTTTTATTTTTAATATAGTTGTGGCATCTCATTTGCCGTATTTTTTTCCTAATGTCATATATATTTTTTTAATTTACTCTTGTGCATGGTTTATATATATTAATGGTTCTCGTAATTATATATTTTATATGTACTTCAAATCAATCAGGTAAGTTCCAAGTGAAAGATATGAATGTATATATCGAACCTCTTATAGATGAGCTACTGAAGTTATGGAATGGAATCAATATGTATGACGCATCTAGACCAATACGACAAAGGCAATTTCAATTCCATGCAATGCTTGTATGGACAATAAACAATGCCCCAGGGTTAACCCATTTTTGTGGTTTATATTTTTAAGTTCCACTTTAATTGCATTTGATTTTATGAAGTCGTTAATATAGTTTATATTTAATTATAATTGACATAGATATTCCATATCTATATGTAGGTCTTCAGACAAAGGGAAAATTTTCATGTCTAGTTTGTGGTCCTAAGATCAAATCTCGTTGCTCAAAAAGCTTAATAAAGGAGGTGTTTGATGAGTATAGGCACTTCCTCTCTAAGAATCACATGTATAGAACAATCGAAAAAAATATTTCCAATGGGAAGCAAGAGACTACATTAAAACCACAGAGAATGACACCTCACCTTTGGAAGTTGCAATATAATAGAAATTGTGAAGCTGGTACGTATGGATCATCGTATATGAATTGTTATGTATTTTTTTATTATGTGTTGTTTATTGTAGTGGCCATAATTGATTTTTGTAATTTATTTATAAACTAATATTCATGATGTCTGTCGTGATCATGAAGGCATTAATGGGCTTCCATGAGGAATATAAAGTTATCCTAAACAATTCAGCAGGTTTCCCTAATATGAGCACCTACAAATTTCTCATATGTTTGATACAATGCATATCAGAAAGAATGTGACTGAAACATTATGGCGACTATTGGAGCTAAGGAGCAACAAAGAAAAAAATTTGAAATTTTGCAAAGACATTTAAGAAGGAAGCCATGCAATGAAAGATGTCATTCAATTTCATAGCAACAGAGACCAAATTAATATAAACTCAATTCCATGGATGTTTACGGAGAAACAAAGTAATGTTGTAAAAGAAGTCATGCGGAAAATTAAATTTTCCACAGGATTTTGTGCGAACATGAAGAATATCATAACAAAGAAAAGTGATTTTGGGGGGTGAAAATGAATGATTGACACATCTTCATGAAGAAAATTATTATGGCTATATCCATATCATTATTGTTTTTTTTAATTCCAGTGCATATTGTTGTTATTTGTTTTGTCTACTCTTTGTTTAAAAAATGATGTGGTTTGTATATCGTTACAGTATGTTCTACCTCTCTCTCTCCCAGACAACTTTGACAACAATGTCAAACAAGTTATATATAACCTTGGGAAATACATGAGGTAACTAGCGATTATTTGCATGTGCTTAGTGTTTCTTTAATTCATCGTATAATTTATATTTGTTTTTTGTGCACTAATTCATGTTATGTAATTTAATGTTTTTTTTGGTAAATATCGTTATTGGTTTGCGTCACTTGTAGATGGTTTCCATATAAAGAAATCCATAAAGAAGATATAAAGTATTGGAGGAGATAAATTCCTTGTCTCATGTGTGAAATGCAAAATCATCTACCTTCAGAATTTTTCAATGCATAGGAACACTACCTCATACACCAAGTTGAGGAGATTGAATTGTGTGGACTTGTGCACTCAAGGTCTATGTGGATGGTTGAGAGGCACTTGAAATTTATGGAAGGGTTTGGTTAGACAACGAGCACGTGCTAAGGGTTCTATGATGGAGGGATATATTGTATTTTAGTGAATATATTCCTAATTTAGCGTCTAAGCTCAATTTACGTTGCATTTTTTATCCACACTCCAATAACAATTTTGAAGGGGAGTACCTAAAGGGGAAAGGTAGATTGAGGAAGGTGAAAGGTAATTATTAGCTATTAGATGTTAATTAATACAATACATTTGACTGTTGACTTTTATGTATATATATCATAAGCATTATATTTGCATATTCAATCTATTGCATCAATTAAGAGCGTATACTTTGTTAAGATAATTTACATTTGTCTTAAATTTTAATTGTTATTGTCATCGAGCAGTTGGTCAAGAGTGGGATGCAATTCATTTATACATCGCAAACAATATTGACTGGATGAAGGTATGGATTGAATGATGCGAACAATCGGGTCATGGAATATCATGGGAATGTGTGGCATCATTGGTTAAAGCAACACATCGCAATGGAGATACCAATCTTACAAAAAGGGAAATCGATTTAGCATATGGTTTAAAAGATAAGAAGGAAAGCATATTAATCAACCACTCTAATTCTTTTTTTTTTGCAAACTACGTATTGATGTACACCTTGTTTTTTTTCCTGTATGGTTGCATAAACATGCACTTAATCATAAATATTGAATCATTATGTAATCTTTTTGTGTATGGCTTGTTGTAGGTAAAACACCATAAGTCTATGGTGTGCAACGGTTGTAGATATCGCATCAAAAAGTTGGATGAAACAAAGAAAACATCAGATTGTGGGATATCTGCAGTCTTTGAGGTGACCAATGTTTCATCTAGAAGTGACAGGAATCCATAACTCCCAGAAAATCAATACTATGGTTATCTGGAAGATATTCTTCAGTCTGAATTTAAATATTTCAAGATAGTTCTGTTCGTTGTCAAATGGTACAGTTTATGACTAAATCAACGTGATCCCGATAGAACAATTATTGAACATGATAATGGATTTACCATGGTAAATACAAGCACAACAAAATTTTAGCCTGAAATCCGATAGATGTAATGTTTGGCATTCAACAAACACGTGTTTGTTTTTCAACAACAACATTTTATTTGTCATCGGTGGGAATTCGTCAGTTATTTGACACCTTTACGAACCCCGTCAACATTTCGACAGAGCTTCATCCTATTCTAGAGAAGTATTATATCAATATTTTGTCTATTCTTCAACAGCCTTGGTCGTCGATTTTTCGACCCCATTTTGAATGCCATCGTCATTTTTTCGATAGAATATAATATTAAATTGGTGAAGCCTTATATCCATTTGTTATCGAATGTGTGACGGAGGACCGTCATCTTCGTCAGATGTTAGCCTTTGGTTCTACGAAATTGTCGTCGGATATCTATTGGAGGAGTCGGAAGTCCGATGGTAGCTAGAGGTCGGAAGTGTGGAAGTGTCATCGGATTGGAAGGCTATCCGATGATAGCTGCCACTCCTTAGATGTCGAACAACCGACGATCATATTTAAATTAATAAAGAAAATTAACCCTAAAACATTCATTTTTTCATGCATTACGAACCCTAAAACATTAAATTTGTTGTCATAGCTATGAAGTTTTGCACCTCCAGAATATTGCAAAGAAAAATGCAGAAATAAAGGTATGACTAAACCTAGATATAAAAAAAGGATAGATACAAAGATATAGGTCAATGGAAAAATGTTGGGTGGCCATGTAAATTTATATTAATGATCATGAAATATTATTTTATTAAAGTTTGATCTTGGACCAACTAACTACAAACTAGATGGAAATGATAGATGATAAGTCTCCCAGGATTGATAGGAATCCGTATAAGATTTGTAAGTCCACCTGAGACTTTTCCAGGGTTGATATTATTTTATTGTACAAGGAAATTGTCCTTGAATAATCATAGGGTAAGCAGATCAAAATATTTCTTATTCAATCTATTCCCAAGTATGGAGGTCGTAAACTGATCACCAGTTGGTGACCTATCACAACAAACATTTTGTACAATATTTTGGAGAAAGCACTTGCATTGCAACTAAGGTACATCCTACTTAATATTATTAGACCTAAAAAAACAAGCATCATCAAAGGCCACTTCATACTAGAGAATGTCATATTTGTTTGGGAGAGATAGAAAGGGTTAGTTCCCTAGTCCCAGAAGACTTATTTATAAAAAATGATTTTGAAAAGGCATACAAAAAACATTATGGAAGAAGAGAAATAAAATCAATTGTAAATATTATTGTATCAACATTTCATATATTCAAAATAAAAAATATACAGTTCAACCCTACATCATCCACCCACACTTTCGTATTTACATTAAGTTCAAGCCATCTAAGACATAGCCATAAATAACAAAAACTAATTTTAAAATTGCCTTCAATATTGAAATTGTCAAGTGACATCGGAACAAATCTTTGCAATGTAGTGAAAGGTCCATCTTACAAAATTGTTCTCATGCTTTCAAGGAAACAAAAACTTTTACACCCACTTTTTCCTTAGAAATATATGCTAGGTTTCTAACAAAGGAAAAATTGAGAGGATGAATGATAGGTTTGATTGGAATGAAAATCTTATGTAGTGGAATGAAATACGACAAAAATGAAATATATTATTGTGTATATGACACCACAATATTCTATATGACTATATCATCACTTTAGATAAAGAAAACTTGAAAAGACGTCTCTCTACTAAAATGTCTAATAATAGAAATCATACAAGTGGGGAACTAGCCTAGTAAATGTTTACAAATGATATTGAGGTCACTACTATGCAGGATGGGAAATCTCTATTCAATTCACACATTTGGTTAAAATTTCTCCTTTGAGGAAAAAATGCTCTCATTCTTTACCTAAATGTGTCATCATGAATGCTACAAAAGATAATAAGGTCGCAGTCTTGTTTCCACATTACATCTAATGTTGAAATGTTACATACTCATACACTAACTCACATAATGAAGACTGCAAAGAGGATTGGATGTAACTTTAAACTTTTACGAATAGAAATATATCCCAATTTTTTAGAAAAAAATATTGTTTTTAATGCTTAAATTAAGAACTATTGCAAGTAGAGTACAATCGATGTATGCACAAGCAAATCCTGAAAAAAATGCTAATACTATCTCATACTCAATATTGTCACCCACAATATCTTGTATATCCCTTATAGTCATAACATTTATCATCCATTAATGGATTATAAAGATCATTACATTCCAGAACAATATTCTTCTTCAGTACAAACTATGGTATAAGAAAGGAATATACATTGATGTAATTATTCAATAGTGCATGTATGTAGACATTTGAGAATCACCACAATGTGAATGCCACAAGAATCACATGCACCATTATCCAGTCATTGTAAAAAGCATGAATTCTTGAGATGAATTCCATAAAGGATTGGTATCTATAACCATATGTCACTGTGTTAGAATAGTTTGTTGAAGCCTGAACCCACAAGAACAATCAAGTATGCATGCAACAATCTTTTGCAACAAATCAAATATTTTTAGATACACAACCAACATAAATCAAAATGGCATTTGAGATTTTAAAAATATAGTTAAAAATAGGCTCTATGAGTGGATTTCGATAGCAGTAATATTTTTTAACTATTTTTGGTATCTGTAACCATAAGTCGCTACCTTTGAGGAGGAAATTTAATCCTGAACCCACAATAACAAAATGAAAGTATGCATGTAACAATCTTTTGCTACCAACAAGGATCAAAATGGCATTTAATATTTTACAAATATAATAGTAAAAATCATATGGGTTGGGTTTATGAAGTGGTTAGTTATGCCCCGATGTCATGGAATTTGGGAAGCAATCTATGAGTAAAAACTAAAAATATATTGATTATCCATAAATTGGGGGAAAATTATTGGATTCCTCCATAAATAAGACAAATGAAACTATAAATTTGATTTACAAGAAGAAGTGACCAAATAGTTCTACACCCCTCCATCAATGGAAATCAAGGGCGAATAAAATATTTCAACACTTATTTGGTGGCAGAAAATGATTATTTTCAGCCTTTCATTGAAATAGGGGTAGGACATACATACATGCATACATACATAATAGGATAATAATAGAAAACCCTTTTTTTAGAAAAAAAATTACCCATTGAAAATTTTGAACCCTTTAATTTCGTCGATGGGATAAAAGAACCTGTTAAGGATCAATTTGTACCTCTTGTAAATGTGGCAAGGTTGATTCCACCTCCTTGGCTGCATCTCTATGCAATTGCCCATACAACTTTTTCATAATCTCACTGAATAGTGCTAAGATCTGTTGTCTACCCAATTGCTTAAGCTTTGCCTGCAAACAGTGAACATTAACAAGTCAATAATATTTCCAGGTTGAGTCATGTTGAGTTGTCTGTCTTCTTTTAATATATATTGCAGAATGTATTTTCATTGTAACTCAAAATTTAGGTTTTTCTGGTTATTGCATTTATGGTTTATGGGGTTCACAGTCTACCGAGGAAAGAAAAGATTTAAGTTTGAAACTATAATTAATATATCTAATATCTACATGCTGCTCAGTGATATTATAAGTGTTGGTGTGGAAAGAAAGCATATAATAAACATCATCAAATGTGTCTACAATGATATCATCTAATCGACTTCACTAATATCTTCAACATTATTTTATTTAGGAGGTAAATACAAGAAGGGAATCAGTTTATCTGTGTTCAACTCCAAAACATAGGCATTACTAGCAGTGTTTTGATTAGAGGCAATAGCAGGACACAAAAGAGAGGAAGTATGACATAGTACTTATTACTAAGTATAAATAGATGAAATATTCACAAAATGAAGGTTCATAAAAAATGTATATATAATTGCCCCTTATTTGTCAAATCAGAAATGCAATTGATGGTGTACTTGGAAAGATTCAGTTATTGGCTCTCTGTTTCCCATACCTCTATGAGGGATTCTTGTTAGACCAAAATCATATGAAAAATTAAAAATTTCACTAAATCATATAGAATGCAAATCAGAAGAAGAATGTTCAGAACTTGGAAATCTATTGGAAATCTGCATGAGCCCAACCAATCTGTTTTTTCTCATTGTCATCAACAAAAAGGTGCCCTCGCAAAGATATATTTGCAAAATGAAACACAGTTTTGTTACTTTAACTTAGTACCATCACCAACATGTATATTAAGAGCATGCCTCAACTTATCTAGATATAAGCCCACCCAAGTTCATTCCCTCCATGTTTGTAGAAGAATTAGCCTAACAAAAAAACAACAAAAAAGAAGCAAAACAGAATGGTGTTTCATTACCTCCAAGAACATTTTTTTCCACATTACCCAATGCAGCACCGTTTAGGATTCCCAAGCAGACATTACCTTTTTCCTGTGCATTGAAACTCATTCATCAATTTTTTTTTCATCATAGAAATTATTAAGCTCAAGCAATAAATACCTTCTCTGGCAATATCTTCTATAACAGTCTCATAATGTTGATGCTTGAACATTATCTCATGTTACTATCTCATTGGGTAAATAGATAGTTCTCATGGAACAAAATGAATGAATATGGCCTTGAATTCGTATCACTATGTCACTATTCCTCCTCTTCTAAAACCTCTTCTTCTCTAAAATGAATGAATATGGGCTTGAATTGGTATCAAGATCACCATTAAAGTAACCTTCCAATGAACCCCTACTATTTGAATAAACTAACCATAAATATGGAAACATAATAAAAGGAACATAAGACACCATGCTTGTAACTTCCTTTCAATGAATACATCCAAGTTCTGCAGATTATGTTAGAGAGAAATTGACCCAAATTGACTACTACATTCTTTGTTATCACAACAATTATACAAATATCATGCTGTGACATCACATAATCATTTCTGGAAGTATAGTTATTTACAAACTCAATTACATTGTTTCATGGTACATGAGTTTAGACAATAAATGGATTTCCTACAAAAATGTGAGGATACCTACAACAATGAACAAGCGATTACCTACAATTGGATTCTAGTCAATAAATGTTAGAACAAGAGAATTAAAAATAATAAGGTATGCCTCGAAACATTATTTTGTTGGGATTTCCCTTCAAGAAAATATAATACATATCATCCAATACCCTGATTTCTATCCATATTCATCCTTAGTTTTCTTGCTAGGATTTATCAATTTTGAAGTCTTTGTTGGTTTTAAGTATTGATGACTTCCTATAGATAATAGTTGCATAAAGGGCATAGATCCATAATGCTAGAGTAGATATTGTTGATACCTTAACTATTGTGGAGTATGACGACCAATACCACCATAAATTTCTCAAGCAATCTGTCTTGATCATGTGTTCCAAGATTATTGTGGCTTCAACCATATGTAATAAGTAGAAACAATTCTAATCATTCAAATAATATGCAACCGCCACTATTTTATAAATTGTTGTATACATGTCTGAAGTTCTAAACACATTGTAACTAAATTCAATAACATTTTATAACCTAACCAAATAGAAAGGACTACTATAATATTAAATGCATACTTTAGATTTGGATTCAAGCATGTACGGCATGCGAATCTAATTTAACTAGGTGTGAAACATTTCATTGGGCCATGCATTCCATTCTTAGGAAAGCCATTTGGTATATTTCAAACCATTTGTGATGAAATAATTTCTACCCACAAATATGTAACATGAAAAAATTACACACCAAGAACTTAAACCATGAGTTGGTAGGGTTAAGCTTGTTGTAATATTGATCAAGTGCTAAGTTGATAGTCAAATATATTTCATGCTCAAAACTTACCACATAGAGTTGTCATTGTTTTACCGAAATCCATGAATACATCATAGAATTAAATGAAACCATGTAGTATACAGTGATAATTAAGTAGACAAGATTATTTGCTCAAATTTAATCTATGATGGTTCAATCTACTATACTAGAAAATTCTAGCCTCATGGTGCAGAGACACCAATCCACCTCTACAAGGTTTGTTCAAGCTTGTCTTTAATCCTTGATTGGTTACAGTTTCTTAGAAGATACATAAGGGTAGATGGTATCATGTCAAGGATGGATAAGGATACATATTTTAGTATTCCGTAGATTGGGTCATTGATTGCACATGAAAAATTAAGTTACCAACCATTTTTTCCTTAAAAATAAATTGTGGATTAATAGCATAAACAAGTGCAAACGCATTGAATTTCGTTGTCAGCTGCCATATTGTATGATTATTGCCACATGTAAGACCAATTTGGGGAATTATACCTATTACTGAAATTGGAAGTTACAGAAATGCATGTGGCATCCTACTAAGCCTACAGGGTTGTAGGATGACACATGCATCATAACGAGGTGACCTATAGGCTGCATGTGGTATCCTACATCCCTATAGTATGAGGATACTCAACCTAAAAGGTGCCTAAAAGGATATAGGATATCACATGTAACCTGCAGGGGAGGCATGCAGATTGCATGTGACATCCTACAACCCTCTAGGATGAGCATACTCATCCTACAAGAGTATATGCTGCCACATGTAACCTATAGGGGAGGCCTGTGTACTACATGTGAAAACCTGCATCCCTATAGGATGAGCTTATAGTTGTTATTATTATTGCTTATCTGTGAAATGCATAATTTATTTCTATGATATTCACATTCTCTCCATTGTTGAATTTCTCCATCTACAAATTGCATGAATTTGTTAGCATTTAGGTTACTCCAAATTTGTTTTTATCTTTCTAGGAGAGTGTTGTCTCCTAGCCCTTTGATGATGCTTTATGGACACATTAATGTATTAGTTTGCATGGATTATTGACCTTGGTTAGAGTTATGGAAGAGCACCATTAATTGTGAGGTTATTACTTGGATCAACATATTGACTAACCCATTAGGTGCATACAATGGGGAGGTTGGTTTCTCAATCAATGGAGGTGCCTACCTGGGAGGAAGAACATTGGGTACTTGAAGAAGGGTACTTAACCCCTAGAGCTTCAAACCATGTGATATGTAGCTTGGATGTTGGCCACTTGATAATTCTCGAGTTAAAAAGCATACTTCATGGAGGTTGGTGATGGACCCAAGCACATATATTGAGGAGGATAATGGGAGCTTACTGACCACATTGGTACATATGAGAGTAGCATTGGGTATATGAGAGGGAATTGGACACACAATTAGAGCAACGACATACACAAGGTAAATTTGACACCAAGACACCATGGAAGAGGGAGTGTAGGAATAACAACCTATTGGAGACCAAACCATATTGAAGGAGGGTAATTGATCCCAATATCTTGGCTTGGAGGGAGTCTCACTTTCGGGGTTGGACAAAACCCTATTTTGACATGCATATCCTTGGATTGTAGAGTGCTCCATGTGGGTTTTCCATGTTGGTTACTTGTAGGGAAACTTGTCCTTATTTTATGTTATCCTCCCTCACCCACTTTCATATATAAGGGAGGAGAAATATCTCATATCCATTCATCATTTGTACCATTCATGGTACTTATCTTGTAGACTTAGGGTTCATGTGGAAACCTTAGGAGAAGACAAGGGATGATAAACATCTTAGATGTTCTTGGAGAGCTTGCTCATTTGTGATGCTAGGATTTTTTTTGTGATTACTAAGGTTTGTGTTATACATGTAAGCCCTAGAGAAGAATACACCATTTCCCATGATGGTTATTATGTCTCTTGTTGTAACAATAAGGTTTCTACCCTAGTAGAATACTTGGAGAGTAGATTTAACACCTTGTATGTTTTTGGATCTTTATTCTTATGGTATGTAAGGCTAGGAAAATAACATAGAGCTTTTGTATTATTGATGCTTATGATGATGTAAGAGTGGCAGAATTGGGGTTTGAGGATTTAAACCCTAGGATAGGAAAGTATATTTAGAGGCCAACACTAGATTTTTCTTTCCACATACGTATACAATTTAACATGGCTATGGTGTGAAAACCCTGAGGACAATAACCATGCTGATGTGGAGAGTTTGTGTGACACAATATTGTTGTTGAAGCCAAGGAGGCCTTGTTAATGTTGGTGCTTGCTAGTTGGAGATATTTGGTAGTGTCTAGGGTTTTCATGATTTCCCTAGCGAGGGTTTTGGAGAGGTTGAAAAAATGTACCATGTTTGTGATAAAGTTGTGGCATGTACATGTACTTAATTATGACAAACACATATATGAAGTTTTCATCTATCCAATACCAATGTAATTGCATATTTGATTTTCATCTTTCATTATCTTCTTGATTAATTAATTTTCAAAACTTATTGTTCATGCTAATTTGACATATTTGATATATTCTATTATCAATTCAAGAAAGTAAAAATTATAGGGAACAAAGAATGGTAGAAATTGAGAAAGTATGAAATATAAATCAAATTAATTGAAGCAAAATATGTATGAGAATTAGGAATATGTTACCGATACTATTTAGAATTTTTGTTGTTACAACTTACCTTGATTTGTGTAGCTTTGCACCGTCTTTTTTTTCTTTACCTTTCAAAACATCATTCAACATACTACAAATATTTTCCTGTTGCAATAATTTCATGTTAGGACCCATCAAATAAATATTTTCTTGTTTATGAAAATAACAAAACGAAGATAAATAAACACAGTTTGAGTAGTTTGTCTCAGTGATTAGAAAGAACAATAATAATGAACATTTTACGATTGATGAACACTTTTAATTTAACAATGTAAATTTCAATACTATTCAAGTAAAATAATTGGTAATAAGAGATCACCTAAGGAAACATGGAGAACCACAACACTATGTATATAAGGCCATCGATCACATCAAAAATGCCAATTTTTCCTTTGAACTATGAAAATATTTCCCAAGGCTATATGTAACAAGTTCCAATGGATGAGTCAAATAGAAATAGTAACATTTAAACACTACAATTATAGAAATAACTATTTTTAATGTATACTTCCTTACCATTCATTGAGCTCCTCTCTATTTCGAGAATAATTTAATATTCTCTACTAAACAGGACCAACCACGTGAAGGTGGAAGCTCTTATGGCCCCTCCCCCCTATCACATCACTCTCAATTCCCCAAACCCAATGTGTCTTCTTGCAAATAAAAATTTAGTGCAAATTATTTCATTCAATAGCTGAAAAAAACTTTCATTAAACCATTCATTCATTCAATAGCTGAAAAAAAACATTGATTAAACCATTGATTAAATCATTCATTAAACCATTCATTTAGTCAATAGCCAATAAAACCATTCAGTAAACCATTCATTAAAACATTCATTTAACCATTCATTCATTAAATAGCGAAAAAAACCTTGCACTACATTTTGTTATAAAAAAGAATTACTCAAAATTTCTTCAGTCACTTCTTTTTTACTTTTCTTCTCTTTACATAATTAACAAGTAGTGCATCTTCTAGAATTTCTTGATCGGTCTCCCTAGTAGATTGCTCTCCGGGTTGAACTTGCAGAAAGGGGCTCGGAATTGCTGCAATGATGTGAAAATGTTTCATTAATTTATTTTTGTTTTTACAATTACAAGTCATTCATTTAAAAAGACATTACAAAGGTTTTTTTTACCTTGCATGGGCACATCATGTTCATCATTATCCTGTCGAGACTCAACTTGTACAGTGTTACCTACATCTACATACTCTGCAGTTAGATTATGGAGAATTACAATTAATGTTCATCATCTACAATTATCTATACAAAACAGTTGCATATTAAGAAATTCATAACCAGGAATGGAAGCATGATCTTCGACTAGTTGGTGTACATCCTCGACATTAACGGGATCATTACTTTTCTGCTCAAAACAGAATAAATAGTTTATGTTATTTATTTATAATGAATACATTGCATGAGAATTAATAAATTTTCATCAAACTATATAGTTTTGATATACCTGTGCACTAGATGGATCAGCAGAAGACTGTGTATGCCAAGACAAGTTTTTTCAGTGTTCAACAAGAGCGTCAAAGCTGTGTTGGAAGCCAAGCCCTCAAGTCTTCATGAGTGGAAATTTCTTTGTCTCGGTCGGCCTGCATATTTGCATAACGCCATTAATTTTACATTTTGCACTAGAATAAAACAAAAAATATTTTTCTATTTATTATTTGGATGCAGTATCAGGTTTTCGATACTTGTAAATCGTGCCGCCAAGTTCGAATAACCACCAGGTCCAAGCTTGTGTTGATCAATTTTCTCCAGTCTTTCCTTTGTTCCCTTTGATGTGTCTGATAGCCTAATCAAGTGTTGAATTACGTTAGTCGATGTTACAAATTTGATATAAAAATTAATAATAATAAGGCTTACCATTACATTTTAGAATGTATTGCATACCTCCCTATGCCTGGTTGTATCTGTCTTGCTTTTCTCATACCCTTCTCTTTTCCATCTTCCATTGGGGCTTTCCACTCTCATGATGGAATCATCAGAGGGTGCTCATACCTAGGTTTCTTTTCTAGGTGAATCCTATGTTGGTCTCGGACAATAGTCAGATGTTGTCCAGCTTTCTTTAGGACCTTCGATGTATCGAAGGTATCTTTTCCAAACACGCCAACCAACCAATTAGTAAGATCATCCTTTAAATATTTTGGTTGTCTGTCCCACCTTGTGTGGATGGTGGGCCTGAATATCTCCAAGTCCAAATCATTTATATTTTTATAAAATACATCATTTCTTGTAAAACAATCATGCCATCATTAGTCAACATCAAAAAAATTTATTGATATATTAGAAACAAATTATAAAAACTAAATTGAACAATCTATAATTACCCAGAATCTTCTCTATCTTTATTGGAATGAGTTCCTCGTTCACCAAAAATGTTGTCACTATTGAACCCATGCTAGTGACATGAGAAGATATAGGAAATGATGCTCCAACATCAACATCAGTATCAAACCCTGCCTCCACCCCATCTTCTGCACGATCTGTTGTGGGTCGGTCAGCATCGGCTAGATCCTCTGCCTGCCTCAAGGGTGTCACAAAGCGTGTTGTCGATTGTTCAGTGGACAAAAAGGGTGCAGTATGTGGTGTATGTGGAGTGGTTTGGTCACTGGGACCAACACCACCTTCACCACCAGTGTGAGATTGCATAATATCCTGTAAATACAAACCATTGTATTATAAGTTCACTATCATATAAAATTATAAATTATAAATTTCTAAATGAATTTACATTATGATTCCGCAACTTAATTTTAAGTCCTGACATCTCTAGATCAACAATTGAACCTTTTCTTTGATCTCGTATGTCTGTGGAATTGCCAATGCTAGATGAACCATTTCCTCATGTTGTTTTTTCAAGGTCTTCTGTAGCACCTTCAACGGGTCTATAGAAGAACCAATGTCAGCATCATTGAACAACTGGTAGACATCAAACTCTAAATAATGTTGAGTTACTGTTTCATAAACTGAATCATTTGTCTGCAACAGAAATATATAAAACATTGCTTAGTTGTTGAAGCAATAGTATGCACAAAACATTATATTAACAAAAAATTTCTATCAACCGCTGGGGAATTTCTTTGATAATTTAGAATTACATTTAGGTTTACCTGTTGCCTCGAGGCTTCAGTCGTCTGATGAACAACTAGGGACTTTCCCCGATCATCAACCTGCAAAAAAAGTAGACAACATTATCATAATGAACGCAAACATAAAAATGAAAAAATACATAGAAAAATAAACATTATGCTACATGTTATACATGTGTACAATTTCAAAGTATTTAAAATATAGAATTACATTCATCTCTACCTGTTGCCTCGAGGCTGCAGTCATATAATCAACTATCGGGTGCCTTCCTCGTTCAACAATCTGCATGAAAAATAAATAATATTAAATAAACAAACCGAATATACTATTGAAAAAACATAACAACAGATCGGTCTGTACATATTAAATTTTTACAATGGAAATATCAATGTATACATTCCTCCTTGAGGCAGGTCTAGTAACATCTAATATGAGGGAGGTGCCCTTGACAGAGCCTTGCATCAAAAACATACTAAAAATTCGCTATTGAAACCAAAATACTCACTAAAACAATTTAATAACATAGCATTTTGATGTATACCTGTTGCCTCGTGGATTGTGTACTCCTCTCACCTGCTGCTCGGGTGATGCGCCCCCCATCACCTCCCTGTGAATTCAACAAAGGAAAATTAATAAAAAATAATAATTATTTGCTAACGAAAAAATACAAAAGATGTTAAAATAATTAATAAAAGGTTGGGTAAATTGTTGGATGTACCATATCCACACTAATCGTGTTTGTATCTAGTCGATTCAAATTGTAATTAATAATAAGCTCTTCCCCAGTATCTATTGATTTAATGGCACATACAAAGACATGGTTTCCTTCATGCCCCTCAAATATGTAGTTAGGTTGCTTAATTGTTAACCCTGGTTGTGTACTGTTTATAAACCCCGCAATATTCCCAGTTATTTTTGGCCTTCCCTCAATGTACAACGTTTCTCCTTTATTTTGATCTTTGTCTTTCAGTTGTAAATAATTTGCTGACAATCCATATCTACGCATACTTCATGTATATTGGCCCAGGAGCATCCAATCATTGTAGTTGTAAGAGGGTCCAACGTAATCCATCAATTATGTACATTTGCCGTATCCGACCTTTATGCCATTCATGCAAAACAAACCCAATCCATGTAATGACAAAGGTACAATTCTATATATCCTCTCATTCACACAAAAATCAATGTTGAATTGAGGAAGATCCCTAGGTACCCATTGTTTCACTAGATGTTTGTACCTTAAGGGCACCTCGATGTCTCCTATTGTCTCATCATCATAGAAACATGACCCCCCTCCTTTGAGAAAAAATTCCATGCGTTTATTGAATTTTATTATGATCTTATGACATCTATTTGATCTATCCCTTGTATACCTACTAGATGTCTCACTTTCCTATAGCCTTCCCAAACTCCCCTCGCTTGAGAAAGACAGGTCTGATAAATACCTGTTTGGTTCTACCTGCACGATGGCAGGAAAAAAATTGGCAAATAAGAGAAAAATACCAACAAAAGCTTGGATAGTCTTATAAGCATGAAATAATAGTGATATTATTATCCTGAATAATATCAATAATTCCCTAAGATAACAGTTCATCACATAGTCCTTTAACATGATATAGATATCAAGTCGTTCCATAGCAAATGCTTCAGCCAATTTATCTCAAAATACAAACTACATTTTTTACAAAATTCTTAGGTGTACCTTTTTTAATTTATTTTGTTTCCTCACCCAAAAGTATTAAAGGCCCAGTTTACGAATCTCAATATATCTAATAAAATCATTTGCAAATATTTTGTAACTTTTTTTCAGAATAAAAAGAGGTGTTCCTTGATATTCAACAGTGAATCAAAGATAACTTTTACAAAGTACCGACAATACGTCATTCCAAACACGAGTGGAGATCATAAGTATCAGAAAATTTCCTAAGGGGAGGGACAGGACCCACAATCCCAAGATGACTGAAGTAGCAATACCACACGGAGAGCATAAGGAGCCCAAACAACTTATCTAAGGAGGAATCGAGGGTGGAGAAAACACACCCCTGAGGGGATGAAACAAAGTCTATATCCCCAGCTAAAACAACAAAGATGCTAATGTATCCCACAGTATAAAGAACCAAAAAATACTATGCCACATAAATAATAATAAAACTCTTAAATTAACTGTATCATGCCTTCCTCAATGATTTCACCTTCTCAAATTTATGAGAAGGAGAGGAGGTCAGCCTTCATATTCAATGCTTCCTTGGAAAAACAGTTTGCACTCATATTGTGCTCCCTGTAGACATGGCTAAATTCATATAAAAAATGAATTGAAGTTTTTGGTAGTATAGCATATATGTCAGATTGAATGGATATCCGACGATATTGGAAATCGAACAAAGTCTCCTTCATATTAATATTATGTATTAAGAGCTATGTTACTGAATCCTAACACTTGTATATCTTTCTGTCCAGGAGGAAGAAAGGGAAAGGTTTTTTGAAGCAAAACAACGAAAAATTGAGGTATGCAATTGTCGATTATCATTCTAGTTTGTGATGGTATTTCTAGATATTAGATATTTATTGCACACGCAGTCTTTTAGGAAAATCAAGAATGAATCTTGATTTTATTTAGGCACTCTTTAGAAGTTGGATGTATTATACTAAATAATCAACATATAAAAACTTTCAAAGAGGAATCAAACCAATTCAACATAATGGACACCAACTTATCTTCCTTATCTTTTATCCATATGGCAGCCAAGTGATATTTCAACACTGTGATCCTAGCCAAGTAGCTAACCATTAATGTATCTATGTTTCTCATACAAATGGTTGAAAGCTTGCTTCTCAAGAGCAACTTCCTAGGGACACTCACACTCTAGTATGGTTTGGTTGATTAATACAAACCTTCCAAAGGTCTGTCCAAGTGTGCATCAAACAATAGTTGGGCGAATCAAACAACAATCGATGACCTTTTATCACAAATTTTAATATAAATGTAGATTTAACATGAAAATCAACATGCATGCACACATATCAGATGTTACTCTTTGTGATGAAAGAAGCAGAGACCTTGTTACCCATGGAACTTATTTTTCATTCTTACCTTGTCACATTGCTTGAAGATATGAAAATAAACTATTGGATATCCTCACAAGAGAAAATGTCACTATGAATAATCATCAATCCAAACACAAATAGTATTGATAGTGCTTGTTAATTGAAGATTATTCCATTGAGATTCTACACTTCTTCATTGTCAATTTGTAGAAATAACTACCTCCATACCAATATTTTTGACAGTTAAGACATCAATTCCTAGATGGAGAGAAAGAATACCTCATATCACCATGATGAGGTCTTCAATATTGTTGAGATATGGATGGAAAAATCCATTTTCACAGTAACCATTGGGTCGGTTGAAGCTTGTATATTGTTTCTTAAGATGTAGCAAGAACGAATGATCCCAATAGGCATGTAGAAGGATGTGTTCAGGAATGGACCAGAGAGAGGTTTTAAGAGTCATATTGCGTTCAAATATTGATCCACACATTAGGTCATATTCCTAAATCCTATTACTTACATTAAGAGACCCATCATCAAAATCATAAGTGGGATACACTTCAGAGGGGATTCTGCTTTTCATAAAAATATGGTTTCTTTCTTTCTAGAGATCCCAAAGGATGAATTATGTGATTACATTCCATATTTTGTCCATGATACTTTAGGGCCATTTTGACTTTGGTCATTTAGTTTAACGATTCAGATACTGATATTTATGGGGATGGTTGGGGTGGGTTATTGAATTGCGTATTCCATGAATCATGATGTTCATACTTCCTTGAACCTGGATAGTTGATTTCATATAATACAAAATAATGAAATATGGTTGTATTATTAGGTGTATGTATATACACAATATGCATGCACACACATACACAGTCCTTTCCTGGTTTTGTGAGATTTTGAAAGTGGCTATTCCAATAACTATTTAGTATTTTCAAAAACCATATATGTTTCCCTGTTTCATGTAACTTGTCACTATTTCCAACTACTATGTTTATGAGTGACAGAGCCCATAAATTTTAAAATGGTTGTTCTAAAGAGTTATCAAGCACTTTTTCTTAGCTATCTACTTTGCGTGATATCTCATAATCTGCTAGCAACGTGTTGAATTTCTCTCACATATTTCCAATTCCTACCACACAATTGTCATGGGGTATCCATGCCACAGAATGATTTCCTTCAACTGAAGCCGGTTTTCTGTAGGAAAATGATACAGGATGTGATTGGTCATCATCAACAGTGACATAAATGAGGTACTTTTTATCATGCCAGTAATATATCCTATTGACTCTGGTATAGATACAGAATGTAGTAGTCTAGAGGTATAGAAACTATCAGTATTTTTTTTGTTATAATTGTTTTGTGCAACAAACTATTAATATATTTCCTCAGTCTTTTCCAGGATGAAAAGATTGAATCAGTTTTTTAGGTTTGTGTGGAACAAACCCATATGTCCTCTCTAGATTTGAAATTAATGTTTGAACCTATAACATTATCAATTCTCATTTACCAAAGTATGTTATTTTGCATCATTTTTCATTAATAAATGATAGCTGCATCAATTAGCTCAATAACCCATCATTTGTTGTAGGCTTGTGTTGTACACATTGTTGGAAAGCTTCATATTGTGTTAATTACACATCAACCACTACATTATGCTTTCCCATGATGGAAATTTCAAACTCTTAAATGCTTGCAGTTGTCTGATCTACTTTTGATGTACAATGGTCTGATACTACTATTTCTCGCATCATTAATGGAACATGATTCTTGCAGCAAGAATATTGCATCATCTCCTGTTATTAGCCCTTTGCATCCATCACCTGGGAATAAAAATCCTCGTACGAGAGCATACAATACCACTACTGTTTCCTGTGGAGGATGAAAATATCTCTCAATAAATACTTTGAAAATCCCCACAGTGGCTCCTTTAACAGAACTACGAGACATTATTGGATTTTCTAGTAAATTCCCAAATGGAAAATTTCAGCTGAAATCGTGGCTCTCTCCTCTAACCAAAAAGAATCCCAAGAAAAAACCTAGTTATAGTACAAACAAAGAAGTCCATTTCATTAGCCCTAACATAATGGATGACTGGGATATTACCATTGAAGGATTAAACCATAAACTAATACATTCCAGCTTAAGAAGAGACGTTGCACTAACAGAGGTTAGGCAATTAAGGTCATCTATGGAAGAAATGGAGAAACAAATGAAGAAGTTGGAACTGTGTTGCCAGGATCTGAAGTATGCATTGAACCGGGCTGAAGTTGGTATTACAATTTCCCAGGGATCTAGTTTAAATAACCATGGATTCACAATGAAATTCCATGACCACAAAGCTATAACATATGATGCAACGGTAGAACCCTTCCTCCAGACTATAGCAGAATCAAGAGTTGTAGTGAGACAGTTATGCAAGACTATTGTAACATTAATACAAGAACAATGTCATGGTAAAGGAATGGAGAAGTTGAGCTCCCTTTTGCAACCCTATGAAGTTGATGTTACTCAAAGAATTTCAAGAGTTGTTATGTATCACTTGGAAGCCCTCTTAAATGAGGCTTTCTATGAGGACTTTAAGAGTTGTAACTTTAAGAAAAATGGTGCTCGAATGGTCCATACATATAAAGAATTATTAATAGTCAGAATATCCATGTAAGAATTGTCCCACAAAATTATGTCTTTCTATTGCATGGCTTGTAAAAGTTTAAAAGTTTTTGGAATAAATAGGGCCATTGCTATGCCTTGCAACAATGCCAACTTGAACTCTAACTTGTTTCTTTTTGTCTATTTATCTATTTTTTTTGTTTTGAAAATGTTGCATATATTATACTAAAAATCAAGATACATCTACATCAAGATCATTACATCGAGGGGCCAAAGAGTTCTAGCATATTTGTATGTTAGATATTATTTATCTTTTTGCTTTTAGCATTGTTCTATGAGATGCCTTTGCACTCACTCTTTGTAATGACACATGGTGTACTTTTTTAGTCCCTTTGACCTATTTGTGTGGCCTTTTCTTGGAAATTAATAGAACTATCGTATCTTATGTTATATTATCTAGTAACCGTGCTTTAAATAGCTTTAGATGTGGTAATAATTGTAAACAACAGTTTAAAACATGTGACAATGTTGGTCAAACTAAAAGTCATTTGGATAGTTATACCAGTCTGGTATTTTCAAAAATATTAGAAGTGATGTGGATGTTAATTTGTAACTGTTTTTAGCAATTCAAAGTATGCAAAAGTGATGGGGAAAATAGGTCATTTAAGTTATTGTTTGATCCAAATTCAAGACTTTGCATCTTAGTCATGGACATTTTGATGCATGATTACCTTCATCCATACATCCCATACACCACACTTTCTCATGACTCACTTTAGGAATGGTTAATTCTTATATCTTCTCTGTCATGGCAACGATCTCATTCTGAACTTTTGAAAATTCCAATGTCAATGAGGAATTTGCATCTTTGCTCCCTCCCGAATAGTTACCCATAGCCTCGATCTTCATGGCTAGTTCCAAAGCAGTGTAGGGTGAATCAATAGTTTGTTTCTAGAAAGGAATTTTGGTCAGTGGTAATAACCCCTAAATGAACCATTCTTTATGATGCATATCATGTATAGGGAAGGAAATCCTAGTCATAACATCCCTAAATATCTAGGCATACTCCCATGTCGACTCCCCTTGATTTTGTTGAATATCCTTTAACTCTTATATCCCCTATTGTTTTGATTTGGGTAACTAAAATTGATCTAAAAATGATTTATTAACTTTTTCTATTGATAGAGGTGTGGCATTAGCAAGGGAACACTCAACTAGTTTCATATACCAACGTAGAGCTCTTCCTTGGAGTATGGTCTAGATCTCAATCAAATTTGATGATTTAAGTATTCCTCTTGATCTCCAAATGGCTTCAAATAGAAAATAGTGTTGGTATTGATCTTCATCAGTACCCTTACCCCATAATGGGTATTTCATAGATGATCCTACTTAAACCCCAAACACACTGGTAACTAGAGGTCCTACTAAAACCAACACTTTAGGTCCAATTGTCACAATTGTATTCTATTCCAAAATGGGTATTGGCTGACTATTGGTAATTTGATTACTGGTTAGACTATAGAAAACTTGCTACTACTAACTCCTCCCACCACTGATCCAACTTGCACACTACTAAAACTATCACTTATGTGATTATACTCATAGGGTGTAAGGATTTACTATCACCTATCCTTGATTGTTCCTTTAGGGTGTAAGGATTTACTCATCCATGTGGGTTGTATTGAATGGAAGAAATCGTACTTCCACCATATAAACCTTAATCCAAACTGGGATCTCTCTAATAATCCTGCTCTGCACCCCTTTCTTGATGTTTTATTCTTCCTTTGAAAATGATTAGTTATTCTCTACTACAAATTCTACAATGTACACATTAATTGTGTTCTAAACCCAGAATTCAACAGCTTTATTCAGTCAGTGATCCAAATGGTTCAAAGTAACTATGTCCGAAACAATGTAGGAAATAGGTTTCTTCCTCCAATATTGATATTATGGGGTTTTTACAAGCCTCTTAAGCCACTTATATAGGCTTAGTGAAAACTTTCACCAAACAAATTTTTATTGTTCTAATATAGGTCCTCTACACAAGACATACTCCTTAAGCTTTATGGTATTCCAACTCTACAAATGGCTTCTCGTAGGATGAAATATTCAAATATCTTTTCCCACTAATCCTATATTTGACTCTTTGCGACCAAGGTTCCCATTAAATTAGCACATCCATGTTTAAGAATCGGTACTGACAAGAAAATTGTTTGTTGGTGCAAACATTAAGACTAAGGTTCTCACACAGAGGTAAATAAATGGTACCATTGTAGTATATTGCATTGGCGTTTTCAGTTTTCCTGGAGGGGAGGAAGGTCTCACCCAAATCACTTCCTAGACCTATGTGAAATGATGGAGAGCTAATTAAGGACATTGTAGACTTAATATCACTTAGTTGAACTTGTACAAAGCTTGTGCAAACATACATGTCCATTATATAGGCATTCACATTTGATTGTAACATAAAAAAAATGCAATACACAGTGCTAACTGATCATTGTGCATCACACAACATTCATATAATAATACAAAATAAATTTTAAAGAGGGAATCCAATATTTCATTTTATTATCTTATCTAAAACCATTACATTTAGCTCCAAGTCCTTCAACCAGTTCCATTGTACAATTAACAATAGCCAATATCCATACACTATAGCTAGATCAATACTAATAACAATGATTATAATCCCCAACTAACAACAACACTCCCATTTTGCAGCTCGCATTGAGATTTAGACCTTCCTAAGTAGTTGATTCTAAATGTGTCAAGATGGTTACATTCTGGGTCCTTTCTAGAGAATGCAAAAAATACAAGAGGGCTTGGGATTAGAGAAAAAATCAAACCACAAGATCTTTACAAGGAAGAGGTGCCAAATTGAACAACCTTGACTTCATAGTCACTTTCACAGGGAGACAAACTACATCCATATCCTTGTGTTAAAGTTGTATTGCTAATAACATGTTGGAAACCATCCTCTATATCAGGTGAAGGCAACAAACACTTACTAATGAGATGGATTAAAGGTAGCCTCTTTCCCTCCCTGCATTCATATTGTCCTTGGACAAAGTTGATAGGTACATAGACTGTGTAAATGCATTGGGTACTCACTAGATATGACTTAGGGTCCACTGTCCAATTTTATGGGAAAATATTGAGGATGAAGATGAATCAGGATATTGGGCCAAGTTTATTGCACAATTTGGGTTCAGAGACATAGAATATCAAAAGAAAGCTTCCCTAGGCTACATAAGAACTTATTTCATTTCCTTATCTCTAGAAGAAACTGAAATAGAGTCCTACTACTAGGTTGTTGTAGATCGGACCTACAAAATATTAAATTGGGGATAGATGTTGGGAGATGAAATTGTCTATATTTTGTTGCATGTTCATTGTATTTTTCCCATTACCTATTGTCTAATTTTCCTACCACTATCCATTCTGTGTAAACCAATTGAATAAGGTTTCAATAGACCACCCTTAAAGTGCTCTATGAAATTCGAAACCCTTGACTATTGTGGTTCAAATGAAGGCAGCTATGAAATTCGAAATCCTAGTTCACCCAATGCATTTCCAAACCCCCAAACACTCAGAACAACATTTCTGAAAAAAAAACCAATTGTTAACCAGCCAAAGCAATCATTAGAGAAAAACTGCTCTACAAAAACAATGGAGACGCTTGAGCCAACATATGATTCTATATGCACAAAAGAGACTTTATCACAGTAGATTTCCCCATTGGTTGAGGAAGAAGTTCAACAGAAGTTTCATGTTGTTGAGACAGATAGTTATTACTTAGCATGTTTATTGGGGTGGTTCTTTTGGATTTATGGCTTTGTGGATTTTTTATCCATGATAAGTAGGTACATATCTATAGCAGTGTTTCTCATGCACTTCAAACTATGCTTGTTTTCACCAAGAAAGAATAAAAAGAAGCGAGCTCAAAAACCCTCTACTAGTAAGTCATCATTATATTGCTTTTCAATTGGGAAACTGATGTATTGGAAAGTGTTATAAGATGTTTTTGTGTTGTATTCTCTATTTTCACTATAATTTCCTTTCCTAATTAGAATCCAATGGTTGTATTTGTAAATGATGCATGTTGGGTGCTTTATCATTGTTACAGCTAATGAGATGCAGTGGAGAGCATCACATGATTTTGGTGCTGAAGGGTGTATGATGCCATATGCTACAGCTACTGCATATAATTCTTGGCCTGGTGCACAGTGGGGACTAGAGGCTTACATGGCATGTAATTATGGTGTCCCATACATGGTTTAAGGACCTAATCCCTTTCACATGTCATTTAGTGGACTGATTATGCCAACGGATATGTATGGAGCACAGGGATATATACCAGGTTTTGCCCCTCATCTTCAAAGGTGAGGTGTTATTTTGTATTAATTTATCTTTCTATATCTTAAATGAGTTTTTTAGATATAGGATCATACTTACAAGAGTTGGATGATTCTTTTGACTACCTTAGTTTCACTTGCTGAGTCAAGCATGATGATTACACTTGGTCAAAATGGACATAACTTGTTAAGTTTGAAGACATGGTCAAACACATCTTAATTTGTTAGATTTACTAGTATTAGCCACGCTTGCTAGAAATGGACATACTTGGTGAGTTGTGCAAGACTTAGCCAAGTTTGACCTGTAAAATAAAAAAACTAGACATGCCCAAACCTATAATAAAAAACATGTTCTTGAATTGTTTTTGAAACCTAGTTTTGTAGTGAGTTTGTTTGCCAATTATTTGCCTATTTTGAGCCAGTCTTACTCTTAAGTTTGCGGAGTCATTTCAATTTTTAATCTTCTGACTTTAGATAAGATTGAATAGATTTGTTCTAACTGAGCAAGATTGTAAATTTCATAGAATATATGGATCATGGTATGGGTAATTACAACTGTACTCATCCAGTTTTGAGTAGAGATGAGTTTGAAGCTAGGCAAGCTGAGCAGAGGAGAAAATAACTAGAATGTGAGCAACAACACAATAGAAAGTAAGAAACCTTTAATTTCTCGAAATTAAATGCATATTTTCGGTGTTTTGACGAACCAAAGTTATGTATTCCAAACTTTTCCTTTATCAGATCAAAGGAAATAGCTTTAGGGTTGACAATGTTTGGGAATTTTGTTCCCAAACTTTTTCCATCTAAGTATCAAAATTGTTCTGATTGGATATAGATTTATCTCCTCAACCCTTACCTGACAGATGCCAGAATTCTCTTTCAACTTAACCTGTGGAAATGGAAGGCCTGCTTTCCAAGATTCCATGAAAAGTATTGAACATGCTTTCCACAACAGATCATGGACTGTGTCCTTTATCAGATTAAAGGAAATAGCTTTAGGGTAAACAACAGTCGAGAAATTTGTTCCCAAATTTTTTCCATCTAAGTAGCAGAATTGTGCAGGTTGAAGATGGGATACAGATTTATCTCCCAACCCTTACCTTACAGATGTCAAAATCCTCAACATTTTTGTTAAGGTTGTGTGAATATTGACAAATAAAATCAGTAGCTAAATGATAAAATATCCAAATGTATTAGATGGTACTATAAAATTACATACCTTTGCAAGACTCTTAAATTCATCAAACAAACAACATTTTTTGTTTGGTGTTAAGGAGAATGCATTTACATTTTATATTGTGGCAGGCGATAGGAAAAGGATATTTTCTAAAGCAGCTATGAAATTTGAAACCCTAGTATGCCCAATGCATTTCCAAACCCCAATCACTCAGAAAAAAGAGATCAATTTTCTCTACAGAGAAGGAATTAATGCATTTTTTAAACGACCCTAGTTTGCACAATGCATTTCTATGAAGTTGAGGAATTTTCATTTTTATGTGCTCTGCAAAGAATCAATTTTCAAAGATTAATTTTTTTGGTTGATGTTTTAACTTGTTGAAGACGTCTCAGTCTCCTTTCCAGTGGTCTCGATCTCCTCTTGGCGCAGAACTGGGCGCAGAACTAGGTCTCCTCTAGGCAAACAAGCACAAGGGCTCTCTCCTTCAGTAACTTGTGGGTTTCCTCCTCTTATGTCGTGTGGTCTCGATTGGGGCATGATATCCTTTGGTTCATACTTCCTTCTCCTATGTTTCACACTTCGCTTGAACTATGTCGTAGTTTATCCCTTCTTGTGGATGTTTATCCCTTTTGTCGTTGTTTATCCCAAAGCCAATTGAGCTATTAAATCTTATTAAATCTTATTAAATGGTATTATATAATGACTATTAAATGGTATTATATCATGACTAGGATCTCATCCTTGAATCCCACTTGTTCTAATTGGAAATGAACAGCCATATAAATTAATTGATTGGTATCATAGGTTGTGCCATATATCCATTCCATATGCTTAAATAAATAAAAATCTAAAGGCTTAAGCCTAATTAATCCATCTGCAAGGTATATTAATTTAGAAGTGTGTGGAAACCCTTTGTAAAGTTGGAAAGAGTTTTATTTTGCTTGGTCCCTTGTCCTAGAAGGGTAAATTTCAAGCCACCAACTTGTTCATCGTAGAATTCGCAAACCCTTATCTCCATTATGCACGTGGCATGAAATCCTCAAACACAGTTGTGAGTCTTTAATTGTTTTCTAAGTCTAGATGGAAATGGGCCTCTTAGCATTTTTATGGCTATGTCACCTTAATCTTTCCTTTTCAATTAAATTGGGCCTTATTCCGAGACAGGTTACCATAACCTATATAGTTTCATGCCACATCATAGCATTTTTTAATTGAAATTATATTATTTTATCTAGGAAAAGAGGAATGACTTTTTGATAAATCAATCTCTAGCTGAAAACATTTTTTTCGACACTAATATGTGTTAACTCTAAATGTATATTTTTGTGCAAAAGAGAAAATCATACTCATACTCCATCATCATCATACTCAAACTCCTCATCCTCATACTCCTCCTCCTCATCATGATGCTAACCATGATGACGATGACGATAATTATGATGAGGATGAGGATGAAGATGTCAATGTCGATTATTAGGATGATGGTGATGAAGATGATGATGATGAAGATGATTATGACAATGATGATGATGATGAAGATGATGATGAGGATGAGGATGAGGATAAGGATGATGAAGATGACGACTATGACAACGATGATGATGATGACGTTGACGATGATGATGATGATGATGATGATGATGGTGATGATGATGTTGATGGTGATGACGACGATGATGATGATAATGATGATGATCATGGAAATGATGATCATGATGATGGTGATCATGATGATGATGATCATGGTGATGATGATCATGATCATGAAGTCGATATTGATGATGATGATGATGAAGACGATGATGACGAACATGATGATGATGATGATGATGATGATGATGAAGATGATGATGATGAAGATGATGACAATGAAGATGATGAAGATGATGATGGTGACGATGATGATGAGGATGTTGACAATGATGATGATGAATATGTTGATGACGATGATGACGATGATGATGAAGATGTTGACGATGAAGATGATGATGAAGATGACAACGACGATGATGATGATGATGATGATGTTGACAATGATGAAGATGATGATGATGATGATGATGGTGATGACGATGATGATGGTGATGGTGATGATGATGATGATGATGATGGAAATGATGATCATGATCATGATGACGATGATGATCATGATGATGGCGACGATATTGATGATGATGATGAAGACGAAGATGATGATGATGATGATGATGATGATGATGATGATGATGATTTTGATGATGATGATGATGATGATGACGACAATGATGATGATGGCGATGACGATGATGATGATGAGGATGTTGACAACGATGATGATGAAGATGTTGATGATGAAGATGAAGATGATGATGAT